>RJWJ010000165.1:199508-361543 GCA_004363605.1 Indri indri
CTACAGGCATGCGCCACCATGCCCGGCTAATTTTTTCTCTATATATTTTTAGCTGTCCAATTAATTTTCTTTCTATTTTTGGTAGAGATGGGGTCTCGCTCTTGCTCAGGCTGGTCTCGAACTCCTGAGCTCAGAACGATCCGCCCACCTCGGCCTCCCAGAGTGCTAGGATTACAGGCTTGAGCCACCGCGCCCGGCCGTTAACGTACTTTTTAATGAAGGTTTCATTATAACTAAACTACACAGATAAAACTAGTTTGGCACCTATTTTCTTCCTTCTCCCTCTCTCTCACACTCCAAGGGAACTCAGGTGGATGTGGCCCCGTCTGACGGAGGACAAGCAAAGACCCCAAGAGAAGGGGTCTGTCAACCAGTCACGGCAGAGGCAGGATGAGAACGCAGGCCGTGCTGTTTCTCCTGAGTGAGTCTCTGCCCAGGACCCCGCCGCACTTCCCTTCGGTGACTACGGCTTGGCGGTGTGGACACGGCGAGACGGCGATGCCGAGGTGCACAGGACAGGGGCGGATGGCCAAGTGAGGCAGCACCAGAGTCAGTCAACACGTTATCAAGACCAACAGGCAGAACATCGGGGCTACAGCTCACAGGAAGAGAGCCCAACTCCATGGGAGAGAGTCACATGGAGACGATGCCTGCTACAACACGAGGCTGACAGGCCAGGGGTCCCCACCCTACCTGGAGGCCAAGGCAGGGAAGGGCCCAGGTGGTTCCACTCAGCTTCGCCTCCTCTGCCCACTGGCTCTCCTCTGCTTCAGAAGGCACTGCCAGCACGTGCAGGACACGCATGTCCCCGTTTCTTCCACAATGAGGTGTGCTCAGCACCCTACTCCCAACTTTGCCAAATAGCCAGAGGTCGAACGTTCTCTTTTTAGGGACTCAATTTTCCTCATCTATAAAACGGGTAAACAAACCCGTACTCATGTGGCTCCTTTATTCTGAGATCAAAGCCCTCTGTAAACTCTCATTAATTTACGTAACCACTCTAGTAAGTAAAGCGAGCACAAAGCTTAATTACCCCCTATTTCAGAGATGAAATGAAGCCCAGAAAGAAATAGGAAGGGTACTGCCCCAGGTCCTATATGTTTTTGGGGGTCCAACCACCAGAGGCCCCTGTCCCTTCCCTCCCTGGTGTTTTCATTCCACCAAGGCCTTGCCCCATCTGCTCTGCCTGCCACAGGGTGCAAGGAAGATAAGGAGTTTCGCTGTATACAAGCCCCAAGATCTGGAGATCAGCAGCCTACCCAAGCAGGCTGCCTACCCCGGCCCCTCCCTGCCCCCGCCTCCAGGATGGGGCGGCTCCTCCGCCCGCACACGGCATGCAGGCCGGGCAGGCAAGTACCATCCTGTGAGGTTTACTGCAGCATCACCCACCCCTGGAAGTTACAGCGCCCTTCTCTCCCAGTCACAGAGCCATCACCTGCTCCTCTGAGCCACCCAGGGAGGTCGGAAGCAGCAAGCACTTCTCTGGGTCCCTAATTTGGAAAAGGAGGGAGAACAGGAAAGTATTTTGCACGAAGGGCCCACGAAGCTGCAGACTAAGAAGGGGCCCCTGAAGCCTGGGCAACTGCTGCCGGCAGCGTCTGACTCCCCGTCACCAGCGTGGGGAGAGTCCAAACCAGTGCTTCTCGGAGTGGCCGCAGCCACCTGCGATATCTCGAAGTAGAGAACTAGGGTTCCTGAGACGTCATTTGGGGACCCACAGTCCATGGGCTTTTGTTTCTGGAGGGTCTGGCAAGGCCAATTACCAGGCCCCTCGGCCCTGGCCTGATGCCTCCCACTGCCAGCCTGCCCAGGAGGATGTGGGGACTGCTCTGGTGACATCGGGAGTTTGCTGTTGGGGAAGGGGAGGAGAGAGGAGTTGAAGGAGTGAAGAAATAAGCCCCTCGAAGACAAGGAGAATGTCTTGTTCACCTTTGTCTTCCCAGGGCCCAGCCAGACGGGCTCGCAGACAGCTCAGAATAACGTTGCGCAAGGGGCGATGCAGGAAGGGCGGGAGGGACAGACAGGCAGTCAGCCAGCAGACGAGTCCTGCGAGACGGGGAGGTGAGGACAGGGCCTTCCTCCACTTATTCGTGCCTCCCTCCATTTCTTCACCCCTCTACTGAATGAACACGCATTGGGCAGTTAGTGTGCACCAAGAACAAGGCCCCACACGGAGGGAGGAAGGATAAACTCGGGCAGAGGGTTCTCACTGTGAGCCAGACACAGGCTTGACACGTAAAAACGGATCCTAACTCTCAAGTATCTCGGCTTGGTTTTAAAAAGCCAAAAATAAAAAACCTCATAACAAATCATTGTGAATACAGATGAGACGGCCTAAGGGGGCGGGGGGGGGGGACCAGTCGAGTGAGGAGTTGGGGGGTGGGCAGCTCTCGGGGAGGGAGACCTGGCCGGCTGGGGCTGCTCAAGCCCGGCTAGGAGCAGCTGGGCCTGCGTGGGAGCCACTGCAGATCCGAGAGCAGCGAGAGCGGGAGGGCTGGCGGCGGCACAGGCTCACAGGCACAGCGGGACAACACCTCTTTCTGGGGTGACATCATCAACTCGAAGGAGATCAGGCTGGGAACAAGGTGGGAAAGCGGCGCATGAGCTAGTCTGTGTTCCTCGCACCAGGAAGAGAAGATGTGTCCCTGTTGCCTCGCTAGAGCCCCTGAGAAGGCAAAACGCTTGCTTTTGTTTTTTCCTTTTTTCTTAAAAAGTTGTGTCTCCTCTGCAATTTTCACCTCCACCAGAGGGCACAACCCCAGCTGCCCACAAGGGCTAGGCCTGCGAGTCAGAGGCCAAGCGCCAGGTGGGGAGCGTGTCCAGCTGGGAAGCGGCCCTGGCGCTCCAGGCCCCTCCTGTGGTGGGGACAGCAGGCCCAGCCTTGCCAGACCTGCCGCCTGTCCAGGGGAAGCTAGAAATCCACATCTAGGTGAATCTCCACATTTTAAATTCCAACAGCCAACTCAAAGTTGTAAAACACTCTGGGTGGGCCATCAAAACCTGTGGGTTGCAGCTGGTTTTCAACCTGGAATCAACACCGAACCCTCTGTGGGAGACATGAGCGGGGTGACAATCACAGAAAAGGGGCGGGGGGGGGGGGAACAGAGGAGAGAGGTGACAAAGACACCACAGAGGCATCCTGAGCCCCGCCTTCTGTCACAAAGCACTGAGTGGGGGTGGGGTGGGCGCATAGGCTGAAAATGCTGGAGCTTTGCAATCAGAACCAAGGAAGAAGCATTTCTGGGTACAGCCAGGCCCTTCCTCTCGGCGACAGCGAAGCCTTGGCCAACTGGCACCTGCTGCTTTTATCTCTGGTCTCAACTTCTTTCCATTACTTTGTATTTTGACTAAATCGATCCCACAGGCCTTGAGCACAGAGAACACGATCTAGTGGAAGATAGAGCAGGCCAAAGTGGATTTAGGCCAAAGGCAGTGCCATGTCCCCAAGCAGGGGAGGCTGCAGAATCTCAGAGGACAGGGGTGGAGGAGGATGCCTGGGAGGGTTCAAACTCATGGCAGCCCTCCAGATACGTCCTTATCAGGGAAAAAAAGCAACTTACTGATGGTTCTTGCTCAATGAGGATCTTTGCCCTCATTGTTCAACTCAAAAACAAATAGTTTCAACTGATCAGAAATCCCTTTTAAGAATAACCTTTAAAAAGAAAATAAAATTGGAATGCAAAATGCAGCATTTTCTAGGCAGCGAGGGCACTGAGCTCAGAGTACAGCCTGCGGAACCCCTCGCCCCCTGCCTCGGTCTAAGCGGTTGATGCCAGCTCTCCCCACAGGATGCAGAGCAGAGAAGCACAGAATCTGGGGACAGAAGCCCTGGGTTTGTGCTTCGGCTCCACAGCTCTTTAACTGTGTGACCTTGATCGAGTCCTTTAACCTCAGTTTCCTTACTTGGAAAATGGGGCACCATGATGATAATCCCACCTTAGGGTTACTGTGTGGCTCAGAAAATCAAACGGCCCTGAAAGCACCTTGCAAACTCCTGAGCACTGAACAGATATGCATTATTCTGCCTCTCAGGGGTAATCTGATGATTAGGGGTGACTGCTGAAACCCCTGGGGTACGATAATGAGTCAAGCAAAATGACTTCTATTACTGAATCGTAACAAAGACCCTGTGATCAGGTAGGGTGCGTTCCAGCCTCTGTCGGCTCCCAGCACAGGTGCCAGCCAACCCTCACTTGCCAGGGACTTCAAGCCTGAAATCACACTGCAAGGAGAGTTGTGAAGTCCCTTGGTTTCTTATAAATTCCCCACAGCCAGCGACGGCATCAGAAGAAGTTGTTACCATAGCAACCTGCAAAGTTCAATCCGCATGTTTTTAGGGAAATGGTCCCATCCCACCCCTCATGTCGAAAACACCTGCTGTTGCCTTAGAAACCTTCCTAATCCTGCTGCTTAATGAGGAAATATTCTTTGACCTGATCTAGTTTTCTTTTCCCAGAATGATTCCAGCCATGCACCCAAGTGCCAGACTGTTTAGTTTCCTAACTTCCCACAGGACGTAATAAAAACAAATCCAATCATCGCACTCTTCTCCCCTGAGTCAAAGCGCCACTGAACTGACCTTCCCCATAATGGGGAAAGTTGGCACATAAGCCACAGAAAGGGAGACGTTTATGGTTTTCACTCTTTCTTAGGAATTGCTGGGCTGGGGGTTGGAGATCCCTCCCCACCCACCAGGGCTAAATAGTTAAGACTTCCTGAAGGGGCTTCAGAGCCAAAGATTCCTACATCTAAATCCCCACTAGCTATATAACCTTGAGCAAATTATTCAGCCTTTCTCATTCTGTTTCTCATTTATAAAATGGGGCTGATACTACAAACATCCTGTAAGGATTTAATGAGAATTAAACAAGACAATATTTAGTGGTGCTAGAAAAACCACCAAGCAGCAGGCCTGGCCCTCGGCGGGCACCAGGTACTGTTAATTCACACACTCACCATGCACTGTTATAAAAGGCAGCCTGCCAACTCTAGCAGGCACCCAGGTCCAGGGCCAGAGGACTCTGAAAGAGCTGATTCTAGAGGGAAGCAAAGAATGTGGCTTTCTGAAACAAGCTCCAAACCAATCTGAACAAAAGTCCTCAAATATAAGCATATACATATATCTATGGGGGAATGTACGATCTCTCATAATAAGACTTTATAAAGGAAATTGTCACCTTTACACAAATATTTACGTAACAACCTTTTGTTCCACTGAAAAACTCCATCTGACCCCCCCGCCAGAGGCAGGGCCCCCAGGTGAGAAGAGCCAGGAACGATGAGCCCATGCACTGTGCCGAACGCGGGGGCACTCGGAAGTGGTAGAAGACTTCAGGAGATTGGCTTCTCCACCCCATGGGCTAAACCGGCCAGCTGGCTAGGTGCTGTGTCAGCACAGGGCAAGCTGCAGGGCTCGAGCCCCTCCCAGAGGCCCTGGCTCCTCACTGTCCTCTAAGGGGACTCCTGCCACACCTGACGAACCTCCCCCTTTCCCCTGCTTTCCAGCATCCCGACTCTAAATGCCCGTGTCTCCACTCACCAGCTTTTTCTCTGCCCAAACCAGACTTCCTCCCAATCTCCACTTCCATCAGTGACCTCGGCTCCTGACTCTCACTACCAATCTTCCCGGTCGGCTGGGACACATGGGTCTCCCTCACCCAGATGTCCAATCACCAGGTTTTATTTAGCCAGGTGCACTTGGGGATGGCGAAGTTTCCTAAGTGCACCCATCCCCACGCTGTGGCAAGCTCCTAACCAGTCTTCCTACCTCCACTGTCTCTGCTCACACCCGTCCCACCAGGACGTCCCACCTCGGATTAATTTTTCCTATCACGCGCTGCCAGCTCCCTCTGCCTTCCCTGTCCCTGCTCCTCCCTGTAACTCCCGCCGGTCCTTCCATGGGGAGGGCGCAGTTAAGCAGCCTGACCAGTTGACTTGATGCCTCCGTCCTCTTTGCCCACTTTCTCGGCATGGCCTACTCCTGTCACTTTCAACATTTTTTAAAGGAGAAGAAATTTTTTTTTCAAGCAAAACATTACCCCAAACCCCACTACACAAAACAGATCACAAAGGACACGCTCTGGGTGAAGGGGCAGGGGAGAGCCCGACTCTCATGACCTCCTGACCTCAAGGTGGCCTGAGGCACCTTCGCAGAACACCCTTTGAACACCACTGCCCTAACCCCTCACCTCTGTGGGGTCAGCTCCTGCCACCCCCACGCCACCCCCTGCCCAAGGCCCCTCCCCGACTCCCTTCAGCTGTGACGTCTGCCCGGCAGGACGGAGCGAGGGAGGTTCTACCACCTCTGCCCAGCTGCCCTCCTGAGCCTCACGGACCCGTCAGTGGGACAGAAGGACACTCGCCACGGCTCACGCGCGCCGAGCAGAGCGCTGTCCTAGGTGCTCTGCACATGGCAACTCACGTGATCCCCACAAGGGGCCTCCGCCGCCGCACATCCTTGGGTTTCCCTCATCTCACAGAGGAGAAAACTGGGCCAAAAGGAAGCTTCGTGTCTGCCCACAGTCTCACAAGGAGGAAATGGCAGAGCCTGAATTTCAACCGGGGCACCTGGCTTTGGGGTCCCCGCGCTTCCCCACTACGCGAGGCCGCCTCTTAGTCAAGTCCACATCCATGGAACACAGAGCCGGCTCTGGGGACTAAATAAATAGTCGCTATTACTGATACTTTTCAGCTAGATTTCTAAAGAGTAGGACTTACATTATGGGAATACCAGCCTAATACCGTCCTCGACCAGTACCAGAGCAGGAACTACGCTCCCTTACCAGCCCTCAGGCTAAGTGCAAACTCCTCGGCCGGGAAGCCGCCAGCACCAGGAGCAGCGCCTGGCCTCCTTCACCTCGGCTCTGCAGGGCAGACCCCAGGATGAAAGGCTCAGAATCCACAAGGCAGAAGCCCTGCGCTCTCGGTCTCGTGCTGGCTGGGGAGCTTGGGTGCGGAATTTAACTTCCCCATGCCTCAGTTTCTTCTGTAAGACAGGGCTTTCGTGAGGATGAACTGAGTTAGTGCCTCGAAAGTCTAACGTCTGGCTCTCGCACAGGGATCAATAAATGGTGGTGGTTTTTATCACCATGGCTGAGCTCATGCATCAGCCCATTCTTACCTCTGCAACTCAGGCACTTCCCCTGAGGACTCTGAGGAGACAGAACCTAACATTTCTCCAGAGACGGCAGCAGGCAACAGAGCAACGTAACACCAATGGCCGGATGTCATTGGATCAATAGCATTCGGCATCAATCAATGTGATGGCCAAGAAACAAGGGATTTAATAAGCAGCCTGTTCTTGAAACTACCTGACAGTAAAGCCCAGCCACGTGGCAGCCTCCTCCTTCTTTGGCTCATGGCTCCGACTTGAGAAGAAAAACATCCTCAACAACTTCACACCAAACTCCCATTTGTTTCTCCTTTGTCCTGATGCTTCAGACGGCTCAGAAAGGATTTCGGTCTGCAGCTGTCAGTCTTTCCCCATCCCATACTTCTAATCTGCACAGAGCAAGCTGAGCAAGCAGATTCAATTAAGGAAGGATCAAGATGAAGGTCAAGGCAAAGGTACACTCAGGACGAACATCTAGGAGTGCGTACAGGTCACCCAAGGTGTGTTTGTTCAAAGCCCAAGGTGACGAGACTCTGTCTGCACTGATGTCTGGCCATCGGTACGGTGGGGTAGCTGCAGACCCTACCCCTGCCAGTGGTAAGCCTGACCCAGTGAACTTGTGGGTCCAGCAGAATCACAAACAGGCAGACAGGTGTGTTGAGAGTAATAGTACAGCCACAGAAGGAGAGAAACCAAGCCAGAGCCTCCTCATATCTACTCTGGTCTCAGGTAGGAATCCATGAAGACCATTATCAAACAGGTAAAGGTGGCAATGCTGTATCAGCAGCTGCACTGAGCTCTGAACTCATTTTCATCCTTGTGCAGAATGTATGCCCTGAGCCAGCCTTGCCAGCAGCTGCCCTCTGGGTTCCAACAGGTTGGGCCCTCTCCAGCTCTCCTCCACATACCCCAGTAACCTCTAGAGAACCCAGTCACTCCGAGCTCTCAGGGCCCTGCTTTAAAACCTTCCATGGCTCCCCAGTGCTTAGGTTTTACATTCACAATCTTGTGCTCCTTGGCTTGGTATACAAAGCACTATATCAGCTGACCCCCAAACTCCCTTTCTCCAAGGGCTGCTCACCCCAACCCAACTCCTGTTCTACCTTGTATTCCCAGAACAAAAAACATACTCCAGTCACTTGCTGGACTGATCGACAATCAGTGAGACAGGAATCCTGCCCTTCAAGGAGCTCACAGCACACACCTCCTTGCCTGTGCTCTTGCTGTTCTCCCTGCCTGGAATATGCTTTCCCACACCTCCCCCATCTAGAAAGTGCCTGCTCATCCCTCAAATGTCAGCAACTCTGTGGAGCTTTCCTTGCTCCTTTCTCTCAAAGAATTCACCCTGCCTTCCCATGGTACGCTGTAAATACCACACAGCATTTATTGTTTGGGAATCAGCATGTTTCTGCAGCAAGAATGTGGCTCCCCAAGGGCACAGCCCATGTCTCATTCATTTCTGCATCCCAGCACCAAGGTCAATGCTGAGCACACCGAAGGCACCCCAAAGGGTGCTTACCGAACAGGGACTTCCACTTTTGGCCAACATGGGGGAACAGGCACCGGATTTACTCTCCTGCCTCAAACAACTACAAAGCCAGACAAAGCCAGGCAAAATAAGTGCAACTATAATAGTTCTCAAACGCTGGGCACAGACAGCACAGAAGTGTGATCTCTGACAAGGGAAACAAACAAGGTGAGCTCTACAGTTGACCCAACTTACTGCCTAGGGGGTCTCCAGGCCATGGCACAGGGAGCTGAGGAGAGGAACTCAGAGTCCGGGGAAGCCAAGGTTCAGAATTCACAGGGCAGAGTACCAGAGAGGAAGGAGCTACAAAGAGAACCCCAGAACTCTGCAGAGGGCCCTCCAGTTCTCAGCTAGTACTGATCAGCACCAATCAGGACTAGAGGGGAACAACCCTGGGACCTCAAATGGAGGCAGAAAAAGTTTCTGTCCCCAACTGCCACAGTGGGAAAACCTGATAATTCATAGGACGTCAGGAGAGTAATAGGGAGGATATTGTCTCAGCAGTGAAGAAAAGTCAGGCCTGCTCTAAAGGCTGTTCTGTTCCCAGCTAATAAAGCTTAAGAGCAGCCTTTAAAGGATCAAACTGTTTCCAAGTAACTTAAGTGTCCCAAAACAATACCAAGAATATTTATAGAAATATAGAAATATCTAGCACCCAACAAGGTATAATTCACATCTGACAGCCAAACGGACATACAAAAGAGCAAGAAAATATGACTCATGATAAGTAAAATAATCAATAGAAACAGACCCAGAAATTATATAGATAATAAAATCAGCAGGCAAGGACATTAAAACAATTCCTGTAACTATATTCCGTATGTTCAAAAAGATAAAAGAAAGACTGAGCATGTTAAGTAGAGACACAGAAGACATAAAAAAGACCCAAATCAAACTTCTAGAGAAGAACACTACAATACCTGAGATGAAAAGCACACTGAATGGGAATACCAGCAGATTAGATGCTGCAGAAGAAAAGACCAGTGACCTTGAAGACACAGCAATAGAAGCTATCCCAAACAAACCAGTGAGAGAGAGAGAGAAACTGGTGAGAATAATGAATTACCAGAGAACTGTGGAACAACTTCAAGCACTCTTACATACACGAAGTCCCAAAAGGAAAGAAGAAAGAAAAAGGAACAGAGAAAATATATGAAGAATTACTGGCTGAAAAATCTCCAAATTTGATGAAAGCTATAAATCCACAGATCCGAAAAACTCAATTAACTCCAAGCACAAGAAACATGAAGAAAACTACACCAAAGCACATCATAATTAAAATGATTAAACCCAGTGACAAAAGCAAAGCAACTAAAAGGAAAAAGACATATTACAAACATAAAAACAAAAAATAATAGCAGATTCTTCATATGAAACAATGCAAGCAGAAGACACTGAAACATCTTTAAAGTACTGAAAGAAAAACAGTCAACCTACAATTTTCTGTACCCAGAGTAATACTTCTCAAAAACAAAGCCAAAATAAAGACGTCTTCAGACATCCAAGAGCTGGAAGAATTCACCACCAACAGACCAGCACTAAAAGAAATGTTAAAGGAAGTCCTCACGTCAGAAGGAATATGCAACGAGACAGAAATTTGGATCTACATGGAGGAATAAAACACATGAGTAAATATAAAAGAACTTTTCTATTCCTTTTAATCTCCTTACAAGATAATTGACTACTTAAAGCAAAAATAGCAACAATGTATTGTGAGATTTATACTATATAGAGAGGTGAAATGGGTGACGACAGCAGTACAGAATCTAGGAGGAGGAAATGAAAGTCTACTACTGCAGAGGTCTTACACTAACGTGGTATAGTGTCACCTGAAGATAGACTGTGATAAATTAAGGATGATTACTACATATCTTAAAGCAACCACTAAAAAAAAGTGTTATAGCTAATAAGCCAGCAAAGGAAACAAAATGGAATCATAGAAATTACTCAACCCGAAAGAAATCAGAAAAAAGGGAAAGGGGAACAAAGAACACGTGACAGACTGAAAACAAACAGCAAGACGGTAGATGTAAATTCAACCATATCGATAATCACATTAAATATTAATAGTCTAAACACTCCAATTAAAAGGCAGAGATTATAAGATTGGATTTTAAAAAGCAACATCCATCTATAAAGCTGCCTACAAACAACCCACTTTAAATATAAAGACACAAATCGTTTAAAAGTAAAAAGATTTATTGCCAGGTGCAGTGGCTCACGCCTGCAATCCTAGCACTCTGGGAGGCCAAAGCAGGAGGATCGTTTTAGGCCAGGAGTTCAAGACCAGCCTGAGCAAGAGTAAGACCTCCATCTCTACAAAAAAATAGAAAACTTAGCTACGTGTATGGTGGTGTGTACCTGTAGTCCCAGCTACTCCAGAAGCCAAGGCAGGGGGATAGTTTGAGCCCAGGAGTTTGAGGTTACAGTAAGCTATGATGATGCCACTGCATTCTAGTCCAGGCAACAGATCAAGACATTGTCTCAAAAAAAAAGTAAAAAAATTTAAAAAATACATAACAAAATTTACCATTTTAATCATTCTTAAATGTACAGTTCTTTGACATTAAGTACATTTACTTTGTGGTACAACCAACACCACCATCCCTCTCCAAAACTTTTTCGTTACCCCAAACTGAAACTTTATACCCATTAAACACTAACTCCCCATTCTCCCCTTCCCCCGGCAGCCACCATTCCACTTTGTCTCTAGGAACTGGACTACTCTAGGAACCTTATACAAGAGAAATCATACAATATTTGCTTTTTTGTGACTGGCTTGTTTCATTTAGCATAATGTCTTCAAGGTTCATCCATACCATAGCATGTATCAAATTTTCTTTCCTTTCTAAGACTGAGTAATATTCTATCTAATATATGTACATTTTGTTTGTCCATTCATCTGTCAATGGATACTTGGGTGACTTTCCCTTTTTGGCTATTGTACATAATGCTGCTATGAACATGGGTGCACAAATGTCTGTTCCAGTCCCTGCTTTTGCTTCTTTTGGATATATACCCAGAAGTGGAATTGCTAGATCACATGGCAATTCTACCTTTAATTTTTTGAGCAATTGCCATACTATTTTCACTGGCTGCATCATTTTACATTCCCATCAAAAATGCACAATCCTCACCAACACTTATCATTTTCTGCTTTTTTGATAATAGCCATCCTAATGGGTATGAAATGGTATCTCATTGTGGTAATAATTGGCATTTCCATAATAACTAGTGATGTTGAGCATCTTTTCATGTACTTACTGGCCATTTGTATATCTTCTTTGGGGAAATACCTTTTCAAGTCCTTCACCCATTTTTGAATTGGGTTGTTTGTTTTTTGTTGTTGAGTTGTAGGTGACCTTTATATATGCTGGATATCAATTGCTAACACTAATTTTAGAAAGCTGGATTAGCTATATTAATATCAGACAAAGCAGATTTCAGAGCAAAGAATATTTCCAGGGACTAAAAGCATCATTTCATGATAAAGGAGGTCAGTTCATCAAGGGAATATAATACTTATCAATGTTTACGCAATAACACAGCTTCAAAACACATGAAATAAAAACCACAAGGAGAAATGGACAAATCCGAAATTATAGTGAAGGAGCTCAGGAAATTTCACCCCAAAATATGACTCCTTCATATAAAGAGTATTTTCAGAGAACAACAAAGCATTGGAGGGGGATTTCCCTCTATCTGCATAAAAAGACTGACCCAGTGAAAAGATCAAAGTGGGCAATGGACTTCCCTTCCTCTCCCTGTTATCTCAATATATTGCAGAATGCCACCAGACCTGGCCCTAATCATTTAAAATGTAATACCTGTCTCTCAGCTTAATTTACAAGTCAATCTCTTTCCCGCATCCATACATCCTCCCCAGTAACCCTTTATCACCCCTAAATAGAATTACACACTCATTTCCCCCCTCCTCTCTAAAAGGCGTTTATAAAAATATCTGAACTTCATTGGGATACTGGGTAATCATTCTGTGATTCTCCCCATGCACACGGTAAATAAACCTTTCTCTTATTAATCTGCCTTAATTGTGAGTTGATCTTTCAGAGAACTTTCTGGGGAAAGGGCAAGTTTCTCCTCACCCCTACAATAGTCACAAGTTTCAACGTATCTCTCTCAATAATTAAAAGAACAGTAGACAGAAAATCAGTAAGGAATAGAAGAGTTGAACAACACTACCAACTTGACTGCACCGAAATTTACAGAACATTTGACCAAACAATAGCAGAATACACAATCTTCTCAAGTGCTCACACAACATTTAGAAGATCACACCCTGGACCATAAAACAAGTCTCAGTAAATTTAAAACAATTCAAATCATACAAAGTATGTCCTCTATTTACAAAGAAACTTAATTAGAAGTCAACATTTATCAGACAGGGGGATAAAGAAATACTATAATGCTGACTTTCTCCCTTTGATTTCTTGTAATCCTGCTTTAGAAAGGACTAAAAGTATCTACAGGCCTTCAATGCAAGGCCTACCTGGCCTGAGCTATCCTCTCCTCTCCAGCCCATCCTAAACCCCAGGAGCCCTGCTTGTCAGCCCCAACTAAATCAAGACAAACCTGTTTGGTATTTGCTAATGGCATTCACAAAAACCAGTAAAAGCACATAAAGAAATGAAGTAGAGGAGGCACCTGCTAATTAAACACGTCTTTAAAGCTAGGAAAAGCTCAAAGACTACCTCCGTTACAGAGACCTGACATGGGGCAACCATCTGTGAACAAATCAAAACCTTCTAGAAACTCTACATCCTCCAAGGAAACTTCTAACAGAATTTCCACACAACGGAGATTCAACTGGATTAAAACAAGGTCTTCAGTGACCTCATTATGTCAGCCTGGAAAAACCCTACTACTATTGGCCAACAGTGTCCAGAAATGACTCATGTGGCTAGTTATCCCAATGCCCTTTTAAGGGTAGATTAGCAAATTTCAAAGCAATAAGAAAACAACAATCTTTAGTAATAATATCACTTCCAAGCTACCAGTGGCCCAGGAAATCTAAAGTTCTCAAGGCAGCATTTCCTGAACTTGCCTTACACCCAGTGCACTTGTTAAAAATAGATTCCTGGGTCCCCCTCCAAACAATATTACAGAATCTCCAGAGGCGGGCTCAGTATTTTTAACAAGCATCACAGATGATTCTTAAGGTCCAGCAAATCTGGGAAACTAAGAGATCTGAAAAGCAATATCACAGTGGAAAAAGCACATTAACCTTGAAATGAGACTGACTTGTTAAAAATCCTGGCCACCTACTGGCTGTTTGACATTAGCTGAGCGATCTAATATCTCTACAACTCACTTACTTCATCTATAAAATGGGATCACCAGCTACTTGGACATGTTCTCAAAATTCAGTATATTTGGAGAACCCCTAGAACAGTGCCTAGCATATGGTAGCCAAGCAAGAAATCAGAGCTATTGTGACCAGCAAAACAGCCAGTGGAAACTGCCCAGATGAAGTGTACAACGAAAATTTTCTACTTAATGGAAATTACAAAGCCCAGAGCCAGATTTCCAAGATAATCGAGGAAAATGGCTTTCTGGGCATTATGACTGGCCAAGAACAAAGACTCCAGAATCTAATATTTCACCCCAGCAGTCCTCAGTCCAACCCAGAACTACAGAGTTCAGGTCTCTGCAGGGTTGAAGCTTTGCACAACAGCCAAAGTAAAGAGTCTTTCCTTCCCAAGCCCCTCTGTCACCACAACCTCCAGCTCTAGGGCTGACAGTCACAGAACCCAGAGTCAGGTGGCAGCACCCTGGGTGCACCAGCAGGAAATGGGACTCCTGGGTAAGAGGCACGGAGCCAATGAAGGGGGTGGGAAAGACCCCGGGCAGCAACAGAACTGAGATACTGCTGCAGTGAAGGGAAGAGAGTCTGTGAAAAGTTTCCAGGGCTGAAGATGGACATTCCCAGGGTGGGTGAGCCCAGACAAGGTGTAGTTGAGAAAGCACTGCCTTAGCGCAGGGGCTGAAACCTTGAGATGTAGAGTCAACTCTGTGAGTAACTCACAACACAGCACTAGGTAGGTAACTCCTTCTCCCATCCATAAAGTGAGAAATCACCTCACCAGCTGTGAGAATAAAATGGGGAACCAGGCATATTCTGGGTATATATATGCCACTGCCCTTTGTCAGTGAAGCTGGAATGTCCAAGTCTGGGTTCCAGAATAAAAGACAAGAACAGAGCCAAGGCTGCAAGCTCCACCCTCTCACCGCCCTGGGCAAAAGGCACAAGCCAGGGAGTCAACTGCTAGAACTCAACCTCACTGTGCCACTGATCTTCCGTGTGCCCTATGGCAAGTCAGACCCCTCTTAGGCCTCAGTTTCCCCATCTGTACAACGGGCAAACTGCTCTAACGTCACTAGAATTGTGACTGCAAGATGCTCACATGGGACCAGGGACTGCAGAGGGGTGATGTATGGAGCGCGGTGGTGAGGGGCCGGGTGGAGCTGCAGGTGAGACCGGCGGGTTGGGGGGGACCGGGGCGGCGCCTAACACCCTCCCTTCCCTCCCACCGCGAGGGGCTGGGGCGCCGGCCCTCCGCCCGAGTCACGCGCCCCTCGTGCCCAATCACCGGCCTCTGCCAGGGTGAGGGGGCCGGGCGGGGGCGCGCCGGGAGCCACAGCCAGCGCCGCCCCTACCCCTCGTTCTCGGCCCCGCCCGCCTGCGGCAGAGCCGGGACCCTCCCCAGGGCCACCTCACCTGCCGTGGCCGCCGCCGCCGCCGCCACCGCGGGTTAAACCACAGCCGCACCCACACTTCCGGGATCCGCGAGGCCCGCCCCCTCCCGCCGGATGTGACACCTCTCCAACGTCCCGGCGCCGGCGCGGGTGACCACGCTGGGCGCCGCGCCTCGCGCGCCTCTGGGTTACCAGCACCGCAGCGTGCCACACGCACGCACACTCGCGGCCTCCCGGGACCACACCTGCGGGAGGGCCCAGGAGATCTTCCCGCGCGCGCTGGACGCCTGGCTCCTCCCCTGCTGTCTGCTGGCCACGCCCCCCGAAGACGCGGCTCCCTGGGCGGAGACCAGGCCGCTCTGGGCGAGTGCGCCTGCGCAATCGTCCCGCCCGGTCTCTAGTGGGCTCGCGAGGGTCGGACGGTGCCCCACGTTGGGAGGCTCCCCGAAGTGCCCCAGAAGTACCGAGGACAGTCCCTAGATGGGCTGAGCTCAGACTGAGGAGCCCTCAGGCCAACCACACGCTCATTTCCATGACACAGTTTGTCCCTAGGACTGGAGTGGCAACAGACCTAAATGTCCCCAAAAGTAACCCATTTCCCAAGGACCTAGTTTACACTTTCAGTCCGTTCTGTGTGGGTAGTGCTTTATCAAGCACAGACGGCCTTTGCATCCTCACCTGCCCAGAGTGACGAGGCTGATGACCAGTGAAGCAGGGCCCTGATGCTGCGCAGTCCTCCCTGCACAGCTTGTACTGAATAGCCAGGCCTGGAGGTGAATCCCAATTCCTGTTTTGCCTCTCAATGGTGTCACAATTGTCACTTTGTAAAAATGAGACCCCAGGAGACTGGCTTCTTAGACCAAGGAAACCGAACTGCCCAAAATTCAGAACCCTGTTAGATACTGAATTAAGACCATTGTTGCCAGTGACAGAAACCCAACTCAAGCCAGCTTCTGCAGAATGGGAATTATTGGGTCACATGACCAGAAAGTCCAAGGGCAGTGGTAGCACCAGATATGGCGGCACCCTAAGCCTCATCCTCATCAACTTGACTGTTGTTTCTCTTTTGTTTCATCACCCTCTCAGCAGAGTCTCTTGGTCTAATCCAAATTCTAGAGGGAATGACTCTGACTGGCTAAGATAATCATCATTGCTCCCACTGAGCAAAGCTCAGGCAGCTGCCAGGCAGCCTATGATTAACGACCCTTGAGTCAGGTGCTCATCCTTCTCCAGTCAGTGGTCATGCCTTAGAACACAGCCTACTTTAGAAGTGTTAAGTTTAGCCTAAAGCGGCTTGCTTCCTTATATATTTTAAGTTCAGCCTTAGAACAAAAAATAAAATCCTGAGCCCCCCAACTGACCTAATGGACCCCTTGTTAGCCAAGGGGACTCCAGAGAAATCTTAAAAACTGAGTTCCCAGCCATGGCAGGATGGGAGGTCAGGCACATTTCATTGTACCCCTTCTGTTTTGCAATTTAGCCGCAACAACTGACCAACTTTAATGTTAAAATAGAGATCATAAGACTGACAGAACAGACTCTGTGTGGCAATAAGATACCAAATTATGAACAAAATCTAAGGGTATGCCAGGCAAAGGTTAAGTCATGTACCCCTACACTTAAAGAATAAACTATGTTCTAGCTACCACAAGATTTTTCTTTTTCTCTAGGAGATAAACACTGGTCTCGAGATAAGCAATATTGAAACAATTGCAGCTCATCCACTGCAGGACGTTGACTAACTGTCCCCAGTGTTCCACAAGCCATAACTACAGCTTTGATTGGACAAGAGACAGATTTCAGTAACTTTCTGCTGATGAGAGACCACGGACCCTGGGCTGGTTCTGGCCAGTTTACAGAGGCTGCACACTGAGTGTCTTCATGTCCCTGCTTCACCTTTTGATGCATAGGGCCTAATGATAATGCATTTAAATGTTAAGTCTTTCCCCCAAGTGAACATGGGTCATATATGACATACATGTTTGTTTATTCAATGCACATGTGTTAGGACCCCCTTCACCTTCGTGAATATTCATAGCTCTTCCTGCAACCTGTTGAATATGTATGTTTAGCCAACCTATTCAGCACAAAGCTCCTGCCCCAACCCCTCCTCCTTTGAAGTGCCTGCCTCTGGTTTCAGCCTGAGTCCCAGCCTGAAAGTTGTAACCTTTTATAAGAAATAAATCTGTCCTCTCCCAATTGATAAAACACGTCATGATGTTATGTTGACAGGCCTAAAGTTTTCTCCGTAACTAACTGTAACCTAACTGGATATGTAAACAGATTATAACCTATTCTTGTACCAATCACAGAGTTTCAGCCAATCACAGGCAGCCAACGGTTCAAACTGTGTTCAAATAAGGCGAATGCTGTGCTGTAACCAATCCAGCTGTTTCTGTACCTCACATTCATTTTTCTGGATGTCACTTTTCTTTTTCTGTGTCACTGTTCTTTTTCTTATTCTGTGTAAATATTACCCAACAATGAGGCAGCCCCAGCGTCACTCAACCTACTCTGGTTGTGTGGGCTGCCTGATTCATGAATTGTTCTTTGCTCAATTAAATTCTGTTAAATTTAATTTGTCTAAAGTCTGTTTTTAAAACAGAAGGGGTCAGTGAGGAAGGCAGTCTCAACTACTGACCTTCCTAGGACAACAGTGACTCCTTTGAGGAGTCACAAACAAACAAAAATGCCTTTTAACAGTTTATATATTCAGGTCAGGGATCAGGATCTCAAGAAAGTCCACATGTGTTGCATTTGGTTGCTGTCTCTTAAGACGTTTAACAGATAATAGTCCCCTTTTTATGCCATTTATTTATTTATAAAGTAAGTGCATGGGGCCTATTAGAACGGCCAAAATCCAGAACACCGACAACACCAAATGCCGACAGGGATGTGGAGCGACAGGAACTCGCATTCATTGCTGGCGGCAATGCGGAAGGGTACAGCCACTTTGGAAGACGGTTTGGCAGTTTCTTACAAAACTAAACATACTCTTGCTGTATGATCCGGCAATCGCATGGCTTGGATTTACCCAAAGGGGTTGAAAATTTATGTCTACACAAAAACCTGCACATGAAAGTTTATAGTAGCTTTATTTATAATTGCCAAAACTTGGAAGAAACTAAGATGTCCTTCGGCAGGTGAACAGGTGGATAAACTTTGGTACATCTGGACAATGGAATGTTATTCCACACTACAAAGACATGAGCTATCAAGCCATGAAAAGACATGGAGGAGCCTTAGGTGTACACCGTGAAGTGAAAGAAGCCAACATTTTTTTTAAATGTTGAGGATAAATAATAGTTGTACATATTTATCAGATACATGTGATATTTTGATAAAAGCATACAATGGGTAATGATCAAATCTGGGCAATTAGGATATCCATCACCTCAAATATTTATCATTTCTTTGTGTTGGGAACATTTCAAATCTTCTCTTACAGCTATTTGGAAATGTACAATAAACTATTGTTAACTATAGTTGCCCCATTGTGCTATCAAGTACCAGATATTATTCCTTCTATCTAACTGTATGTATGGTACCCATTAACCAACCACTTTTTATTCTCCCTTCCTCACTACCCTCCCCAGCCTCTGGTAAGCAGATTCCGTCCACTACTCCATAAGATCAATGTTTTAGCTCCCACATATGAGTAAGAACACGCGGTATTTGTTTCTCTGTGCTTGGCTTACTTCACTTAACATAATGACCTCCGGTTCCAACCACACTGCTGCAAATGACCGGATTTCATTCTTTTTTATGGCTGAATAATATTCCACATTTCCTTTATCCGTTCATGCATTGAAGAGCATTTGGTCGATTCCATATCTTGGCTGTTGCATTGCAATAAACATGGAAGTGCAGAGAGTTCTTCAATATACTGATTTCCTTTCTTGCGGATATATACCTAGCGGTGGGATTCCACAGTGGTTGCACTAATTTACATTCCCATCACAGCGTACCAGCATTCCCTTTCTCGGCATCCTCACCAGCGTTTGTTATTTTCTGCCCTTTTGATAATAGCCATTTTAACTGGGGCAAGATGATATCTTTCTGTGGTTTTGATTTGCATTTCCCTAATGATTAGGGATATTGAGTATTTTTTTTTAATACACCTGTTGGCCATTTGTATGTTTTCTTTTGAGAAATGTCTTTTCAGATCTTTTGCCCATTTTTAAATCAGATTATTTGGGTTTTGGGTTTTTGTGGGTTTTTTTTCTGTTTGTTTTTGCTGTTGAGTTGTTCAAATTCCTTATATATTCTGGTTATTAATCCCTTATCAGGTAAATAGCTTGCAAACATTTTCTCCCACTCTGTAGGTTGTCTCTTCACTTTGCTGATTGCTTCCTTTGCTGTGCAGAGGCTTTTTAGTTTGATGTAAACCCATTTGTTAATTTTTGCTTCGGTTGTCTGTTTTTGAGGTCTTACTCAAAAAATCTCTGCCCAGACCAACATCCTAAAGCATTTCCCCAATATTTTCTTCTAGTAGTTTCATAGTTTCAGGTCTTTCATTTAAGTCCTTAATCCATTTTGATTTGATTTTTGTATATCTGCAGTCCCCAACCCCCGGGCCCCATGACCTGTTAGGAACTGGGCCGCACAGCAGGAGGTGAGCTGTGGGTCAGCGAGTGAAGCTTGGTCTGTGTTTACAGCTGCTCCCCATCACTCACATCGCCGCCTGAACTCCACCTCCCACCCTGCCCTTCCCGATCTGTGGAAAATTTGTCTTCCATGAAACCAGTCCCTGGTGCTAAAAAGGTTGGGAACCGCTGTTGTACATGGCAAGAGACAGGGGTCTAGTTTCATTGTTCCGCATGTGGGTATCCTGTTCTCCCAGCACTATCCATCGAAGAGACTATCCTTTCCCCAATGTGTGTTCTTGGCACCTGAGAAGCCAATCTTAAAATACTATATACTGTATGATTCCAGCTATATGACATTCTGGAAAAAACAAAACTATGGAGGCAATAAGAAGATCAGTTGCTGCCGGGGGTTGGGGGAGGACAGGATGAACGGGCAGAGCACGGAGGATTTTTAGGGCAGCGAAACTATGTGTACAATGCTCTGATGGTGGATACATGTCCTTACACCTTTGTCCAAACCCATAGCATGTACAATACCAAGAGCGAACCCTGATGTAAACTAGGACTTGGGGTGACAGTGATGCGTCACTGTAGGTTCGTCAGTTGTAACAAATGCCCTGCTCTGGTGCAGAATGCTGTTAACGGAAGAGGCTGTGCGTGTGTGCGGTGGGGGGTATGGGGAAATCCGCACCTTCCGTGCAATTGTGCTGTGAAACTAAAACCGCTCTAAAAATAATGTCTGTTTTTTTTAAGTGGGGGGATGCTGGGTGGAGGGGTCATTTGTCCTACAGGATATCCCACATATTAGATGATTGCTTCCCTGTTCCTTTATCTGCATATTTCCTGTAAACTGGTAAGTAGATCTAGACTTGAGTTCAAATTTTTTTATCAGAAGACTTCTTAGGTAGTTCCATATATTTCTTATTGTGTCACATCGAGGGGCACATAATTTCTGGTTTCCCAATCTTGTAGGTGCTAAGATGAATCAGTGGGTCCCCGTGTTGTCAACCACCTATGGTTTTAGCATCCATTCAGCATCTTTGCCTAGTTCCATTGTTTCATCAGAAGCTGAAAAACAGTGAGTTCCTAATTCTACCATTCATTCTGAATTTAATCACTGGAATTTTTTAATTAAAAAAGCTTTTTTATCAACCATCTGTGGTTACCCGAAATATACTCTCTGCACTATAGCTTATTCAACAGTCACCACTGGTGGACATTTCTGGTATGTTTCTAATCTTTTGCTATTGCAAAGGGTTGCCATGAATTGCTTGTGCATACAATTGTTGGTATTTTGCCAGGATATCTTTGGGATAGATTCCTAGATGCAGAATTGCTAAGCTAAAGGGCATGTGTGTGTGTATAATTTGCTAGATGTTATCAAATCCCTTTCATAGGGGTAAAACTGAATTACAACTATGCAAAAATGAGGAGTGAGACACAGAGCCCTCATTCCATCTACCACCCAAGCCTGGGGATCTGGTCAGCCTCCACATAGTTCTACCCAGAACAGGCCTGGACTGAACCCAGATCTCACAAGAGAATACCAGGGCCCTGGGAGTCTTGAAAGGAGACATAAAACTCCATTTACTTTACCTTGGCTGGAATGATGTCAGTTTAAGGAGGTAGCCCTGCTCTTCCCAGGCTGAGCAGAAGCTCCGGGTGGTCCTTTTCTGTCTTTTTTGATTGATAAGACTCTTAAAAAATAATTATTCCTTTATATGTTCGATTTGGCAGAAAAATATTTCCAGGCTTGGATCCTATCAGGGCAGTTACAGCAGGTGTTCGTCAAGCGGAAGTTCTCATTAAGTTCTTTGGTTTATCTGACCCTGGTGGTCTTTCTTTACAAATGGAAAGAAAATTGATGTGGTCGGGATGCATTCAGTCTCTTGTTCATTCAGCCATCATGAACACCCTCCCAGCCCCTCTCCGCTCCCACCTCCAGGCCAGAAATAAACGCCCGCACAGCCTGCAGGCTGAAGCCAGCCCACAGGTACTCGAGGGTGGCCCACACCACGTTTCTCGGAAAAACAAACTAATTAGCTGCCAGCGTTTAAAGATCAGGGATTTCGCATAAATATCCAGACTTGTGAGTTTTAATGATATTTAGATAGATAGATATAAAGTTTTTGTGCACAGTTCTGGGTTCACAACTCCCATGGCCCTTGTTCCAGTCTTTTGCTGTAATGTTGGGGAGCTTTAGGCCTCAGGAGCAGGCCTGAGAAAACAGCATCTCTCCCTCTGACCGGCTTCTGCTGCCCTCCTGTCTCCTGCTCTTTTTCTCCCCAAGGCAGGCCTTGGAAACTAAAAATGTACTCTAATCTTTCCCTGCCTCTGGCCATGAAGAAATTCTCTGATCTACCGGGTAGATTGGAAGTCATAAAACTCCCATTTCAAAAGAGGTCCTGCCCATCCCCTGGAGGAAGGAATGCTGCACAGAGAGGCCGGGAAGAATCTGACCAGGCAGGCCGCGCCGGCTTCCCGCCTGGGTCTGTCAGCATCGGCTCGCACCCTTCTTGTCTAGTCATGTTTCTCTACACGTTTGTCAGTGCCTCAGTCGTGTCTGTGAAGTTCCCTTAAAAGGTCCGAGAGGACAGAGTAGGGGGTGGGGTGGGGGAACGAGGGTTCCTGGAGGGTGGCCCCCCGGGCAGGGCATGGAAGCTCCGCACCCCTCCCCTGCACCTCTCTCTATGCATCTCTTCGTCCCTATCCTTCCTAATGTCCTGTATAGTAAACAGGTAAACGTGTTTCCCTGAGTCAGGTGAGCAACTCTAGCTAATTAATCGAACCCAAGATGGAGTTGCGAGATCTTCGGCTTATAGCCGGTCGGTCAGAAGCACAGGTAAAACAACCTAGGGCTCGCGATTGGCATGGGAAGTGGGAGACAGTCATGGAAATGAGCCCTCAGCCGTGGGATCTGACGCTCTCTCCAGGTGGGTGGTGTCAGAATTGAACTGGAGGACACCCAGCTGGCGTCTGCTGCAGAACTGACCGCTAGCTTGTTGGTGGGGAGAAAACCCGCGCACCTGGCGTCAGAAGCTTGTTGTGAGAGTATGCTAGGAGAAACACAATTTGAGTTTTCTCCACTTCTCTTGACAACTTGGCCAACCTGGCATCACAGCCTGCCTTCCAGCATGGCAACCACCAGTGGAGCCGAGAAGAAGCTGTGCCCCCGCAGTGGGACGGTACTACCCATGCCTACGAGGCCCGCCCAGCACTGCCACTCATTTCCTCTGCTTCCTGGGCCTTGCGTGTGTGACCCTGGCCCCAGAATGCAAGCTCCCTAAAGGCAAGGGCTGCTCTGTCTTGCTCAACTTTGATTTCACAGTGTCTAGCCTAGTCCCTAGAGCACAGTGGGTCTTCAATAGATGCTTATTGCATGGAAACAGTATCTTTCGGATGCATACATCACATTTCTTCCAACATTAGTATTGTAGAGCTGTCATACTGCTGAGCCTAGATCCTTGGAGCAGACGGGCATCAGAAGCGCCTGCGCTGTGCCAGCCACCACCCAAACCCACTCCTGTGTCAGTGGGCGGCTCCCAACGTTTTCGCTCTGCGGTTCGACCCCTCTTCCTCCTAGCGATCTCCTCTCCAGTGAGGAGGGCAATGCACACCTCCCAGCATTGCTGAGAAGGCTGCCTGAGACCATGGTTGTCAAACATGGCACTTATTTTTATCACGTTATTGTTATTCGTAGTGCCTTTATCTCCAAGATAGCAAGAGTCTACTGCTCTTTGTTAGCCCATGAGGTTTGGTTTTGTTTTTTCAGTCAAGCCCCAAGGTAGAGATTATAATAGAAATCTCTGTTTTCTGAGAATTTTCCGGGTCCCCTCTGCACAAACACTCATGGGGGTAAAGGTCTTATCAGGAAAGTGTGTATTTCTTATCAAGTCCAAGTAGGGGCCCTTAAGGGGATGATTAGGGCAGATCTGAGCATGTTTAAAATGAGCAACCCTTGACAGCCACTGCGCACTCAGAACTTTCTCTTTCCTGAGTGCTGTGAACCCAGGAAGGAAGCATGAAGTGGCTTGGGGTCCTCGGGCTGGTGGCCCTCTCAGAATGTTTGGTCAGGTAAGCTATGGGACAAGTGGCATCAGCTCTCTTTCTGGACACTTTCTTGCCCTCTTATTCTCTCACCCTTATTCTCCTTCCAATGCAGGAGTGAAGAAGGAAACTTATCATTCTCTGATGCTCATTAAGTTCAAGTCTCCACTTATTGATGAGCAGTTTGCCATGTGCACTGTAGGACCCAGGGGTCTTGGGATAGGTCTGAGGGGTTGCACAACTCAAGGGGCACCAGCCACATCATAAGCTATGTGAATGGCACTCCCCAGAATTGTTCAGTGCACAACCTGTGCAGCTGTAGATGTAGTCCCATCTAGGAACGGTGTGTCTTCTGCATAATTTTCTAGGCCTTCTCTTCGCTCTCTCCCCTCTCTGTTTCCTTGTGTACATGTCTCTGTGACTACATCTCTATCTCCGCATCTCTCTCCTTTATCTCTCCATCTCTTTTGGTGTCTCCGTGTATGCAGAACTCTGTTTCTTTCTGTTTCAACTCATTCTTGTTTCCCTACCCTCTTCATTTCCCTGATTTATTCCCCACCTCAGCAACCTTGAGTTTCCTCATGTCCTGGCATCCTCCCTCGGCCCTCTCTTCTGGTTCAACCCTAGAGAGATCAGGAGGGCTACATCTAGGCCCAGCTTTGCCACTGACGGGCAGCATGACCACAGCCAAGTCACGACCTACCTGCGTTTCATATTCCTCACCTGTAACAAAAGGATAATGATCCCCCCTGTACCTCCCTCCCAGGGCTATTTTGAGCAAGAAGCATTGAGATGGCAGCAGCAATGGCAATGGCTGTCACCGTCGAGACCTACTGTAGGGCAGGTGCATCGTATCCACCGTCTCAACCAGTGCCTCCAAACAGTCTATGTGAGGGGGGTATTATCATTCCACCTTTTTTACAGGTAGGGAAACCGAGGCTCAGAAAAGTCATGACTTGCCCAAGATTATACAACAGAACCTGGATTCAAACCTAAAGCCACTGCCATGGTCTTTCCATTGCGTTGGATGGCCTATCCTGATAATAAGACAGCACTCGTTAAAATCCTCAGAAAAGGCAAGGCGCAATTATAAAGCAGGGTGTGACAGTCACAGTGTAGCAAGGGGCAGCCGATTGAGTCTCTTACTTGTTTCCCTTCCCAATGCTCTGTTAAAGAATCCCTCTGATGAAGATCAAATCCATTCGAGAAAACCTCCGGGAGAACGACATGCTGAGAGATTACCTTGAGAAGTATCCTTACAACCCCGCCAGGTTTCTCAGCCTATATTATCAGCCCCGGCAAGTGACTTTTGAGCCCATGAGGAACTACCTGGACGTGAGTATGTGGGGAGGACGGAGCTCCAGAGCGCCCCCCAGGGGTCCTTCCAGGCACTGGGGCTCAGCTGGGGGTGTGAGCCGGCAGGTTATGGCTGGGGCTCCTGCAGGCAGAAACAGTGGGGACAGGGACCCATGCCCAGAGAAGAAGGCACTCCTACCCTCCGTTGTCAGTCTGCAGTGATTGGGCCCAGCAATGACCAGATGCCAGGTAAACGTCCATTTCTGTGCCAATGATATGTCACTGGGCACCTGTGAGCCACAGCGGTGCTTGGTTTGGGGTCTTTTTGCTCTGTCTGAACTAAGTGAATCACTAAGCTAACAGAGTCGCATTGAAGGGTGAGCTGTGTCGGATCAAACGACAACAAAGCCAAGTGCAAATCCAGCTTGATGCCCTGGCTAGAGAAGTTCAGCCTCTTCAGCCCCAAGAATCACACCAATAGAAGCTACTGAGCCGTATGGTGTGGGAGGCTATGATACACTAACAATATGGTCATTGTTACTGATAACCGAAGGCCCCATCTCGTCTTCAAGAACCTATAGCCCAGCCAGAGAAACAGGCAAAGAGTAAATAAATGTCAAATAAAAGGGCCAACTGTGTGGTATTGAGATTACGTGATTTGAGTTTGGAGGAAGGAAAGAGCACAGTGGCCTTGGTGACTTTAGGAGGGCTGTCTGGAGGAGGAGGCACTCAGGCTGGGCCTTCCAGGGTGGACAGGATTTGGAGAGCTGCAGGCAAGGTTGGAGGGCTTCTCCAGTGAAGGCATTGGCTTGAGCAGGGGTTACGAGGTAGAGCAGTTGGAAAGCGATTTTGGGATGCGTGGGGACACCCAATGAAGGCAAGCACCCTGGGAATCAGGCCTGCCCTAACCACCCCTCGCTGGCCCTGGCAGATGACCTATGTTGGCACCATCACCATTGGAACGCCCCCTCAGACGTTCAGGGTCATCTTTGACACAGGCTCTACTGACTTGTGGGTGCCCTCAAGCTACTGCAACAGCGTGGCCTGCAGTGAGTGTCCCCTGCCCCCCATCTCGTGCCCTCCCGCCCGCTCCCTCCTCAGCACCTGATGGACGCCCACTTCTGTGTCTGCAGGTAAGCACAATATCTTCAGGCCGCACCTCTCCTCCACGTTCCAGTCCTCGGAACAGCGCATGAACATCGCCTACGGCTCCGGGCGGATGTCGGGACGTGTTGGCTGTGACACCGTTCGGGTAACATGGGGACCAGAGGTGGAGGCAGGGCTGGCCCTAGGTAAGACCACCACTCCCCAGTCCAGATGCAGGGTCAGTGGGGAGTACCCATCTTTCCCAAAGTCCGCCCCCAGCCAGCCGCCTGCCCTGTGGGGCTGTGTCCCTGGGGAGGTGGTGCCCCTGCTGGCACACAGACTCCTCCAGGAAGCTGGCCCAGACAGCGGGATCAGTCACTGGAAGTGCCTGGGTGCAGGAGGCATGAATTGCAGCTTCCTGCCCCATAGTTAGCGTGAGGCTGACTCTGCCGGGAGCAGGAACAGAGGCGGACAAAAATCACCCCCTTTCACGCTCTCGCGCTGTGTCAGGCACTGTGCCACCACTTTCATTAAAGTTTCTTGTTTCATCCCCACAACCCCACGTGGCAGGCACTATGGACATTTTACAAGCAAAGGAACGGAGAGAGTAAGGGCCTTGACCAAGGCCACACAGCTGGCAAGTGGCAGAGCTGGGATGGGAATCAGGACCCACGCAGGTGTGGGGCCCCAGTCTGTGGCCTCTGGCCCAGGCAGGGAAAGGAGGTGGCCACAGGTTCAGAAGGGCCCTGCCTAATAAATGGCCTCTAACCCTTGCAGGCCTTGGAAGCCTTTGAGAATCTAAGAAAACTGGGGGACTCCCTCCCCCAAAGTGCCTAAGTATACACAGACACACACACGCACAGTTTCCCAGGCAGAACTTTCATAAGAACCCTGGTGGCAACGTGATGTCATGGGCAACTGTTTCCCCAGCGGGTGCAGAGAAGACCGCTTTCGGAGTTCCTCCAGTCCTGTCATCAGATCCTGGTGACGCCAAAAAGAAGATGACCTTACTCTCTCTAACAGTTCCTCAAGTAGGAACCGTTTGGTCACACTCAGAGTCTCAGTTTCCCTGCCTGGGGAAAGGGGATCAGGTCCATTAGACTAACTCCAGGTGGCACAAGGGAGGGGCAGGTGTTATCAGAATCTGCAGCACGGCCCACACGGAACCCGCACTCTTGTTCCTGCTGGTCATGGTCATCTGAGGTGCAGCCCTGGCACAGCCTCCTTGGTGACTGTGGTGCTGGCAGCATCTCCTCACCCACGTCCCCCCAGCCCAGCCACAGCCCTTGCCACAAACATTTACACGGGAACATCCTCCTCTCCCACAGATTGGGGGCCTTGTGGACGAAAACCAGGCATTTGGCCTGAGCCACATGGAGCGTGGCAATCTCCTGGAATTTGCAGTCTTTGATGGCATCTTGGGACTGGGCTACCCTGGCCTTGCCACTAAAGGAACCACCCCTGTCTTCGACAACCTGTGGGACCAAGGCCTCCTTTCTGAGAAAGTCTTTGCCTTCTACTTGAGCAGGTAAGTGTGAGCTAGACAAGCCCTTTCTTCAACTCAGCTCTAAGACACTTTTGGTTGCATGAAAATTATGGAGTATCTGACCCAGAAGTTTCCTTAGAGATAGTCTAGTCCAGGGGTCAGCAAACTCTAGCCTGGGGGCCAAATCTGGCCCATCACCCCCATTTTTAAAAATAAAGTTTTATTGGAACACAACCATGTTCACTCCTTCACATGTTGGCTGTGGCTACTTTTGCATACAGTAGCGGTGTCGAGCAGTGCAATAGAGATTGTGCAGCCCACAAAGCCCAAGATAGCGACGATCCAGCCCTTTACAGAAAAAGTTCGCTGACCCCTGTCGTCCAGTCCCGTTGTTCGATGGATGAGGAAATAGGCTCAGAGAGGGGTTTGCACGAGGTTTCCCAGTTGTGTATTGGTAGTGGCAACACTCGAACTCAGCCCTCAGGGCTCTCCCTCGTGGCAGTTGGTCAATCCATCAGCAAGTCTCCCGTCACTAGGCTCCGTAAAGAAAAGCTGCAGTCCCCTGAGTGGCTTAGGGTCTGGTAGAGGGTGGGGGAGAAGGGTGGAGCACAGACAAGAGGAGAACCTTGTTGACAGACTGTGTCTTCCCCACAAAGGCAGTGACTGGCCCCACAGAGCCATGCAGGAGGCAGGAGAGTGTGGTGGTTGAGGCTGTAGCTCTAGGGGACCTGGGTCCAAAGCCTGGCTCCATACCCTGACTGTAAGCAGGTTATTGGAACTCACTAAGCCTCAGGGACACTTGTATCTAATCAAAAGGGATAATTGGGCACCTACTATGTGCTGGGCGCTGCTCTGTACACATGCAGCAGACAGGCGAGTAAAGAAGGCAGACACGAAATAAGTAAACAAATAAGGAAAAAGACAACTCCAGACAGTAATTGGTTCTGCGAAAGCAATAAGTCAGGCTGATAGAACGGGCAGGGGAGAGGGCGCTCTGAGCTGGACCTCTGCCGTAGGAAAGAGCCAGGTTTGAGACTCTGAAAGCCAGGCACTGGGGCGCACGAGCGCAGAGCCCAGAGGAGCATGGCACGCGTGCGCAGAGCTGTGGCACGGAGGACCCGCCGGGGCCCTGGAGGGGAGGCAGGGACGATGCTGCCCTGGGACTTTGTCCCAAGCAGGAGCAGAGACCTCTGGCAGGGGGCTAAGCAGGGAAGAGACATGATCTGACTTCTGTTTTTGAAAGCTTACCCTGGGTGCCCGCTGGAGGGTGACTGGACGGAATGGAGGCCGGGGAAGAGAAAGGGTGGCAGCCGGACCCAGGGGGAGAGGAAGAGCCGTGGGAGGCAGGCTGGGGTTGCGGGGAGAGACAACAGGATTTGCTGATGGATGCCATGCGGGAGGAGAGGGGTCTGCAGGGATGTTCCTCCCACACTAAGATTTTACCACGAGCCCGGAGCAGCTATGTAATTTGCAGGGCCCAGTGCAAATGAAAATGTGGGACCCTTGTTCAAAAAGTATTAAGAATTTCAAAACAGCAACAGCAGAGGCACAGGGCGCTTCTAAGCACAGGGCCCTGTGGATGGCACAGGTCGCAGGCCCATGAAGCCAGCCCTGTGTGAGCCTGTACACACGACCC
The DNA here is from genome assembly GCA_004363605.1 of Indri indri. Classification (NCBI taxonomy): domain Eukaryota; kingdom Metazoa; phylum Chordata; class Mammalia; order Primates; family Indriidae; genus Indri; species Indri indri. Next base: position 229,002 of record RJWJ010000165.1, read on the forward strand.
TTAGTCCCCCTCGGGCCTCAGTTTTTCAGAAAAATGACAGGTTGCACAAGGTGGAGGTCAGACGCCCCTAGCCATGGATCCTCCAACTGCATCTTAGAGTCTGCTCTGATTGCTGGAGGGGACCTGGCCCTTCTCAGAAGAGTGGGGTGGTCAGAGCCCAGCTCAGAAGCCAGATTGTCCAGGTTCAAAGCTCAGCTTTGCTACTCACCAGCCATGTGACCAGCCCTGGGCAGGTATTCAACCCCTCTTTGCCTCAACTTCCCCAACCATAAAATGGAGATCATAGCAGTGCCCGCTCCCTAGGAGTGTGAGTGTGTGGATTGGGTGAGCAACGACAGCAAACCCCTAGACAGTGCCTGGTGTGTCATTGAGCCTGAAGAATGCTACCCAGTATTCACCACAATGAGCCCTTCCTCTTCTTCCCCTCCAGCCGGAAAGAGAGAGGCAGCGTGCTGATGCTTGGTGGGGTGGACCCCTCCTACTACGAGGAGGAGCTTAAGTGGGTGCCAGTGTCCCAGCCCCTCTACTGGCAGATACACATGGACAGGTAAGCCCCTGCCTCTGATTCCTGCCCCAAGTGATGCCACACATTTCCCCACACATGCACACACACATGTATGCACACATGCACACACAGACACACATGCACACACACTCACATGCATGCAAAAACACATGCACAGACACACAAACACACATGCACACACATGCATGCACGAACACAAGCACAGACACACAAACACACATGTACACACATGCATGCAAAAACATGCACAGACACATAAACACATGCACACACACGCATGCACAAACACATGCACAGACAAACACACATGCACACACATGCATGCAAAAACACATGCACAGACACACAAACACACATGCATGCAAAAACACATGCACAGACACACAAACACACATGCACACACATGCATGCAAAAACACATGCACAGACACACAAACACATGCGCACACACATGCATGCACAAACACATGCACAGACACACAAACACACATGCACAGACACACAAACACACACGCACACACAGGTACACAGATAGACAGTCACAGACACATACAAACTCATGCAGTCACAAGACACACACACAGCCACACCACACACAGAAACAGCCACATAGACACCTGCACACACAGTGCCCCTGTGGTTCCGAATCCCTGCAGACCTCCTGACCAGGGTCTTGATGAGAGAAGACAGATCGGGCCCGAGTCTTGGGCACTGAGAGTAGGACTGGGGCAGCCCCACAGGGCTGGGGAGCTGGGATCCCTGGAAGAGGCCATGCAGGGTAGCGGAGCCTGGCGTGCTGTGGTGTGGGCAGGAAGGGTGGTCTGAGGACTCTAAAGTGCAGAGCAAAGTGGATCAGGGAGAAACCCACCGGGCCAAACAGAGGCATGGTAAGTGACCAACTGTCCTGGTTTACCTGGGGCCAAGGGGGCTTCCAGTATGCCGGACTTTCAGTTTGAAAACAGAGGAAGTCCCAGGCACACCCGGAAGGTTGGCCACCCCAGGGAGAAGATACCCAGCAATGGAGAGAGGTCTGCCTCATTCTCCAGCTGAAAGAGAATCACACAAAAGGACAGCCCCCACCCAACCCCCATCCTCAGCATACCGTGGGGCCAGGGACTGTAGCAGAGAATCAGGAACCTGGGAGTCCTGGAATGCCAGGGAACACAGGGACAGTAACCAACTGGGTTCCGTGTGATGCCACTGGCAAACGCTTACAATGTCCTTTGGAGGTATCTGTAGCCCCTTAGGCATTGCCTGGGCCAGGGGCCTCAGCATCCGAGCTGGGACTCCTGGGAAGCAACCTCCGGAGCAGCCTGCGGCCCCTTCCCACCACTCCGAGCATCTGCTGCCTGAGAAGGCCTCCTGCTTCACTCTGGGGCCCCGCGATTGATCAGATACCGGATACAGGTCTCCAGTTTCCCTCGTTCATTCATTCAGCAAACATACGTTGAGCATCCACTGTGCGCCAGGCGCCTGAGTGGAAGCACTGAGGACACAACCTGCTCTTACAGTCCTCACCATCCAGTAGGGCAGCCAGATATGAACCAGTGAGTCACAAAATGATGAATCCCCACTTCAGTACCTGCTAGAAACGAGCAAGAAAATGATGAGGGTGGCGAAGAGAGGAGCCGGATCTACTTCCCTGGAAAAGTGACAATTAAGCAGGAACCTAGAGGATAAGCAGAAATTATCCAGACAGAGGGGGTGAGGGCAGTTCTAGAAAGGGAGGCCAGCATGTGCAAAGGCCCTGAGGCAAGAAACAGGTTGGAGCATTCAAGAACCGAAAGGAAGTCACAGAAGGTCAGTGTGCCCGGTGCAAAGGGAAACGGAGAGTGGGGACATGAGCTGAAGTGCTGTTCTGGGGACGGCCAGGGAGGGGTGGGATGGAGGGAGGCTGTAGAGTGACCCTGGTGTCTGCTTTTCCCCGTCTCAGAATCACCATGAATGGGACTGTTATTGCTTGTAATGGCGGCTGCCAGGCCATTATTGATACCGGGACCTCCATGCTGACCGGCCCGTGTAACTCTATCGCCTCGATCCAGCACAGCATCAAAGCCCAGGCTTCCTATGGAGGCGAGGTAAAGGGTCTTGCCAGAGGTCGCCCGGGGCCGCCATGCACTGATGGACCATCTGGGCCAACCTTCTCTCCTCTCTCTCCGACAGTACAGGGTCCACTGTGACACCGTCGACACACTGTTTGACATCGTTTTCGTCATCAACGGCGTCAACTACTCGGTGCCAGCCAGTGCCTACATCCGGAAGGTGAGGTGCCCAGCCCCGAGCCGGTCCCCACAGCCCGGGACTCGCGGGAATGGTTGGGCTGCGGGAGGAAGAGGCCCCCCGGAGGCCAAGCTGAGCCATTGTAGACCCTGCCGAGCCCCACAACAAACACCTGCATGGCAGGGGCAGTCTGGGACACCCATCATCTCCGATAGACATTGAGCAATAATCCCCCCGTGCCAGCACGGTGCTAGGAACAGGGCAGGAGGGACAGCAAGGGCATCTGCCCCGAGGAGCTTCAGTTCAACCAGGACACTCCAAAGGCTGAACACAGGAAGTCGGCTACAGCAATGCTTGAAATACGCCAAAGGAATAGTGACAGACAGGGTTGGCTGGGGACAGTCCCAACGTGTTGTCCCACCACAGTGACTCACAGTGCTCCCTTCCCTTCTCCAAACTGTCCTGGTTTGGATGAAAAATTATATGGTCACCCTAGTCCCAGGCCACAACTTCACCTTGCCGAGCCCCAGTTCCCTCCTCTGCAAAGTAGGGTAACAGCCGCTCCCTCTGTGGGGTGCTTAGGAGGTTGACATGAAGAAGGACACGTGGGGACCACATAGTACCTGGCATGTATTTGAGGCCCTTGGGAGTCAGGGAGGCTGACTGGGTTAGAAGAAAGCTGTGAGGAGAGACAGAATTTAAACAACCCTGAGCTCCAGCCTCACAGAGGTAGGAAGAGGCCTGCTTGGCTTAGAGGCAGGTCCACACTGCACTCAAATGGCACCCCAGGGAGCTGGGCAGCCCAGGGCAGGCGAGTTGGCAGACCGGGTGATCCAGCACGGTAGGGGGCTGGGGGCACAGCTGGGACCAGGGGGCCACTGAGGAAAGTCGCCTGCCCCAGCCTGGGGTGGCTGAGGAGGCCAAGCCTGGGTCCAGCAAGGCTGCCCTGGTTGGGCTGGGGTGCTGGAGCTCAGCCTTTAAGGATGAGGGGTGAGGAGGAGAAGGACAGGCATTCTCGCAGCGGGAACAGCGCAAACGAGGGTCAGAGGCAGAGACACGGCTGAGCGTGTGGGAAAACACAGCGGTTCTGGGTCCTGGGTGGGCAGCTGCCCCTCCGGCCTCGGGAGAGCCTCGGGTTCCTGGCAGTGGACAGATACCAAGCTGAGAAGCTGCCGGGACTGGAAACAGAAGGGGCGGCAGGCAAGGACGCGGGCTGACCGCTGCGTGTCTCCGTGGTCTTCTCCAGGAACGTTCAGGCGCCTGCTACAGCAACTTCGAAAGTTACCAGACCAGGTCGCCGGACACAAACACCTGGATCTTGGGAGACGTTTTCCTGAGGCTGTATTTCAGCGTTTTCGATCGGGCGAACAACATGATTGGCCTGGCTCGTGCGACATCATCGCTGTAACTTCTCCAGAAAGCAGCCAGGCCCACCCCGAACACAAACTCCAACACTCCTCCGGGGCCTTCTCGCCCGGGGGAGCTGACGTGAGCTGTGTGTGGTGCTCTGCAAAGCCCTGATCTCGGTGGAGAATAAAAGATTTTCTTTTCAATGGTGCTAACCGTCATGGTCTGCTTGGGCCGGGAAGGTGCATCGCAACGAAGCAGGACTCCAGGATCAAGTCCAGACCACAAGGGAGAGGAGCCCGCCCCAGCTGGCTGGAAGGAAAAGGGAGGCTTGTCAGGGCAGGATTCTGGGCGGTTGCAAGAACCAGACCAGGTCCAGAGATCTTGGTGACTGGACCCAAGAAATCACAAACCATCCACTCACTGTCTACCTCCCTCCTTTCCTTGTTTCGTCTCCGATTCTCTTCGCCTGACAGCTTTCTTTTCCTGGGCTTCTGCCCATGGTGGAAGACTTTGCCGCTGCCTGCCCCAGGGCTTTGAGTCCTTAGGGCATCTAACCAGAAAGAAGCCCAGAGAACACCAGGGCACCAGGGAGGACTCTGATTGCCCCCCCCCCCCAGGTCATGTGTTCGGCCCTGGACCGAGCATCAGAGACAGGGCGGGGGGTACCATGATTGGCTGTGCTTGGTCAGGTGGCCTGGCCTGGGACCTGGAGGTGAGTGACAGCTTCCGCTAGAACCACATGGCTGGAGCTAGGGAGGAGCAGGCCCCAAAAGAAGTGGCAGAGGGGTGCTGTGGACAGGTGGAAGAGTCTGTGACTGCCCCACCCACGCTCATCCTTTATGCAGAAGGTAAAGGATAATTAAAAACAGATTCTCCTCTTCCCATCTTCAAAGGGCCTTTGACAGGGGCCTTCTGCTCAAGGTGGGCTCTGGGTAAGGCCCTTCACAGGGGGTGGCTCCACTCTGGCTGCCCACGGGGCAGGCACAGGACCTGGGCCACCAGCTCTCTGCCACCTGCTGCTGCAATGTCCCTTCCAGTCCTGCTTTTCACAGGGACTCCTTAGCCATTAACACCCCGCACGGCCCTTCCCTTGGCCTCAAAGACTGTCTTGGGAGGGAGTCTCTCACATAAAATGGCACCAGGGGAGACAAAGCCACCAGCCTTCCAGAGCATGGCACCCTGAGCTTGACCGGGCACAGCCACGAAACCACTTGGTTTGAGCCGCCACAGTTTGGGAAGTTTGGGGTGGGGGCATCACTTCCTCCCACTTGGAGACCCCAGGCAGAGGCCCAGGATGAGGGCCGCAGAGGTCACAGGCAGAGGGAGGGGAGCCCAGGTGGAAGAAGGAGCAGGAAGAATAAATCAAACGGAAAATAACGCCCATCTCGACGCACGGTAATGCCCTTTACTCCGGTGGGACAAACATCAGCAAAAGTGATGCTTTGTCTTCCTTCCTTCGTCATCCTGTCACTCCGCACATATGGCTCACTGAGCACCCACCATGTGCCAGGTACTGCGGTGGACCCCTGGGGTAGAGGGCTGGCCACTGTGTCATGAGGACAGATAAAGAGACAAATTCTAACACTCAACAGCGAGGGCCTGATGGGGAACCACAGAGGTGTCGGGAGGCCGCCAAACGAGCAATGCGCTGTCTTCAGGGAGCCAGGAAAAGGTTTCCAGGAAGGGTGACATTGAGCTCAATCTTGAATGACAACCAGGAATTTCCCAGCTCCGGAGGAGGAAGGCCAACCCAGGCCACAGAGGCAGCGTGTGCAAAGACACCAGGTCGCAAAAGGATAACTTCCTGATTTCAAGGGACCCTCAGGCTAGAAAGGACCATGAAGGGCCACCTGGTCTGATGCCTACCTCTGTCAAGGCCATCCCACAAAGGAAAGGGTGTCCTCCCTGTGACAGTCCCAGAGGTCATCTGTCCCTGGACCCCATTCCCACATCCCACATCCCTCACCATTGAGAGATCATCTTCACGGACTTCAACAAACTCCACTCCTAGGCAGGTCTGCCTTGGAAACATGCCTCCCAGGGTTCCCCCAAAGACTAGCAGCCCCCTCTTGCCACCACGCCCTAAAACATACCCCAAACCTCTGCAGTTCCTACCTATGTGCAAATCCACTGTATGCGCACTGCGGTGTGGACTCCATCCCTTTAGGACAGCATAGGATTGTGCATAGTGTAAGGGTGAGGAAAGGGTGAGACCAGCGTGGTTTTGTTTTTGAACAAACAGTAAATGTAAACTGGGCTTCATGGACACTCAAGTTTGTAAAACTCATTTTCCAACTGGGTCTTCATGGAACCATACGCGACATCTCTCTTGGTCAGAAACCACCAATAAGAGTAAGAAAACAGCTCCAACTGATTTATTGGGGGCTTTCCACACATTATTTCGTTGTTTCCCCCGACTGCCTGCAAGGTGGTTAATGTTGTCCCCCAGATGGGGGAAGCCTCCTCAGATCTGTCTGGCTCCAACACCTGGTGTCAGGCACACAGTAGTCCCTCTGGAAATACATGTCGAATAAATGAATGAAGGCTGGGCACGGTGGCTCAGGTGTGTAACCCTAGCACTCTGGGAGGCAGAGGCAGGAAGATTGCTTGAGGCCAGGAGTTCAAGACCAACCTGAGCAAAAGCAAGACCCAGTCTCTACCAAAAATTTAAAAATTAGCTGGACGTGGTGATGCACGCCTGTAGTCCCAGCTATGCGGGAGACTGAGGCAGGAGGATCCCTTGAGCCCAGGAGTTGGAAGTTGCAGTGAGCTCTGATGACACCACTGCACTCTAGCCCAGGCAACAGAGCGGGACCCTGTCTCAGAAAATAAATAAATATAAATAAATGAGTGAGTGAATGGTAAGTGCTCCCACTAGAGCACACTGCTGCCCCTCGGGCAGGAGACACATGTGGTGTCAACATGGCTTATTTCCATTACATCAGCCACAGGAGGTCAAGGCTTGCTCCCCTAAATGTGCCTGAGGCCTGGGCTGGTGTCTATTAATGAGCCAGACCCCTTGGGGCCCTATATTTGAGGCTCATGCCACCAACATGAGGATGAATTCTGATCTTCAAAGCAAAAATCCGCCCCCTGCCCTTTAATCTTTTACCAGTTGCAGGCCAAACAGATTTACCGCTTTTGGTGACAGAGAATGTGGAGGAAAAGACAGCTCTTACCGAATCTAAACTTTTTCTCTTTAAAACGTTTTAGAGCTGTGGGATCCCTGTGTTGTGTGGGACCTCAGGAAGAGAATTGGGTTAAATGATTCCCACTTCTGGTTTTGCATCAGAGCCCCTCAATTTGAGAGGCTTTTCTTATTAATGCATGTTACCTGGGATTCATTTCAGAGCTTCTGTAAAGAATCTCATTCTATTCTTCTCACTGTTTTTGCGCTGTTTCCTAATAAGTGAGGAGAAATTGGAGCAACTGACGATAACTTCTATCAATAGCTTGTGTTGAGTGAGCGTCCTTAATTCTACGTGATACCATTAGCCTGCAGTTATCATTTTGGTAACATGAAAAAAGCATTAAAGCATATTAAGAAACAAAACACATTTATTTGGGGGAAAAAGGTGGCTGTTGAACACTTCCTGTAAGAGTATAAATTGACACAATTTTTTGGAGATGATTTGTCTTTAAAATATGTATAGTCTTTGTCCCAGCAATTTTGCTTCCAAGATTTATGCTAAGGCCATAGTCAGAAATGCCCACGGACATGAATGAGCAAGGACATAATCCCCAGAGTCCCCCCAACAGGGGAAAATCTGGAACCCCCCAACGTCTGTTAAACACAGAGTGTCCATAGCACAAATAGAACTTCATGCTGCCATCTTGAGTCATGTCTTAGGGGAATATTTAATGTCATGAGAAATATGATGTTAAGAGAAACGAATAGAGTACAAGATGGCATGACCCCAGGCTTGCTACGTGCACAGAAGACAGGTGCACGGTGGCCAGGCGTCCAAGTCCCAGAGCCTTTCTGACTGAGTTCAAAGCCCAGCTCTGACAACGACAAGTCACACGACCTTGGAACACTTCACCTCTGGACATCTGTTTCCTGTTCTGTAAATTTGGAATAAGAAGAGCCCCTTCTAGTCAGGGCAAGAGTAGGAATGCCAATAAGAACAGAATTTCTTTCTGGGGTATTGAAAATGTTCTGAAATTAAATCATGCTGTTAGTTGTACAATTCTGTGAATATAATAAGGACCACTGAACTGCACACCCTAAATGGGAGAATGTATGATATGTAAAATGCATCTCAAAAAAGCTGTAAAGTTATATTAATATAAAGTAAAAAAAAATCACAGGAAAGAATAGTCCCTTCTTGGGCTATAGTAAAGACTAAATGAATTAATCATATAAAACCTTTAGAACGGTGCCAGTCACATAGTAGCATAAGCTGTTACTATTTCAAATATACATCAAAGACCAAAAGGTTAACAGTTAATCGAAAGATGTAACAGCCATTATATCCAGAAGGCAGCTCTGTGGGCAATTTTTCCTCTCTCCTTATATTTCTCTTAGTTTTTTTCAGTGATTGCTTTTAAGATAGGGGGAAAGCTAAGCATTATTTTATAAAAGAAAGTGAAAGACCTCCAACAGAGAGAAGACCTTACCTTTGCTGGGGTGACCTGGGTTTCTGCTGGAGTGAATTGTCCCCCACGGAAAAAGGTCATCCAGGAGCAAACTGTCAGTAGAGGACTGACACCTAGTGGCCAAGACGGATATTACACACAGGCACGCACACACACTCTGCATGTCTCGGACCTACCCACTGGTTCCATCTGCTTGAACAGCTCTTTAGTGACACGAAACCACTATCATATAAACTCTCTTACCTTTAGACTTGAGAATCCCACTTTGACAAATATACCCCAGATAAATATTATATTTATTATTATTAGCTTTAAATTATTTATTAGCTATAAAGATTCTCCCAGGGAATCTATTTATACCAGTGAAACTTGGAAACCAACCTGTATTCTAACAGCAGGGAAATGATCAAAGCCACTGTCACCACCAATGGGACAAATCAATGTTAGGTGCCTCCCGCTATGATGCACTGAGAAGCACACACATTGCTTCCTTGATATTTCTGCTAAAAAGCAAATAGCCTCACCCTAACCATAAGGAAACATCAAGCAAACCCAAATTGAGGGACATTTTGCAAAACTGGCCTGTACTCTTCAAAAATGTCGCCCAGAACAAAAACAGCAGGCTTTCGAGGGGCTGTCCAAGACCGAAGGAGACCCAAGAGACCTGGCAACCAAAAATAATGCACGACCCTGCGTCAGAAAATTAAAAGTCACATATCAAAAAATCATGGTGTTGGTTGTGCAATTCTGCAAATGTACTAAAGACAACGGAACTGCACACCTTAAATGGTAGAATGCATGATATGTGAAATATAACTCGATAAAGCTGTACAATTATATAAACTAAAAAAAAAATCACAGGAAAGAATAGTCTTTTCCTCCTTGGGCTATAGTGAAGACAATTAATTTTAGGACAACTGGTGGAATCTGAATATGCGCTGTGTGTTGGATAACAGTATTGCTATCAATGTTAGAGTCCCTGCACGTGATCACTGTGACTTTGCCCGTGTAAGCAAATGTCTTTGGAGACACACACTAAAGATGTAGGAGCAAGGGGTCATGTTGTCTGCAGCTGACTCAAATCATCCCACCAAAATGTGTGTGTGTGTGTGTGCGTGTGTGTGTGTGTGTGTGTGTGTGTGTGTGTGTGTGTGTGGAGAGAGAGAGAAAGAGAGGGAATATGGTAAGATGTCAATAATAAGTGAATCTGGGTGAAGTGTATATAGAAATTCGTTGTCTCATTCTTGCAACTTTTCTGTAGATTTAAATCTTTATTTATTTATTTATTTATTTATGCATTTATTTTTGAGACAGGGTCTCACTGTTACCCAGGCTAGAATGCAGTGGTGTCACCATAGCTTACTGCAACCTCAAACTCCTAGGCTCAAGCAATCCTCCTGCCTCAGCCTCCTGAGTAGCTGGGACTACAGTTGTGCACTACCACACCCACCTAATTTTTAAAAAATTTTTGTAGATACGGGGGTCTTACTATGTTGCTCAGGTTGATACCGAACTCCTGGGCCCAATAGATCCTCCCACCTTGGCCTCCCAAAGTGCTAGGATTACAGGCATGGGCCACCATACCCAGCCTTAAAATATTTTCAAAATAAAAAGTTAAAAAAAATTTAAACAGCTTCCTACAAAAACAAAAATACATTAGGAAGGGGAAGGCACGAGTGATTTCGTTTCTCATAATGTTGCACTGCTTCGGCAATAAACAAGGCCACACTTCTTTTCTTCCCACAGCAAAAGTGAGGAGAGAAAGGTGCTACATTTTTATGTTGCCTGCTATGGACCTATTTATTCTGTTAATGACCCAACAGGTTAGGCACGATTGCCCGTCTTTATAAATGAGGACACTCATGCTCACAGAAAGACTGCTCAGGGTCACTGACATGGGAGCAGGATTTGAATACAGGCCTGACTCCAGTGTCTTGGCTCGCCTGGCCATGTCTACCTACCAATTGCTCTGTGCTCTCTGCCAGGCCAGGGCAGGTGATGCAGCACGAGGATGGTGAGACTGTTTCTGTCCTGGAGCTCACAGTCTGCTGTGGGTGGTCAGGTGCCATCTGCTGGGTGCTGGGGGACAAGGCAGTGCAGGACTGGAGGAAGGGACGGATGTGAGGGTGGGTAGCGTTAGCAGGGGCGCTCTTCTTCCATCCCCCATGCTTTCTGCCATGATCTGCCTTGCTCTGAGCCCCGAGGCTGACCCCAGGGCTCATGCCCTCTGCCTCCAGCCCCAGCTTGAGCCGGGCTCGGGCAGCGAGGCTCCCTTCCCTGGACTCTGTGGCTTCCTGCTGCTGCTGGCCCCCAGCACCTCAACATCCCTTTGGGGGTCCTCTACCCCTGCCCACTCCTCTGCACACCTTCCCTCCACCAAGTCTCTTCAAAGCTCTGGGTGGGCCTCCTGTTTCCTCAAGGACCCTGACAGGCACCGCAGGTCTTGAGAGAGACGTGCACTCAAAGGGAAGGGCATGTGCCCAGGCCCACGGCAAGGGTGGACATGGCCCACCGGAGTGTTCACATGGCCCAGGCAGCAGAGGGCAAGAAGGCCAGCTGTTTCAGCCCAAGTCGCAGCTCTCGGCATTGAAATCGGGAACTGAGACATCTCCTGCCTGAACCCCACGTCCACCACCCCCATACGGACCTATTGGCCAAGTCCTGCCCACAGCCTTACCTGGGCCAGTCACGGGCTGTGGGCTGGGGCAGATGGGCAGGCCCAGGGCTCCACCCCCTCCATAAGCAACGTGATTTTGGAGCCCCAGCCAGGCCCAGCAGCCCTCTACCTAACCTATCCCAGCAATTGAAACCTCATGCCGGAGGGCCGGCCCGAGAGCTCAATGCTCAGCGCCCCTCTCCACAGTCCTCTGTGCCAGGCGCAGGTCCTTGTAAAAATCAGATCCCCAGGAAGGGGGAACACACTCCGGGGCTGAGTTCAGCTCAAATGCCTCCTCCTCCATGGCGGCTTCCCAGATGTCCCCTAGAAAGGAGCTCCTTTTCCTGAATGACCCATAGCACGTTGTCCCTTTTCTCCCCTTTTCGGTGTCTTGCCCTGGTTAACCATTACTACCATTTTCTGCTTTACATTACAGCGCGAGTATGTGTCTTCTATTCAGATGTAAACCCACTGAGGGCAAAATTCATGGCTGATTCATCTCTATCAAGCCTACTGCCTGACATGTGGAATGAATGAATGAATGAATGAATGAGCAAGGAGATGAACAAGGCAAGGGGCTCGTGAGAGCTCCGGTACTCAGGGACCTGGCCAAGGACACAAAGCAGGAAGTAGCCGTAAGAAGATGGCGACGCCTTCCACTTGCATTTGCTGCCTTGCCTCCCACCCCAGGCCAAGGCATGAAGCCCCTCGAAGCTGCTGCTCCAGGTCCTTTCGGGGGCAGGCAGTTGGGTGCCCTGGCTCTACCCGTGGGGAACCGGACACCCAGGACAGGAACTTTAAATATCCTCTGGCCACACTCCCAGCCCCTCTCCCCTGTAACCAAACGTGGCAGAGTCACAGGTTGGAAACCAGGACTCAGGTCACCACTTAAAAGGAACAAGACCTAGATCAGGTCAGATTGGATCAGAAAAGGCTGAGGAAGCCAAGTCCAGAGCTGTGCTCACCCGGGAGAACACGGCATGTTACAGATACCGAGGACAAAGGAGCTGGGGCCACTATCAGGGGACCTTAACCTCTGTCCCCAAGAGGGGGTCACGCCAGGCCACCAGCTGCAATAGGTTCACACCGGGTCCCTGAGCAGGTGCAGCACAGGGCAGGCGCCCTAAAGGGGAGCATGGGGCTGCGGAGGCAAAGGCGGCCAGCCCAGACCTCTCCGTCCCTTCTCGGAGACTGCAGGCCTACTCCGTGTTATGCCCCAGCTCCCAGGAATTTCCCATGTCCTGCTTAATAGCTCCACACTCTCTCCATCCTCCCCCAGCCCACTCCCAGGTCCCAAGTGTTTCCTTTTCTGCTCCCAGGTAACCCCTGCTCTGTCCAGTACAATTCCCGCCGCCGCCTCCCTCAAGCCCTTCTCCTGTCTTTCACCCCAAGCAGGTGTCAGAGCCCTTCCTGAGGGCCAACCAGCCTGGTCCCGGGAGGTGGGGGTCGAGCCTCCGGCCATCCTCCCCCTCTCCAGGGCTGGGGCTCGAGCACATTCCCGTCCCCAGGAGCCACTGCCTCTCTCTGCTTCCTGACTCTGCCTGCAGAGCTCGGACCCCAGCCCCCAGTGCCCTCCCTGCTCAAGGGCACAAAAACTTGGAGTTATCAGGGATGGTTCTTTCTTTTCCGATTATTTTATCATAGTAAAATACACATAGCATAAAATCGATCATCTTAATCATTTTCAAGTGTACAGTCTAGCGGTATCAAACACATTCATAATGTTCCGCAGCCGTCACCACCATCCATCTCCAGAACTCTTTTCATCTTGTAAAACTGGAACTCTGTACCCACTGAACACTAACTCCCCGTTTCCCCCTCCCCAGCCCCTCGCAACCACCATTCTACTTTCTGTCTCTGTGAATTTGACTGCTCTAGGGACCTCATCTAACAGGAATCACACAGTGTTTGTCCTTTCGTGACTAGCTCCTTTCACTTAGCATAGTGTCCTCAAGGTTCAGCCATGTTGTAGCATGTGTCAGAATTGCCGTCCTTTTTAAGGCTGAATAATATTCCATTGTACGGATAGACCACATTTTGCTCATCCATTCATGGTGGACCCATGGGCTGCTTCTGAGCTTTAGCTATTGTGAATAATGCTATTGTGAGCCTGGGTGTACAGACATCTCTTCAAGACCCTGCTCTCAGTTCTTTTGGGCATAAACTCAGAATGGCTGGATCATATGTTAATTTTATTTTTAATTTTTTGAGAAGCAGCCATACTGTTTTCCACAGCAGCTGCGCCATTTTGCATTTTCACCAACTGTGCACAAGGGTTCCAATTTCTCCACAACCTCTCCAATACTTATTATTTCCCTATTTTTTTATATAATCGCCATCCTAATGGGTATGAGGTGGTATGTTACAGTTTTGATTTCCTTTTCCCTAGCGACTAGTGATGTTGAGCATCTTTCCATTGCTTATTGGCCACTCGTTTATCTTCTTTGGAGAAATATCTGCTCAAGTCCTTTGCCTATTTTCGAGTTAGACTATTTGTGTTTTTTTGTTGTTGAGATTTAGGAGTTCTCTACTTATTCGGGATATTAATCCCTTATCAGATACATGATTTCAAATAGTTTCTCCCACTCCATGGGTTGTATTTTTACTCTGTTGATGCTGTCTTCTTGTGCACAATTTTTAAAATGTTTGATGAAGTCCAATTTGTCTATTTTTAATTTTGTTGCCTGTGGCTTTGGTGTCATAGCCAAGAAATCATTGCCAAATCCAACATCATGAAGATTTCTCCCTATGTTTTCTTCTAAGGGTTTTATAGTTTTAGGTCTAACATTTAGGTCTTTAATCCATTTTGAGTTAATTTTTGTATAGGTTGCTAGGTAAGGATCCAACTTCATTCTTTTGCATGTGGATATCCAGTTTCCTCAGCACTGGTTGTTGGTAAGTCCAGGACGGTTCTTATTCCCCCGTGCTACTGGCCCCTGAAGGTGAGCAGGCTCCCGTTGTCCCTGGGAGGGGAAGTGTGCAGGGGCAGCTCATTCATTCACTCACTTACTTAATCTGTATGAAATGCCTGTTTTGCACCAGCTGCCAGATGACAGCCCAGGTTTTGCTTACATACCTCCCATGGAGCAGAGCTCACTACCTATATTGGAGCCTTATCCATGGTCAATGGCTCCAGTTGCTTGAACAGAGCTGCTTCACCTCACTGAGCCCCACAGATGGGCTTTGGGAGCTCTGAAATTGGGTGTCAGTCTGCGTGTGCGTCACCCTGGGAGGAGAGCCCCGAGCTTTCACCACGTTCTAAGAGGCAGTGTGATAAATGCTTACAACTGTGGGCTCAGGATCCACACAGCCCGAGTTTGAATCCCAGCTCTGTCCCTGATAGCTGTGTGACTATGGACAAGTAACTGAACCTCTCTGTGTCCCATCAGTAAAGCATGAATAAGAGGAGTACCTACCTCATAGGGTTGTTGACATGAGACTTAATTCTCATAACACATTTGCCTTTATACACGTTAGCCATTATATAAGTAGGTGATCACGGGCTCTGCTCTGCCTCCTCGTCCTGGGGTTTCTGCCCTGGGTCAGTGCTGGCCCCGGTGACCTGGCTGGGTGAAAGGAGCTTCATTCTGCCTGCCCAGGGACATGGACTGTGCTGAGACAGCGTTCTCTCTCCTGCCTGCCACTCGCCAGTCCTTGGAGGTCTGGGGGTCAGAACCAATGAGAAATTTGCTTTCCTATGAAGGTAAGCAGAAGGCCAGGTGTGGTGGCTCACGCCTATAGTCCCAGCTACTCGGGAGACTGAGGCAGGAGGATCGCTTGAGCCCAGGAATTTGAGGTTGCTGTGAGCTATCCTGATGCCACAGCACTCCAGCCTGGGCGACAAAGGGAAACTTTGTCTCCAAAAAAAAAAAAAAACAAAGAGGACATAGAAATGGCCAAGAAGCGCATGAAAAGATGCCCAACATTATTATTCATCAGGAAATGGAAATTGAAACTACAAGAGGATATATCCTTACACCTGCCAGAACACTACAATGGCTAAAATTCAAATGGCTGACCTGCCAAGGTTGACATGGACATGGAGCCACTGGAACTCCCATCCGCTGCTGGTAGGGGTATTAAAGGATACGGTCACTTTGGAAAACTGTTTAGCAGTTTCTACTAAAGCTGGACCTGTGCCTACCCTGTGATCCAGCAGCTCCACTCCTGGGTACATACCCAACGGAAACACATACGTATGTCCTCTGAAAGGTGTGTGTTGGGATGCCTGTAGTTAACAATAATACACAGTTTCAAATACCTAGAAGGAGGATATTGAATGTTCCCAAAGCAAACAAATAATAAATGTTTGAGTTGATCAATATGCTAATTACCCTAATCTCATCACCATAGGTAACAAAACATCACTCTGCACCCATAAATATGTACAATTATTATATGTTAATTTAAAAATAAAAGAGAAACAGGATGTGTATTAGAATGTGCACAGACATCGCTCCTCGGCCTTTTGGCTAAGACCAAGTGTGGAATGCTCGTAGACACTGTTCCGAAGACCCCCCACACTGGAATGCCCATCGACCAGAAAAGAGATAAATGAAGGGCATTTTAACACAACGGAATAATATACAGCAACGAAAATAACCGGTTTACCGCTACACACGACATCATGGGTGATTCTTACAAATGCCATTTTCAGCAAAGAAACTAGACACAAAAGAGTACTTGGTATATGTCACCGTTTAGCTAAAATGCAGAAACAGGCGAAATGAATCTTTGCTGTTTGAAGTTAGAGTAGTGATACCCTTGCTTCAGGGGTGGGTTAATGACCGGAAAGAGCCTGAAGGAGCTTTCAGGGTACTTGTAACGTTCCGTTTCTGGATCTGGGCCGTGGCTACATGGGTGTGCTCAGTTTGTGAAAATTGGTCAAGCTGTTCCTCACGACACCCACCTTTCTGTGTGCATATTGTATTCCAAGAAAAGTTGAAAAAATGATGATGTAGACTTACAAGAAATCACTTGGAAAGTACAAAACCACTTTATTTTTCTTTTAAAAGCAGATTGTAAAATCGTGTGTACTGTACTACGTGGTCCCATCTGGGTAAGTAGATGAATATATTCGTTTACAATACTAATGGTGGTTAGTTCTGGGTAGTGGAACTATGAGTCATTTTAAAAATTTCATTTACGATAAATAATCTACAATGACTGTGCATTACTTGTATACTTGGGCCAAAAATGTTATTATAAATTTAATTTTTAAAACCTTTATGCACCTCTGGAGAAGCAGCCCAGGTCTGGGGCTGGGGAATGGAAAACACAATGCTCTCTTTGTTGATGGAAGATTGTGTACCTTTGGTAAAACCTTGATTGAAAGCTCCTAAGGGACCAGCCGTCCAAGCCCTATCAGAGCAGCTCGATAACACTTATCACATTTAATTGTTCTGTCTCCAGCTTGCCATGATCGGGCTCTTTTGATTTCATTCCATTGCTTGATTGGATACATTCATGGAACATTTCTGAACATCTGTGCCCTTGCCAGGGGGTACATGTTCCCAGTGCCCCTCAAAGCAAGGCACTACGATACCGAGGGAGGCAGGGCTAATGGCAAGGTAAACATTGTTGTCTAATCTTTCTGCTGGACCAGTTTGGCACCATGAGATCACGTGGCTTCCCTGCTGGCAGTCACGGATCAGACCTGGCTGACTAGACCTCATGGAGAGCACGCAGTCCCAGAATCAGGGTTCCCCTTTCCCTCCCAAGAGTTCCTCTGGCAAAGGGGGCTGTGAAATGGCTTCTCTGAGTGGCCCTGGGATGGAAGCTGTGGCCATCAGGGAATGCCCACAGTACAGCTAACTCATGGGCAGAAACCAGGTGCGTGTCCATGGACACAGAGTGTGCCCTGGGACAAGAGCCTTCTGAGACCCAGGTTCAGGTCCTGCCTGTGTCACTACTCAGTTATGTGAGGCTGCACTGATCACTTAACCCCTCTGAACTATGTCAATGGGGAGAAAGCAGGATTAATAGCTTTTTTAAAAAGATCATGTATCTGAAAGCTTTCAGAAAAGCATCAGCAGCCACAGAAATGTAAGCCCTGCTGCGTTGATGGAGGTTTGCAGATAACTCAACCAGCGATGTCAACTTCCTCCTTCTCAGATCACTCACATTGCCTGAGCAGAAAACCGCCTCGCAGGGCACTGAAATGCCCCCCAAAAGAGGAAAAGCATGAACAGCCAGGTGGGTCTTTGTGGAATTTTCAAGGAGGTTTCCAGTCCTGTTTTCTATTGCTGATGACAAATTAATACAAATTTAGCGACTTACAACAACTCACATTTTCTCACAGTTTCTGTGGGTCAGGAATCCAGGCTCAGTTTAGCTGGTTACAGAGTCTCTGATGAGGCTGCAGTCAAGGTACCTGCCAGGGCTGTGGTCTCATCCGAGGTTCCATGGAGAAGGATCTGCTTCCAAGCTCACGTGGTTGTTGGCAGGACCCAGTTCCTTGCAGACTGTCAGATTGAGGGCCTCGGTTCCCTGCTGGCTGTTGACTGGAGGCCACCCTCAGTTCCTTGCCATGTGGGCCTCTACATAGGGCAGCTGTCTTCATCAGACCCAGGAGAGAGTCTATACAGAGAGTCAGCTGGCAAGACAGGCTGTACAGTCCCATATAATGTAATCACAAAAGTGACATCCCATCTGCTTTCCTGTGTCCTGTTGCTTAGAAGCAAGTCACAGGTCCTGCCCACACTCAAGGAGAGGAGATGACTCAGCGGTATGAACTCCAGCAGGCCTGTGTAACTGGGGGCCATCTAGAGTCTATGTGCCGTGTGCCCTGAATTGGTGTTACCAAGCATGTCAGCCTCCCTCAGGGTGCAAAAATCTCTAGTGTGGGAAGACTTCATTATCTTCACCAATCCAAGAGCTTCCTCCCTTCAGTGTGATCCAAATACCCAGGGAAAGAAAGACCTCCCCCATCCTCTCTTGACCTGACTGTGGACTCACTGAAGACACGGCCTGCTCCCATCTTGCTCATGGACGTACCCTCAGCTACTAGAGCCTCCCTGCACAGTACACAGCAGGTGCACAATAGAAAACATGTTGAATGAATGTATACAGGAGCCTGCAGGTTTCTGTCCGAGGGTACTTCCTCTGCTTCCCAAACGTAGCTCTCTTCTCCGAAATTCCCCCGTGGGTGCCCCGACAAGCTGTGCCCCCAAAATCAATGCCCATCCTTGGGCTCCAAGCCCTGCATGCCAGCTCCGAGATGCCAGGGGAGCCTGAACACAATCTGCTCCTCCTGGACGGAGCCTCCCGGGGCTCTAGTCACCCTCACCCCCAGGATGACACGAAAGAGCCTCTCTGGAGGGCCCAGCATCCGGGGGGTCTGAGAAGAAGGGAG
Source organism: Indri indri (assembly GCA_004363605.1). Lineage (NCBI taxonomy): Eukaryota > Metazoa > Chordata > Mammalia > Primates > Indriidae > Indri > Indri indri. Next base: position 247,707 of record RJWJ010000165.1, read on the forward strand.
ATTCCTGAGTCCGATGGCAAGTGCAGGTTTGCCTTCTAAGAAACTGCTTAAACTGTTTTCCAAAGTGGCTGGACCGTCTTGCACTCCCACCAGCAATATAGGAAAGTTCCTGGTGTTCAGCATCCTTGTCGGCACATGGTGTGCACTGTTCTTGTAATTTTAGCTGCTGTAAGTGTGTGGAGGGTAGCACTTCGTGTTTAATACCCCCAACAATCCCACAAAATCGGTGGTACTATTATCCCCACTTTACAGATGAGGAAACAGAGTCTCAGAGCAGCTGGGTCACTAGTTCCAGGTCTTATATCTACTCAGAGGCAGGGCTGGGTTGAAACGCAGACCCTGGAGCCGGGGCTCTTCATACAGTGCTTCCACAGCCCCCGCAAGCCCCGGCCAGGGCAGCAACGGAGAAGGCACAGGGATAACAGAGCCCCAGAGGCAAGTCCTTGCTTAGTCACTCCTTATCTGTGTCACCTCAGGCTAGAGGCACACTTCTCTGAGCCTCAGTTTTCTCATCTGTAAAATGGAAATAATAACATTGCTTACCACACGGAACTAAGAGTAAATCGTCAATAAATCTAAAGGCCCCTCACTCTTCCCCACCAAGGAAGAGAAACACAAATGACGTTGCTCTGTAAGTTACCAGACTGGCTGGCAAATGGCAAAAGTAGCTTATTCCAGAATCCTGACCCCACTCTAAGGCACATTCCCAAGCTATTTCTAACTAAGCTTACCCAGGATTAATTTTAAAAACTGCATTGAGCACTTCCAGGCACCGTGTAATTCACTGAGAAAGATAAAAATGAACAAGACATGAGCAATGGTCTTCCGGGCTCCTTCCCCACATCCCCATCCTGAGGGTTCCCTGACTCTGCCAGTGGCCCACAACTGTAATCCCAGCACTTCGGGAGGCTGAGGCAGGAGGATCACTTGAGGTCAGGAGTTCAAGACCAGCCTGGGCAACATAGTGAGACTCTAGAACTACAAAATATTTTTTTAAAAAATCAGCCAGGTGTGGTGACGCGTGCCTGTAGTCCCAGCTACTCAGGAGGCTGAGGCAGGAGGATCGCTTGAGCCCAGGAGTTCAAGGGTACAGTGAGCTATAATGATGCCACTGCACTCCAGCCTGGGTGACAGGGCAAGATGACCCTGTCTGAAAAGAGTATGCACAGAGGACTCAGTCTTTCTTTCTTTTTAAAGAAATTATTATGAAAGTTTCCATACACGCACAGCATACACATAAAGTGTAAAGAAAATGACAAACACCCAAGCACCCACCGCCCAGCCTAACGCGCCAACACCTCTGAGGACGCCAGCGAGCGCCCCCCGTCACGTGCCTCCATCCGCTCCACCCAGTGGGAGCCTTGAGCGCGGGGATTCCATCTGGCACCCCCAGGACTCAGGCAGGCATCTTCACGACCATCCCATCCTCCATATAAACGCTGGCATCAGCCTGAAGGTGAGCGCATGGCCCAAGGAGAGAGGCTCCAGAGGCGGGAGGAGAGAGGAGAAGCAGGTTCTAGATGTGACAGTGGAAACCGCTGCGGGTCAAGGATTTTCATCCGAGGCACAGAGATGTCTGAACAGGTGAGTGTGAAATGCTGACGTGCTTTGTACTGACCACCACCGGCCTGACCTTGATCCACACTGCCCACCCCTCCATGGCCACCTAGAGGCATGGGGGGAAATATTTGGAGTGTTTATAGACTCTGTGTCTCTCAAGGCTGGAAAATCCAAGGATGGCCCAGGGGACCCAATTTCAGAGCAAGACCCTCAGACGGGGATCCCTACCTACCTCGTAACCGCTCCTGCCCTCCTCCCCAATAGTTCTTGAATTAAGTTTTCACTCCACTTTGCCCGCTGAATAAAACCCCACAAAGTAGAGAATCCACTGGGTTGGTAAGCATCCTTTTTTAAGAAGAGACCCTTCCTGAGTCATTCGCACCCTAGTATGAATTTGTGTTCACCGATCGCTTTGCTCCATTGCAGCTGATTCGAGCCCAGTTTGAAGCATGGAGCGCCCGGGGGAGTCAGACGCAGGTGGGATCTCAAAGGTGGAGAGGGTGGAAGGAGGGGAGCAGTGGGAGGAGAAGGGGTGCAGAAAGGAGGGACGCGGTTCCCAAAGGCAAACCTGGCCTGCGTCAGGTTCGCCTCCTCCGGGAGAGGCAGGCGGCGTTCTTCCCTAGTCTCCCCCTTGCCAGACTCGGCCCAGCAGCCACCAAAAGCAAGTCACGGTAAGTACCCTAGGCCAGGTAGACACCCAACGACCCCACACAATGACATTTACGGGGGGAACTGTGTCCTGAGTCACAAACAACCTGCCTACCCCTGTGTTTGGGGTTCACGACTACGGCAACCTCTGCTCCCTAAGAACCCCAGCTGTGTGTCCCACTGGGACCAATCGGGGTACACGGAGCTCCTGTGACGTCTGTTCAATGGTGTGTTAAGTGCACTTTTAACCAATTCTGTCAAAACACTCAGCTTGTAAAGTTTGAATGCAGGCCTTCTTCATTATTTCAGAAAAGCGACCACTCCTCTCTCCTCTCTCTCTGCGGGCCGTCCTAGGCCAGGCCGTGGGTGCAGTGGAAAGCTACTCGACTGGAAACTTGTCAGAACATGGCTCAGGGCGCGACAATCTTATCAGGCACTTTTCTGTTTGGGGTTGGATAATGAGTGACATTGGAGGCTGATAAGGCGGGTGACGGGGACCGCGCTGTATATAAGGAGCAGCTCCTGCTGCTGCGGTACGCCTCATCCCACCTCGCCTTCCCCCTCGACTTGGGTCCGGGAAGAACGAACCATGAAGTGGCTGCTGCTTCTCGGCCTGGTGGTGCTGTCCGAGTGCACCATCCACAAGTGAGTCCGTGACGGCGTCCCGGGGCCACCTCCTGGCCCCTTGGCTGCCTCTCACGTCACCTTTCTTTCCTCCCACATTTTTCTTCTTCCCTTCTCCCCTCAGTCAAAGCCTTCCTGTCCTGGCTCTCTCTCCGCCTTTCTTGGGGGAGCCTAGGCTTGCTCCCCGGCTCTGTCACCAGGCAGCAATTGCTGAACTTCTTTGCATTATTGGGCAAAAATAATGGGAGCTTCTCCTCTCTTCCTTCCTTTTTTTTTTTTTTTTTTGAGACAGAGTCTCGCTCTGTTGCCTGGGCTAGAGAGCCATGGCATCATCCTAGCTCACAGCAACCTCAAACTCTGGGCTCAAGCAATCCTTCTGCCTCAGCCTCCCAAGTAGCTGGGACTACAGGCATGCGCCACCATGCCCAGCTAATTTTTTCTATATATTTTTAGTTGTCCAGCTAATTACTTTCTATTTTTTAGTAGAGACGGGGTCTCACTCTTGCTCAGGCTGGTTTCAAACTCCTGAGCTCAAGCAATTCTCCTGCCTCGGCCTCCCAGAGTGCTACGATTACAGGCGTGAGCCTCCACGCCCGGCCTCTTCCTTCCTTCTTTCCCTCTTGGACCAGCTTCCTTTCCCCTCTGGGGCTTCCGCAGCACCCCATGAGCAGAATCCTTGCCTACTCACTCTTCCTCCTCCGCACCGCAGGGTCCCCCTTGTTAGGAAGAAGTCCTTGCGGCATAACCTCCTCAAGCATGGCCAGCTGAAGGACTTCCTGAAGAAGCACAGCATCAACCCAGCCAGCAAGTACTTCCCCCAGGAGGCCACCTTGCTGTCCACCGAGCCCCTGGAGAACTACCTGGACGTAAGTGCGTGGGCGGGTGGGGGGCCGGCTCCGAGGACTTGGCCGGCCAGAGAGAGGCCATCCCAGGGGTCTCAGAGGACAGGCCAAGGCGCTAATCTCCATGCTGGGCCTGGGAGATGGCAGTGAGCAAAGTCACAGTCCAGCAGGGAGAGGAAGACAGTTGTCAATGAGAAGAACAGCCGGGATGAGGACACGAAGTGAAGGTGTCGCCCTGTGAGGATCTGACGCCTGGTGGGCAGGGAGGCCCCCCGGGGCCGCGAAGGAAGAGCAGGAGTCTCTAAGAGCAGGGGAGAGAGCTCCCGAGAGCCGGACCGCTTGTGCCAAACCCCGAGGCAGGAGGCAGCAGAGCATGTTTGGGGAAAGGAGGCCGGTGCGTGCAGGGAGGGCAGAGAGGGATGCAGGGTGCTGCAAGGGGAGGCCCGGGGGCCCCGGGGCAGGGCCAGGACAGAGAGAGGCCAGGGACAAAGGAGGTTTGTGTCCTAATTGCCACCGATGTATCTTAACCAGGGGGTTGACATGATCAGATCTGAGTTTCAGAAAGATCATTCTGACTCTTATTTGACACCCAATGGCAGGCCATTGTATGTCTCCTCTGTGAATGGCACAGGGCCATGGGCACAAAGCAGTGTTGCCTATGGTTAAGAGCTTGGCCTCTGAAATCCACCAGGCCTGGTGCAAATGTGGGTTCTAATGCTCCCAAGCCATGTGACCTTGGGCAAGTCATCTAAATTCTCTGAGCCCGCAAAACAGAACCACTAATGTCTCCCATCAGAGGGTTGTTGCTGGTAATAACACAACAATGTTTTCTAGAGTGCTTAACACAGGGCCTGGCCGGCCCTCGGTAAGAGGTTTAGTTAGTCCATTTGTTGATTTGACAAGTAGTTAAGAAGCAGCTACTATATGCCAGAGACTATGCAAGTTGCCAAGGAAATAATGGTGAATAAGCAAAGATCCTGGAGCATATATTCTAGGAGGGAAGACAAATAAGCATGTGAGATAATTTTAGGAAACAACAAGGGCCAGGAAGAAAAATTAATTAATTGGAGTAAGGGAAAGAAGAAGAGGGAGGGGCTAATTTAGACAAGGTGGTCAGGGAAGGCTTCTTGGCAGAGGTGACATTTGACTAGAGCTCTGAATGATTGAAAAAAAAGAAGTCAGCCAAGGAAAGATCTAGAATAAACATTTTCCTACTATAAGGAAGAGCAAGTGCAAAGGCCCTGGGATAGGAATGAGCTCATCATCGTCAAAGGATTGCACATAGATCAGTGTGGCTGGAACAGAGCTGACAGAGGGGAGGTGCTGCCACTAAGAATAAAAATACTGACAATGCCCTTTCTTGCAACCTGTGGTACACACCTAGATTTAGAAATAAGAGATCTCAGGCTGGGTGTGGTGGCTCACACCTGTAATCCCAGCACTTTGCGAGTCCAAGGAGAGGGGACTGCTTGAGGCCAAGAGTTCAAGACCAGCCTGGGCAACATAGTGAGACTGCCGCCCCCACCCCCATCTCTACAAAAAATAGAAAAAATTAGCTGGGCGTGGTGGTGTGAGCCTATAGTCCCAGCTACTCAGGAGGCTGAGGTGGGAGGATCGCTTGAGCCCAGGAGTTTGAGGTTGCTGTGAGCTAGGCTGATGCCACGGCACTCACCTGGGCAACAGAGTGAGACTCTGTCTCAAAAAAAAAAAAAGAAAGAAAGAAAAATCAGCCAGGCCTGGTGGCATGTGCCCGTAGTCCCAGCTACTCAGGAGGCTGAGGCAGGAGGATCATTTGAGCTCAGGAGTTTGAGGTTGCAGTGAGCTATGATGACCCCACTGTACTCTACCCTGGGCAAAAGAGCAAGACTCTGTCCCTCCCCCCAAAAAAGAAAGAAAAAAGAAATAGATCTCTAAAAAATAAAAATAAGAGATCTCGACAGGTTTCCATCTGTAGGTGACTTGTATATCTCCCGATCAACAACTTAAGGAATAGGCATTTACACCTTAACTCTGCGGGTGCTGTAAGGCTCCACCCTGTCCTTGGTCCTCGAAGAGGCGCCGTCTCTAGGATGGCAAGACTGAGACATACGAGGCAATGGCTGGAGAGCGGAAAGCAGATTGCTGTTAGGTGCTAAAGGTACTTAGGAGAGAACAGGCAGAGGGTAATCCGGGGAGCAATCTGGGAAGCCTTCAAGGAGGAAGAGAGACCAGGGCTGGGCTTTGAAGGATGAGTGCTTTGGAGTGAGAGAAAGGCAAGAACTGTGAAGGGAAAGGTGGGGAGGTGGAGCGAGGAGAAGACCCAGAGACAATCCCTGGGGAGGCCCGGAGAGGGAGGCTGGGTCGTGAGCGTGCCGCCCTGGCCCTGGCAGACGGAGTACTTCGGCACCATCAGCATCGGAACCCCCGCCCAGGACTTCACCGTCGTCTTTGACACCGGCTCCTCCAACCTGTGGGTGCCCTCGATCTACTGCTCCAGCGCCGCCTGCAGTGAGTACCTGCTGCCCCGCTGCCAGCCCCAGCTGCCCCTGGGAACCCTGAACACTCAGGGGCTTCAGGCAGGTCCCACGTCAGGCCTGTCGGCGTCTCTCAGGGATTCGCTCAACGGCATGTACTGATCACCCACTGTGCACCAAGCACTGGACTCGGGTGCTCTCGGGGGTGCAGGGATAAATCAGACACGGTGCCCACCCTCAGGGAGTTCACAGTCCCAGGGCAGAGAGAAGCTCTCCTAAATAACCACCGCCGGGGAAGAAAGTGTTTGGGGCCCAAAGCAAGAGGGTCTAAGGGGCGACAGGACGGCCAGCCGGGAGAAGAGTCCAGGGTGAGAAAATGGCTCCAGAGCCTGGCTAGGGCACTACAGGTGAGCGATGAGCTCATTTTTTAAAAAAATCATTGGCTTGCTCACGTCAGAGAGTTCGTCTTTGGAAGTCATGGACAATGTTGGCAGTTCCTTCCTTCTCCAGATTTTTAACCTGAGTTTTACGCAGAGCAGGTACCCATGGACCGGCCCTGGTCACAACAGGAGCACTGGCCATGGTGTGAAGGCTCTTGTCACTGGGCAGCCACAGGCTCTGCTCCACTCAGTGTCTGCCCGGGGGGTCCTTGGGAGGACGGTGGGGTTGGCTGGGGACCTTCCATCGGTGAGATAGTCCCAACTAATCCAACAAGTCAGGAACAGAAGCTGATGTCTCTTGGGCTCCAAAGGTCTGGGGAAAAGGTCACCTTCTAGCCCAGAGCCCCACCCAGGACCACGGTGCCCCATCCCAGGGAGACATCCTCCCACCCGCCCATGACCCCCGGCTTCTGGAGGCTGACGATGCGACTTCTTGCACCCACAGCCGTCCACAACCGCTTCAACCCTGAGGACTCCTCCACCTTCGAGGCCACCAGCCAGTCCATCTCCATTTCCTATGGCACCGGCAGCATGACAGGCATCCTCGGATACGACACCGTCCACGTAGGTACCAGCAGGCTGTCACCACATCATGCCCAGCCCTGGGGCCAACTTCTGAGGGCCTTGGGGACCACAGCGCACCCCTGAAATAAGCTCATGCAAGCAAGATGAGTCTTAGTGTTCACAAAAGTAACTAGCAGTTGGGTGGAGGAGGAGAGGTGGCAGAGACGTCACAGACACTTCTAGCTGGGACGGTAGTGGCTAAGGGGGTGGGCTGCCCAGAGCCATAAGCCAGCCTCAGCCCCACGCAAGCTGCATACTATGGAGGGGTGAGGGGTGGGAAGGAGGTAAGTAAAGGCTGAATTCTCTTTTAGCACCTCCTCCTCCCCCCATCCGTAGCCCCTCTGAGTCACGAAACTCCACAACTCCCCCACCCCCAACAACTTCCAGGGCATGGCAGGGTCAGGGCCCTGATTCGCCTGGGGTCTGCTTTGCATCTGCTGGTGAGAAACACAAATGCACGGTGACCATCTGCTCTCCAGCAAAATCTCACACCGAGTCACAGGCTGCGGCCACCTGGAGATGCGCTGCCACGGTTACCTCCAGGGCAGACGCGAGCATTCCAGGACACAGCCCCTCTCCCCTCCTTCCAGCCTGATGCCCCGGAAGCTGCGCCACTCTGGGCCCAGGGCTGGCGCTCAGCAGAGCTCTGTGAGCGTGAGTCGATGGTGAGCATCATCTCGGTTCCCCCTCAGGTTGCAGGCATCTCTGACACCAACCAGATCTTCGGCCTGAGTGAGTCGGAACCCGGCTCCTTCCTGTACTACGCTCCCTTCGACGGCATCCTGGGCCTGGCCTACCCCAGCATCTCCGCCTCCGGGGCCACGCCCGTCTTTGACAACATGTGGGACCAGGGCCTGGTTTCCCAGGACCTCTTCTCCGTCTTCCTGAGCTCGTAAGTTGGCTGGGGAGGGGCCTCCCCCAGAGAGGTCATGGTCACCTGGCCCAGCAGGGAGCCATCCCGGGCTGGGTGGGTGGAGAGGGTCTTAGAAAACGAGAGACTTGGAAAGTCAGATCTGAGCGTGGAGAAGTGTGTCTTTGGAGAATAACGTGCTAACTCTCTCTGTGACGAACCAAGTGCGTTCCGTCTTATTTTATCAGCGTGAGTCACTGTCCCATTGATTTGCACAACGCAAATGTCGTCAGCTATTTGCTCTCCAGCCCCAGTTCCCTTGTCCTTGACCCCCAAAAGACAGCACTTAAAATGAATCCACTTAACACAGGGACCAAAATTTCATAGCAAAAAAAAAGAGAGAAGATTTGATCAGGACTTGTATCTTGAACAAAGACATTTTAAAAAGATGAAAGCAAGTTTCTTTGACAATTTAACAAAAATCTAGGTTCCACTTGCAACAGTGAGTTAATTCTAAGAATGAACAAAGAATAAACCAAGCATTGTCTTTGGCTGAATAGAATTTTATGCAGGAATATCTGAGGGTGTCACCAACTTTCTCAAGACACTCGCCTCCTCCTCTTTTGAAAGGGTTCCTCGTCATTTGTGTGTTTCTTCAGTCGTTAACCATTCTGCTAGATTCTCACTGCATCGCCCCGCACTGCCAAATGTTCACAGCAAGGGTGGGGTGAGCTAAGTGAGTGGGGTCATGTTATATAAATGGTGAGTTCTTCAGGTAATTAATTTCTTATTACCGCCTACGTTTGCTTCCCCAACTAACCTGAAACTGCAGGTTAGAAAACTACATTTAGAAAATGAACATTCCATTAACAAGGACCCCTGCAATTTACAATAGGAGGGCTCTTGTATCACTTTTTTCCTCCGGGCCACTTAATATTCAAATCTGCCTTTAGGAGCGCTGAAATATTTCATGCGGGGCCTCTGTATCTCTCCAACTAGATCAGAGTCTCTCGATCTCAGCACTGTTGACATTTTGAACCAGATAATTCTTTGCTGTCAGGAGCTGTCCCATGCACCGGGGGATGTTTAGCAGCAGCCCTGGCCTCTACCCACTAGAGGCCAATAGCACCCCTACCCCCACACGAGCACGACCATCAAAAATGTCTCCAGACATTGGCAATTGTCCCCTGGGGACAAAACTGCTGCTGGCTGAGAACCTGAGCTACACCATCACGTCCTTAAGAGCCACTGCAGTCCTGCCTTCTTTTCTCTCGTGGTCCCCAAGGCAACTAGTGAGAAACCACACATTTTGAAACCCAGAGGACTTGGGTTCTTCTAATCTCAGTTCTGTCACATCCTGGCTGTGTGAACTTGGGCAAGTTGCCTCACCTCTCTGAGCCTCAGTGCCCTCATTGTAAAGTGGGAATAATAACAGTGAGCGCTGCACCTTGGTGTGAGACGGGAAGAAACCGTGTCTGTCACACACTCAGCACAGGCCCTGGCACTGGTAAGTGCTCGATCAAGGGCAACTCTTAGGATGCACACAGCAGATGTCCAGGTGAATGACTGTATCCTTGTCTTCTCCCCTCGCTGTCCACAGCGATGACGACAGTGGCAGCGTGGTGATATTTGGTGGCATCGATTCTTCTTACTACACTGGAGAGCTGCACTGGGTGCCTGTTTCTTCCGAGGGTTACTGGCAGATCACCGTGGACAGGTGAGACCACCACGGATGGGCAGCATCTGCCATGGGCCCCAGATCCCATTCCTCTACGGACTCGCGCTTAGCCAGATTTCCAGACCCCCTGGAACAGGCAGCACAGGGAGGACGTGCTCCAGAAGGAAGCCGGAAGCAAACCAGAGAGACCCTGAGCACGGCGTCTCACGGAGGAGAAGGGAGAGCTGTCTGGGAAGCCCAGACTCTGCAGGAGTGAGGCAGGCGCTTTCCTTCTGGTCAGAGGCAGGGCGATCTTCCAGCGTCCCGGAGGGCAGCTGGAGGACCCGCCTGACCACACACCTCAGCATTTAGGGGCCTACGAACCGGCACACGCAGTCCAAGGGAGGGGGCAAAGCAGCTGAGAATGGTTCCCAGCCATTCCTTCCCTCCCTGCCCTCCAGGGCCTTCCCCCCAAGCCCCTGCAGCCTCGTCCCCCACCGTTCTTCCCCCGCTAGCCTGCTACGGTGCCAAGTCGTGCGGGTTTTCCCAAGAGTGAGCGATTTCCCGGGACACGACACTTGCAGCGCTAAAACTGGGAAAACCAGGCCGCGTTGGTCACCTCACGTCTGCCCAGCCAGGCTAAAACTTCATCGGTTCCTGCAGCCACCGCCCCCCCACGCCCCTCTTGTCTCTGTCCCTCCCCGCACGTCGTCCCCCTGCCGCGGCGTCTGCTCCTCTCTCCACCTGCCTGGCAACTCTGGGGTCTGCTCCCCTGAGAAGCCTCCCTGGCCGCTGGCCGCCACCCCTCCCCCTGGACCATGTTTCTGTCCCTGCCATGCGTCCTGCCCGTCCTGCTCTTCCACTAGCCGGCCACGCTGGGAGCTCCTTGCAGCCGGGAACCGTGCGGCTGGCACAGAGCAGGCACTCAGCAAATATTTGTTGAATACGCGAGTGCGGGATGAAGGAGGGAACTGAACTATGCACTGGCCAACGGACGGGGTGGGGAGGGACTGTCTGAGGTCGCCTGTTTCTTTCTTGGGGAGATGTACCCCCAGGGGCCTCGGGAGATCCTTACCCGCATCTCGCCCGCAGCATCACCATGGACGGAGAGGCCGTCGCTTGCAGTGAGGGCTGCCAGGCCATTGTCGACACCGGCACCTCTCTGCTGGCCGGCCCAACCTCCGCCATCGCCAACATCCAGAGCTACATCGGAGCCAGCGAGGACTCAGACGGCCTGGTAAGTCCACCCCGACTGCTCCGTTCTGGACTCCAGCGGTGGCACGTCAGGCGGAAGAACAAAAACCCTTCCAACCATCTCCCCGTCGCTCTTTCCAGATGACGGTCAGCTGCTCGTCCATCGACAGCCTGCCCAAAATCATCTTCACCATCAACGGCGTCCAGTACCCCGTGCCCCCCAGTGCCTACATCCTGAAGGTAAGGGGGCTCGGCCGTCGTCTAGAGGGGCCCACCCAGAATGTGGCCACACAGCTCTCTCTGCAAAGGAAAAATGCACTTTCAGGAGCTGAAGGCGAGAGGCCCGTTGACGTCTGCTCTGACAGGCTTCAGAGAAAAAGAATATATGAAACACAGATGCACGAATGAGAATTTGCATGCAGCCCCTGAGGGAAAGGGTGATGGGAAAGGAGGAGTCTGTCTAATTGGACACCCGGGTCCAAGTCCTGGGTCTTAATCACTAGCCACGGACGGACTCCAAGCAGGTTGCAACCTGTGTCAGCCTCAGTTTCCTCACCTAACACCTAGCGATGGCAGCTTTCCCCACCCCCGCAGTGTGGCAGGGTAATCAAATGAGATTGGCCACATCAGAGCTACCAAGGGGAGGTAAGGCGAATGGAAATCCTGACTTCCATAGCTTTGGGGTTTCTGACACTCCTCCCGCCATCTCTACCAAGCAACAAATGCTTAGCCGAAGGAGCCCCAGGAAAACTCTTCGCCTTCTATTATAACGTCAGGTGGAAAACCAGTTTTGCCCAATGGAGTGATGTTATTCAACAAAAGTACTGATGCCTGGGCCCCCAGGGATTCTGATTACGTGAAGAGTGGGTGAGGCCTGAGCAAGTGGTGGGGCAGGGCAGTGTGCAAATCTTCCCAGGTGTTTCTAACGTGCAGCTAAGGTTGCAGCTGTGACCTAGTGAGGAACAGGACCAACGGTCCCTCTGGTCTGCCACTGGACAGGATAATGAGAAAAGGCTGTGTCATCAGGGTTTCCAAACTCCTTCCAAGCAGTTGAGTTCTCCCTGAACCCCTTAGCTCCAGTGCTGATGTCAGGGTTTGTGTGCCTGCCAGAAACCCCAGATAGTGTCCAGTAATCTGTGGACACCAGTGGTTCTGACAACAGCCCCATCCCGGACACTGGGCCAGGAAGCGCCTCGCACACACCTTGCAGCTGGACCACGGCACCCCGGGTGTTTACCGCCCAGGGCCTGTCACCGCTGAATCTCTGTCCCAGCTCCGCTTTTATTCCTTTTCTCCAGGACGACGGGATCTGCACCAGCGGCTTCGAGGGCATGGACGTCTCCACTGACTCCGGAGAGCTCTGGATCCTGGGTGACGTCTTCATCCGCCAGTACTTCACCGTCTTCGACAGGGCCAACAACAAGGTCGGCCTGGCTGCAGTGGCCTAAGCTTCCCGGGGAGTCTGACCTCCACCCCGTGCCCGTTTTAGATGTACATAATTCTCCTGACTGTCCTTCCTCTAGGAGTGTGGAGGTAGATTGTGGGCCCTGTTCCCTGTCATGCCAATAATGTAGAATAAAAACAGAACCTACTGAAAAACGTTTTGTGGAGCTGCTTCTCTTTGCTGACACTTCTCCTTCACATCGCTGGGGTCAGAGTACCAGGGGAGGGGGTGACACTGCATAATAGAGCCGGGAAGACAAAGGGGCCCCAGCAGGTCATGCTGGGAGCATCATCAAAAAAGACTTGGGGACCAGAAATGCTGGGATCATTGTCTCTTTATGGAATCGGGCATAATAAGCTCTTGAAGAGTAGAAGGAGTCAACTTCTCACTTCCCCCAAAGCCAACAAGAGATAATGAGGAAAGGAAAGAGGTCAAGGAAGGGTTGGTGGCCTCTGTTGGTGACGTTCCTAAATAGACAGGACAAGGCGGTGTTGTCTGCAAGACGTGGACAGGAGAGGTGAGAGAAGCTGGCGCCCCACCACCCTCCAGGCCGCCCTTGTGAGTGGACGGCTGATCAAGCCTAAAAGACACTGAGCTGAGGCCGGGCGCGGTGGCTCACGCCTGTAATCCTAGCACTCTGGGAGGCCGAGGCGGGCGGATTGTTTGAGCTCGGGAGTTGGAAACCATCCTGAGCAAGAGCGAGACCCCGTCTCTACTAAAAATAGAAAGAAATGAATCGGACAACTAAAAATATATAGAAAAAAATCATCTGGGCATGGTGGCACATGCCTGTAGTCCCAGCTGCTTGGGAGGCTGAGGCAGGAGGATCGCTTGAGCCCAGGAGTTTGAGGTTGCTGTGAGCTAGGCTGACACCTCGGTACTCTAGCTCAGGCAAGACAGTGAGACTCTGTCTCAAAAAAAAAAAAAAAAAAAAAAAGACACTGAGCTGATCCATTTCCCCACCCGTAATGTAAAGAGGATGGCCTTTCTGATTACATGACTAGCTGGGATGGCCTTCCACCTCCCTGAGCAGAGGTTGTGAGGGGAGAACCAGGCATGCTCATTAGCATATGTGCCCTAGAAAGGCAAACAGGAAATTGTCACAGCAGCGCTTCTCAAAGTGAGTTTAGTAGCAAAATGTTTAATGAAAAACACAATCTCAAAATAAGTATGGAACATGCTACATTCTAGGCCCTTCTCCAAGGTTCACAAAGCACAACTCCCAATCCAAGGCTCTGAGAAGTCCTGCCGCAAAGTGATCTGTCTCACTTTGACTCAGCTTAGCCTGATCCCAGGTTCTCTCTTGCTAGCAAACCTGTTACAGCCCTGTGGTCCTGGCTGGACGTTGGGAAAATTCCCAGAGCTCCTGCCTCTGCCGACAGGTGACCCAGGCTGTCCGCTGGAGACACTGGCCCACAGGCCGGGGCTGGGTTCTGGAAAGGGTGGGTGGGCTCCAGTATCCAGTGCCCCCGTCACTCTCCCCCTCCTGAGCCCACTTTCCACAGCTAAACCATCTTTTTGAAACATAAATTTGATCACATCCCCCCTTACTTCAAACGCTTAATTAATGCCTTGCAGTTACAGTTGGAATCAAGCAACAAATCTTCGGCGTGGCGGCCAGGGCCTGCGTGCTCTGGGCCCTGCGAACCTTTCCCGCCTCACTTTGATCCCCTTCCCCTGAGCTGCCTCCACGCTGGCCTTCTCTGCCCTCCACAAGAAGCCCAAGTTCTTCTCCAGACCTTTGCACACGCTGTTCCTTTTGCCTGGCTTGCTTTTCCCTTTTTCTTGACTTACCAACCCCTGGCATCTGCAGACTCAGGTATTTGTCACTTCCCTGCAGAAGGACTCAGTCTTCCCTGACCACCGTCTCACAGAGTCCGGCACTCGATACAACCTGTAATCACGCATTTACATGAGTGTTTCTTTCAGACCCACAAGGACAGGGACTGGGATCCTTTGGTTTACTGTTGAAGCCCCAGCAGCAAGAGCAGGGCCTGGCACATAGTAGATGCTCAATAAATGTTTGCGGCATGAGGGATTAATTAGAGATGACTTTTTAAAAGGAAACGACTAAGACAGGACTGGCAAGTGGGCAGGACTTGCCTGAGGACGACAGGTCAGTCAGCTCCCGCCCCCACCAACATTCTATGCCAGTCACAGTGGGTCACGGGACAAGCAGGTGGGTTTCTCAGGTTTCTGGGAAGGGACCTCACTGTGTCCTGGCCCCTTTGCTGCATTCGTTTCCTGACGCTCCCCATGCGCCTACCTTGGCCGGGCGGAGTGCTGGGCTCTAGACGGCAGCAGGCCTTCCTGGATGCCTCCCGGCCTCCTGCCGCTGTCCCCATCCTGCCTTCCTCCCCCTTCTCAGCTCTGGCAGCTGCAGTCCAGCCTCACCCCCACCCCAGCCCCTCGTCCATCCCCGCCCTGGGATTCCTGGCTCCAGACAGAACCTAAAGAGCCCCCCATCAGACAGGTAGTTTGGACTAGCAAGCCCCGTGCTAACACTTCCCACTGTGCTCCGCCAGGTAAGACGGCGTCACGTTCCTTTCCCACGGGCTCCGGCCTCTGCTTCCTGCGCCTTTCTCCGAGGGCCCCGGCAGGCTCGGCGCAGCCCAGTCGTCCTTTTCATCCACACTCGCCCGGGAGTGTAATTTTAATCCCATGGGTCTCTGCTCCACTCATCCCATCCCCTGCTGTGGGGGTGACAATCGGTATCACTCCTAAGGAGCGCCGTGTCGCTGTAGCTATCGAGAGTAAAAACGCATAAACCTTTTGGCCCAGTAACCTGACCTCTGGGAATTTATCTTAAAGATACACTTGCACACGTGTAAACTGATGTAAAGACATGATTCTTTGTAGAATCGCGTGGAAAAGCAAGATTCAAAATGACCCAAATGTCATTCCACAGGGGAGGGTTAAACAACTTATGGTGCGTCGGTGCAATGAGCCCCTACACGGCTGTAAAAAGGAACAAATGGGTATGCTCCTAGGTACGAAGATGGAAAGATCTTAAAAAGAGATTAAGTTTAGGAAGAAACAAACTGGTGCACAACAGGGCCTGTACTATGATATCTCTGGATGATAAAAAAAGAAAATAAGAGTATTTGCTTACATATCACAAAGGAATTCAGGAAGGATGCCCATGAACCAGAAACCATGGAGAGAACGGGGGAATGTCTCACTGAATACAATTTATGTATTTTCATTTTTAATGATGTAGACGTACTACACATTCAAAGCAAGTTAATTAAAGCTATTTTGAGCCAGGCACTGTGGCTCACACCTGTAACCCTAGCACTTTGGGAGGCCAAGGCAGGAGGATAGCTTGAGGCCAGGAGTTCGAGAGCAGCCTGAGCAAGAGCAAGACCACATCTCTACAAAAAAATAGAAAAATTAGCCGTGCATGGTGGTGCATGCCTGTAGTCCCAGCTACTCGGGAGGCTGAGGCAGAAGGATTGCTTGAGCCCAGGAGTTTGAGGTTGCTGAGAGCTGTGATGATGCCACGGCACTCTAGCTCAGGCAACAGAGTGAGACCGACCCTGTCTCAAAAAAAAAAATTGAAAAAGCTATTTTGAAACCTCTACAAGTGTATCCTAACTAGAAACCTACTGTGACCTGTCTTCAGGCTCAATCATCTAATCAGCTCCAAAATCAGGTCTCTTGACGGGTCTGATCATTGGCGCTCCGGAAAGCTCCCAGGTCCAGAGGAAGTGACGCTGCGGAACAGGCTTCTGCCATACCGCGTCCAGCACTGCTCCTCAGAACCCCGGCGGAGTGGAATCCCGGCTAGGGGAAGCGCAGGGCGTCTCCATCTAAGAACACACACCCCCTTGCTTGTTGGAGCCCAGGCTGCTGAGAATTCAGACCAGCTCATCCCACTAAATTAAGCACTGCTCACCCAGCTGGTGTCTCTGGGTGGTCTCCGGCTCCTGGTGCCAGCCAGCCCTGGGCAGGGGCCATACACGCTGGGGCTCGTCATGGCAGAGCGTGTTCTTGCCTGCCCCAGTGTGAGCCCTGGCCCAGCCCGAGGCCTCTGCAGACGGTGCCTGCACCTCTGCCCCAAGAGCCTCCTCATGCCTGGGCGCGCCAGAGAGGAAGCAGGTTTGGCCCTTGGGCGAGGCCAGCTGGACGCACGGAGAGCCCAGGAGCCAGGTTCGCCCAGGGAGGGACAAGAGTGAGGGGACAGTCACCCTGCAGCTCCACCCCCTCAGGGGGACAAGCCTGGGGCACGAACATCCCTTAAAGGGCAGAAGTGCCAATTGCCCCAGCAGTGACCCGCTCATCAACGCACCTCCACTGGTCTCCTTCCCTTGACTGTCACCCAAATACTTAGCTCCGGCTCTGCTCTCGGGGACCCAAACTCAGATAAGCTTGTCACAGCGCCATACCCTAAACTGTGGTGTCAACTGTCTCTCTGAACTCCAGCAGAAGGACCTAAGCAAGTGAGGTGAAGGAAAAAAGCCAGGACTGGGAGTCAGGAGAATGAGGCTTTCCTCCCAGCTCAGCCGCCATAATCTGTGCAACCTTAGAACCTCTCCTAACCTCTCTGGGCCCCTGCTGCCTCAGATGTAATACTGGGGATGGGGGATAGTCCAGATAAGTACGTATGTATATATTTATTTATTTTTTGAGACAGGGTCTCGCCCTGTTGCCGGGGCTGGAGTGCAGTGGCATCATCATAGCTCACTGCAACCTCCACCTCCTGGGGTCAAGTGATCCTCCTGCCTCAGCCTCCCAAGTAGCTTGTCCATGCCACCATGCTGGGCAATTTTTTGTTTTGTTTATGTAGGGACAGTCTCAGTCTGTTGCCCAGGCTAGAGTTCAGTGGCGTCTTCATACCTCGCTGCAATCTCAAATTCCCAGACTCCTGCCTTAGCCTCCAGAGTAGCTGGGACTACAGGCGCACACCACACCTGGCTAATTTTTCTATTTTTGGTAAATGCAGGGTCTCACTCTTGCTTAGGCTGTTCTCAAACTCCTGGCTTCAAGTAATCCTCCCACCTTGGCCTCTCAAAGTTCTAGGATTTCAGGCATGAGCCATTGCGCCCGGCCCAGACAAGCATGTTTTCATACTTGGACCAACTTGGAGAAAATGTTTACAGCTGTCTCCCTGCCCACTCCACCCACTCCCTGCCTCTTATTTAACATTCAAAATGAACAACATTGACTTGGCTCCTATGGAGGGGGAGACTAGTATTAAAACTTAAAGTACATGTGGATTTCCTGAGTAGAGGAATAGTGATGAGAAAGTCGGCACTGATTTTAAGCCACTACCATTCTGACAGCCAGGCTGTGTATGAGGACGCAACTTGGAGGCAGCGACATTCTACACTCTCACCCTGAATTCAGATCCCGGGCGGCATCGTGAAGCTGGGTGGGCTGCGGCAAGCTCAGGGGCCATTACTGCACGTCATCGTCACAACTCCAAAAGGCAGGACTGTTTTCTATCCCCGTTGTCCTGATGAGGGAGCAGAGACCTAAGAGCCCACTGCTAGTCAGCAGCTGAGCGGGACCCACACCTCGCCCCGATCAGCACCTTTGTCTTACTGGACAAAACGGCCGCTCACTCTGTGCCTGTCTGAACTCTGATTTTCACGCTCCTAACTCCCAAGTTCATTATTCCTGCCACTGTACTCAGATTAGGACGCGCGACTACACTGGCGTCTGGGCTGGAGCCCCCAGATTGCCTGTGCAGCCAGCAAGCACGTCAGCTGACCCTTCACCCAGGCAGGCAGGGTGAGCAGCAGGTCAGAGAAGGGCCAAGAAGAGGGTGGCCCCGGCAGCCTCCAAGGGTTTCAGCGGTAGCAAGTGGCGACTCAGCGACAGGCAGCTCTCTGTCTTCCTGTCATCTCACCTCACCCCAGGAATGATGGACACCGTGCTGCACTGCCCGGGTCCCCTCTAGCTGCCGAGGTTGTTGGCTGACAGCCAGCTCTCAGCATCCAGCCTCGGAGGGGGCGGCCTTGGCTCAGGAGAGCTGCCTCTCCCAAGCTCGCACCCTTTCCTGGGGCGACCCAGATGGAACTACCGATCAGCATGGTGACACAAAGCCCTGGCCCCTGGCCCCAACTCAGGATGACTCTGAAGAGCCATCCCAGACTCAGAGCTTCCAGAGGGGCTGGCTGAGGCTTCGGGACCACCCCACAGCCCGACTCTCCCTCCTACGTGCCTCCTGCCCACAGGTGTTCATGCTGAGAACACGCCCTAAGAACCGTCTGCCTGTGATTTCCTCTCAGAGCTTCCTTCCCAGGGAGCCCAACCTGCAAGGCCCTCTCTGTCGTCTTTTCCCTTCTCACTCCACAAGCCCCCCAGTGCCAAAGGCCACAGGTGCTTACACAAGACCTCCCCCAGCCCAGCCCCAGCATGGTGCCCGCTTCTCCCCCAAGCAGCCGGGTTAGGGTGAGCGCCCGTTCACCACCTGTGGGCTTGGGGCAATGTGTCCCACCTTCCCCCAGGCAAGAAGGGAATGAGCAGGGCAGCCTGGGGAAACCGAGACAAGCTTTAATCGGGGAACCTCAGAGGAGGACACGTGAGGATGGCAGCACAGTCCTGGTGGAATCCAGGCCCTATCTGACGCTCCTTCTGCAGGAGAGAGCTTGGTGGCCCTGCCCTTTCTCCAATGAGTGGGGTGGGGTCCAGGGAGGACGCTGACAGTGGACAGCACCATTTGCTTAATTCTCACAGCACATTCCCAGGGCTCCCCGGGAACAAGGCTGCACCCAGCCTGGGGGCCTTCCATTCCAGCCAGGAGCCCCCCAGGAGTGCACCCAGCACCATCTGCCAGGTTCGCGCCCGGAGCCACCCTGCACGCGCCCTGGGCCACTGGCAGGGTTTCCTCTGTCTGGAGTCTCCCAGGCACAGTGACCTGCTTACGTGGTGGACTCTTCCCGCTGTGAGGTCCCCGCCGGCGGGTGCTGGGGGCCAGGGCGGGCAGTGGCTGCAAGGGCCTCGGAGAGGCTGGAGGTGGTAGGAGAGAGTGTGCGAGGCCTGAGGGGGGTGACGCGGGTCTCTGAGGGGCTGGGGTCCGTCGTGGAAAGAGCCGAAGCTTCAGTCAGGAGGGTGGCAGGCAGAGGCCACCTGGAGGCTGTCCGGGGCCCAGAGGCTGAGGAGGAGCACTCCGGAGTCATGGGAGGTGGCTGAGGAGCCCCCAGGGAGGCTGGAGGTAGAGTGGAGGCTCCTGGAGGGGTCGAAGGCCCTGGAGAGAGTTGAGGGGACTGGACAGCCCTGGGCGCCCCTGGGAAAGTGCCCCGTAGCCCCAGAGCAGGTGAGGGTGAAGCCTGAGCCCCTGAGGGGCTTGTAGGTGAAGTCTGTGTGTTAGACAAGTCTGTTCTCAAGAGGAGCTGGAGGAGTCGGAGCACTGGCCTTGGGGGTGATGCCGGTGGGGGCCCCGGGCAGGAGCTGCAGTCAACAGGGGCCTCGGCATCTCCCCGGGGGCTCCGAGCAGCTTTGCTGAATTCCACGTCTCCGGGAGGGGAGAGCCCCTGCCCTCCTTCCAGAGGAAACGGAGAATCTAGAGAGAGGAGGGGAAACGGCATGCACAGTGGTTCTTCCCGGTGGCCGAGGTGGCTCTGGGACAAGCAAGGCTGAGGACAGACACCCAAGCCCTGTGCTTGGAGGGGCCTCAGCACACCTGGTCAGGACCAGCCGGCTCCTGCCCTCGGGAGGGAAGACTGAAAAGGAACCATGACCAAAGGGAGGCAGTTCACTGTGCAACCTTGCACAAGGCAACATCGCTCCCCTGGGCCTCCGTTTCCCCATCTATAAAATGGGCTTAAGAATAAGGACTGATGCTCAGAGTCTCATGTGTGAGGAAAGAAAGAAGGAGGACTGAGTCTGAATGACAGGGTGCGTGGAGACTCTCAGCCTAAACCCCAACGCGAACTACAGACTCTGGGCGTTAATGGCATGTCACCGCTTGCAAATTATAACAAATGTGCCACCCTGGTGTGGGTGTTTACAGTGGCAGGGGGCTGTGGGTGTGGGTAGAGGTGGAGTCGGGTGGATGGGAACTCTGTACTTTCCACTCAATTTTGCTACGCACCTAAAACTGTTCTAAAAATTCAAGTCTATTTAAAGAAAATTTGTTTAAAGTCTCAGCGTAGAGCCTGGTAAGGGCTTGATACACAGGGGAAAAACAAATACAGAGGGCTGTCGACTGACGACGGGGCTGCATCCCAACAAGCCCATCCTAAGTCAAAAATGCGCTTACCGCACCTAACACAGCAGAGCTCAGCCTGGCCCACCTTAAACCACTCAGAACACTCGCGCTCACCTGCAGCTGGGCAAAATCACCTAACGCAAAGCCTGTCGTAACGAAGTGTTGAGTATCTCATGTACCACGTGTCCCTAGCCCAGGGGGAAAAGATCAAAATTCAAAGTACGGACAGTTTCCCATCCTCGGAAGGTGGAAGAATCGTCAAGCTGAACCATCAGTAAGTCAGGAACCGTCTGTATGTCAGCAAGAGGAAAACGAGGAGTGAAGAAGCGAAAGGAGGCAGCGACTCGAAGGCGGGTCAAGGAGGAGACGGATGTTGTCAAGCACGTAAAAAACCGGGATGATCACATTTAAAAAGTCATTAAGAGGATGGTTGCACAACTCTATGAATATGCTCAAAACCACTGAATCACACACTTTAAACGTGTGAATTGTACAGTACATGAATCACATCCAGAAAACCGTGATCGTTTTTAAAAATCATCAAAAGAGAATAATTCATATTCTATTTCAGTAAAAAGTTATTTTTCCTTAAAGAGAGCTCTTGTTCGGAAGAGGCATGTGGCAAACGTAGCCAGGGCAGTGTGTTCTGGGAGAAGGAGCTGGGCTCTGTAGGGTCACCTCTTTGGGCCTCAGTTTCCCCGTCTGGAGGCAGGCGAGCAGTGGGAAAAAGCACAGGATAAGGAATGAGAGAGACCGAGGCTTGAGTCCAACACCACCAGCTAGAACTCACCTTCTCTGAGCCTCCATTTCCCCATCTGCAAAACGGAGATGACACGGCAGCCACGGCCAGCCGTTCTCACGAGCATTTAAATGAGGTAATACAGGTACAGTGCTCAACACACCACCTGGCGCATTAGCCAGCAGTCAGTCTCTAGAACGCCGGGGGAATAATATCTAGCAGCTTGCAGAGGCATTTGCAGTGGTTAAAACAAAGTAAAATCCATAAAGTACTAAACAGTTTCTGACATAATGAATTTATACACTCAGTGGATGTTCCCAGTCCCACCATCCTAACAGTGAGTAGCTCAGCACGCACATCTGAAGAGCTGTCCTAAAGACAGGATATACTCTTTGAAAGGGCAAAGGAGGCCAGGCGCAGTGGCTCACGCCTGTAATCCCAGCACTCTGGGAGGTCGAGGCAGGAGGATCGCTTGAGACCAGGAGTTCAAGACCAGCTTGGGCAATATAGTGAGATCCCATCTCTACAAAAAGTACAAAAATTAGCCGGGCACGGTGGCGCATGCCTGTAGTCCCAGCTACTCAGGAGGCTGAGGCGGGAGGATCGCCTGAGCCCAGGAGTTCAAGGCTGTAAATGAGCTATGATGACACCATTGCACTCCAGCCTGGGTGACAGAGCCAGAAAAAAAAAAAAAAGGCAAAGGAGTTAAACGGATATTTTAATTTTCTACAAGAGGAAATCCAGGCCACAGATCAGTGACAAAAAAAATTCCCTGTCTTCCTAGAAGTTTAAAAACATAAACCAGACCCAGCAATCCCACTCTGGGTAATTACCCAAAAGATGTGAAATCAGTTTGTGGAAGAGACGTCTTCAGTCCCTTGTGCACTGCCGCTTTACTCACCGTGGCCAAGTTGCAGAACCCCTCTGGGTGTCCCCCAGCACATGCGTGGGCGAAGAGAATGTGCTACGTGCCTACACGATGGAATACTATGCAGCCTTTAAATGCATAATGTATACATGCACTGTGCTGGGAACTGTTTAGCATTTTATGCATTTATTTTGTTTTAACCACCACAAATGCCTCTGCGAGCTGACAGATCTTGTCCCCCAGCTTTCTAGAGACTGACTGCTGGCTCTCGTTGTCATTTGTGATGGCATGGATGGAATTAGGGAACACGATGCTAAGTGAAATAAACCAGGCAGACACATACTGCGACCTTACTTATATGTGGAACCTAAAAAAGTTGAACCCAGAGAAGCAGCGAGTAGATGGTGGTTTTGGAGGCCGGGGTGGGAGGGACATGGGGAGACAATGGCCAAAGGGAAAAAATCTCAGACAGGAGGAATATTTTTTTTTACTTCTATTGCACAGTGTGGTGAACGAAGTTAATAATAGAACATTGTACATTTAAAATTGCTAAGAGGGTACATTTCCAATGTTCTCGCCACAAAAATGTTAAGCATCCGAGGTGATGGCTGCGTTAACTAGCTGGATTTCATTATTCCACATCGTATTCATAAATCATAGCACCACTTTGTGCCCATAAAATTTATACAACATAAATTGTCAATTTACAATAAAAAAGTTTTTTTAAAAAAGCATAAAATAAGCCACAGTTAGGGTACTTTATGGATATAGTTAATTTAAAAAATTAAAATTCTAAACATAGAGTCGCAGAATTGGCGGGAATAGGGAGCCAGCAGGTTCCCTGTTTCTTTAGGGCCCTGTCTGGCGTCCTGTCGTGAGAGTTACCAAACCGCCCTGATGCCCCCGGGGCCCAGGGACTCCACCTAGTAACCGCACAGTCTGAACACAACTCACAAGATTTGAAAAAAATGTCTGACCAAAGACTTTTCCCAGTAGCTCTATTATGAACAGAAAAGAGAGAAAGAAAGAAACCACCTAAACGTCATCTGAACAGGCAGGAGGGAGGCAAACCAGCCTGGGAGGGCTATTTGGGAGCCTTCGAAATGGCCGCTGTGAGCCAGCAAGACGGTGCTTCGGAACCAGGTGTGTGGCAGGTCGTCGCGTCCTATTTATAACTCTGCAAGATCCGCGCGGACGTACGCGAACAGTGGAGAAAGGCAGACAGATGAGGCAGTAATTTTGGGGAATGACCTTGCGCACATCCCTTGACCTCTCTGTGCCTCAGTTTCCTCACCTGGCAAAGAGCAGCGATAAGAATACCTGTCTCGAGGGTGGCTGGGAAAATGGGATGCGATGCCCCGACACACAATGAGCGCTCAGAGCACATTAGCAGTTACCCTTCTGCGAGACAGATGCAGTTCCTAAGTCGCAATTTAAAGTAAAGATGAAAGCAGAGGAAAAGATCAAGGCAGGAGGTACTGAGGAGGAAAAAGGAACAGTAAGTAAACAAACAAGTATGTCGGGGGCACATCCTGGCGGCATTATGAGAACTGGTCGAGTGTCGGCGAGCCCCGCCGGCTGTGCAACCTCGAGCAAGCCATTTCCCTCTCTGAGCCTGGGTTTCTCACATCCAGCCCTTGGTAAGTTCTATGTTTCTGGGAAGAGTGAAGCAGAAGAGGATGGCGGTGAAAGTCCGGGACACAGAGGCCCACTTACCTGGGCAGGTGGAGCAGCAGTCCCCGGGGAGCAGGGAGGGGTCGGCGCAGGCCCGCTGGCAGGGGACCTTCTCGCAGCTCACCTCTCCCAGCTGGGGAAGCAGAAGGACACCCATGAGGAAGCCCTAAGCCTCCTGCCCGCCCAGGGCAGTGTCCTCAAGGGGCTCTTGCACCCGCAGTGGGACGCACGGAAAGACCCCGGGACAGAGGCTGCAATGCCTGGCCCTCGCCTGGAGAACAGGCGAAGCAACCACAGCGGGGCTGCCGTAAGGAAACCACTCCTCCACCGGGACGCCCACGAACAGGCAGGACGCGGGCAGAACCAAGGGCGTCCTGGCAGTTAATTAGAGTGAAGAATGGCCCTTTCGAGTCCTCGCTTCCAAGATGACAAAGGAAAGAAGGAACAATGGTCATGTCCACAAGGGCCATGGCCAGCGCAGTCTATTCATTGCACAACTGCGCCTGACACGCACCCAAGGACGAGGCTATTGTGTCATTCAAAACACAGGGAGGACGCAGCTGTCAGGGATATTTCGGAAGCGAGCGTCTTCGACGCCTACGTGTTTCCCCAGCTGCATGTGAAGCTACGTTGCTGCGTGGGTCGTACCATTCACACGGGGAACTCAGGAACAGACCTCGGGAGGTTCCCAAGGACCTAACAGCCCCACGGCAATTTAGACCTGTGGGCGCTGACCCACGACCTCCGCCCAAGCCCATGGAAGGAGCTGAGTACTTAAGGACTGAAGAAAAACTATAAAATAAAATAAAATAAAATGGAAATTATGTTTTTTTTTAAAAAGTGGCAAACGGCAGGAGGAAGGTGGACTTATATTGGCTAAGGGGCTCCATGTTTCCCAAATGGACAAAAGGCCAGAAGCAGCCCCCGGCTGGGCAGCTCCTGGGCTCCCAGGCCCAGCTCACCTGGCACGTGCACCGGATACAGGGCTCATCGTCCAAGGCGAACACCTGGCCATTCACCACCTTCCTCCCCTCGTAGTTGCAGTCTGCAGAGGCAGAGGAGACAGGGCCCGTGAGGGCCAAGGCCGACCCAGGAGCCCTGCACGGGTGCAGCTGTCCCACTTACCTCGGCACACAGGGCAGCACTCCCCGTCAGGGTGGAAAGGGTAGGTACAGGTGATGGGGCAGTCCACGGGTGAACAGGCCACTGAGCCCAGCTGCAGGACACGGGAAATGCACAAGGCCCTTTGTTCAGGGCAGTTGGTGGATGCTCAGGAAAGCACAGGTCGTGCAGCCACTGAGCGCCCATCAGAGCAAGCCATGTTATGGGCGAAGTCCACAGTGGGGCAGGCGGCAGGGACGGCATCTACTCAGGGTCCATTTTCCCACTATAACACAAGCTCCACAAGGGCAAGGGTCTGGCCTTGTCCACAGAGTTCCTCTGTCAACAAGTTCCTGCTGGCTGGGTGCAGTGGCTCATGCCTAGAGTCCCAGCACTTTGGGAGGCTGAGGCAGGAAGATCACTTGAGGCCAGGAGTTTGAGACCAGCTGGGACAATATAGCGAGACCCCATCTCTACAAAAAACTTAAAAATTAGCCAGGCATCATGACATGTGCCTATAGTCCCAGCTAAAAAAAATTAAAATAAATTAAAAAAAAAAAAAAAAAAACATACAAGTGCCTATTGCATGAACTGCCCAGGAAGGTTAAGCACCAAAACCCAAGGAGAAAGAAGGACCCAGAGGCCAAAGCTCCCCACAGCACGTGGCTGTGAGCAAACGGGGCCAGTGCCATGGGTCACTCAGGGTAAACACCCCTGTGGATGTAAATGGCCACAAGGATGTTTACCCCGAGTTTCTCAATCTTCTGCAGACCACATCGCTTTTTGTGCACGCACCCAGCTGAGGCTCCCACCCACGCCCACGCCCACGCCCACAAGGGAGCTCCATTCGGCATTAACAGTCTCAACAAGAAAAGCAGTAAGGATTTTTCTTTTTCATTTTTCAAATACTAAATTATACTTCTATCTAACATACTTTTTCAGACTGAGAGGCAGCGTGCCTGAGAGGAGAAACGCGCATCCTGGAGTCAATCCTAGGACGCAATTCTCGGAGCCTTCACTAACCAGCTGCAGGATCCTGAGCAAATGACTTGTCTCTCTGGACCTCGGTGTTCTCATGTAGAAGAAGGAGCTGACAGTGGCACCTACCCCATGAAATTCTCAAGTGCATTCACTGCGTTCATGTGTACCAAGGCCGAGAACAGGGCCTGGCACAGAGCAAGAGCTGGGCGGTGTTGAGTATATTGAAAAGACTCCACGACAGAGCCCTGTACAGGGTTTGCGCACCTCATCGCTACCCTCGGCAGGAATCCCTGGGTGTCATTTTACACTTTGAGAAGCCCCCAAGACTCTCCCTGGTAACGCAGGAGCAGAGGACTTTTGCCAGCTGGCCTTAAAAATATTTCTCTGGCCCTGTCTAAAGATTCACCCTGGGCAGGGCTGGAGGGAGCCGACTTTCGCCATGAACCAGAAGCGACCCTTCTCTTGCGAGAGCTCTGGATTTTTGCATCTGGGGTTCAGGAGTTGACGGCAGTCGCTGGGAACTTTCCAGAGACGGGGTCAGGTCTGGGTGGTCCATACCAGGCAGATGCAGCTCAGACACGGGTCCAACACAGACGGGAAGGTCTCATTGTTGTAGAAGATTCTGCCTGTGTAGGTGCAGCCTGCCAGAGAGCACGTGGTGAGCGGCGCCAGGCAGGGGGGTGGCCAGTGACCCGGTTCCCCACTAGGGCAAAGGTCAGAGGCTTATCTGGAAGGCAAAGGTCAGGCCATGCGCCTCCGCCTCTGAGGCAGTCACCCGGGGGTGAGGGAAGGGACAAAACACTTCTCTGAACTGGGCACCTGAACTGGGCGCTGACTTTTGTCCCACTGGATTCAGCAAAGGGATCACAGTGTCTTGGCCTTTGGTGTTTTCACCCCAGAGCAGGGGGAGATTCCCCCTCTACCCCCTCACCAGGTGGGACCGGGAGACACAGGGTGTGTCGAGGCCTCACAGCCGCCCCCAGCATCCTCTCTGCCCCTCCCCCGTCAGCCACACCTCAAGCCCCACCTGTCCAGTCCCCCCCATTGCTCCCTCTCTGATTCCTGATGCCCCCCCAGGCCCGGCCTGAGTGCTGCCACCTTGATGATCTCACCACATTCTGGCAAGTGTGAAAGCAGGTGGCAAAACAGTGCGGGAAGATTGTGTAAGAAAAATACACATAATACACATCAGTAAATATTACATATGCGTGCGCGTGTATGCATCGCAAGGAGACGAGAAGGGCGTAACCACAAGACTAACAGTGGTAATGAGCCCTTTTAAATTGGTTTTTATTTATGCTGTCTATATTTTCTGCAACAAAACATTATTTTTGAAATCATGGAAAAGGTAAAAATTACCATGAAAAAATAAAGTATCACGTTTATCTCCCCTCGCTGTTCTCTGTCTCACAGGTACAGTTCCTACACGGCCCCCCCCGGGCCCTAAACTCTGCGCCTTCACATCCGTCTCCAGCACCCAGACAGGGCCCGCCTTGGGCAAGCAACTTTGTGTCTCTGAGCCTTGGTTTCCCCACCTGTAAATCGGGGCTGCCCCTCAGGGTTGCGGAGGGGAGGACACGAAATGAAGCCCGTGCGGTGCTTAGCAGAGAGGAGCCTGGTGCAGGGCGAACCGGATGCGGGACCCCCTGGGACGCCCTCCCCTGGGGCTGGGGGTGCTGGGCAGGGGATTACCTGCCGAACAGTCTGGGCAGCACTGTCCAGGGATCCGGATCGGGTGAGGGCAGGAGTCCACACAGTCTGTCCTCTTGCAGCTCACCGAGCCATCTGCCTGAAGGACGGAGGACCTTCACCAAGACCCCACCTGGGACACCAGTCCCTGCCTCCCCACCCCCCAAAGAAAGGGCGACACTACGAACTGGCCAAGGCAGGCCCTGAGGGTGCCATGAGGTGGCAGGGAGGTGGCAAGTGCCCCCTAAAGAGGATCAGCTACTTGGGAAAGGTGGTGTGAGCCTTCCGGAAGGGTTTCACATATTTAAGGAGAAGGCAAGTCAGAGCTTGTGGTCCCCTAGGCTTCCTGTTCCCCTCCAGCAGCAGCCAAAGGCCACACCCTTAGCCCATCCAAATTCTTCCCTCAGCTTTTCCCTGAAACCCTGGTTCACTCCAAACCTATGAAGTACAATAAAATCCTATTTTTATAGAAAACTATTCCACCAAAAGTGTGTTTCAGAAGACCAAAATGCCATACAAGGTTTCCTTCTTTTTTTTTTTTTTTTTTTTGAGACAGAATCTTGCTCTTTTGCCCAGGTGAGTGCCGTGGCATCATCATAGCCCACTGCAACCTCAAACTCCTGGGCTCAAGCAATCCTCCTGCCTCAGCCTCCTGAGTAGCTGGAACTACAGGCGCGAGCCACCACACCCGGCTAATTTTTTCTATTTTTAGTAGAGATGGGGTCTCACTCTTGCTCAGGCTGGTTTCAAACTCCTAACCTCAAGTGATCCTCCCGCCCCGGCCTCCCAGAGTGCTAGGATTACAGGTATCAGCCACCAAGCCTGGCCTTTTTTTTTCTGTTTTTAAAGAATCTGAACATTGGCAGGGCAATAATTCACCTTCATGAAGAAAGCATCACAATTTCATAGAAACAGCCCTAGCACCTGGGGCCCAGGCGGCCCAGCTCCCCCGCCATCCGTGCCCAGGAAAGCCTTCCGTGAGGATGCCTAATGCTAACTCCTCGTGCTAGCAGCTCCCTGCACAGGCCCAGTGTGTCACGCACAGGTCGTAAGGCGGATTGCCGACCTCCGTTGCCCCGAACCCTCTACCAAGAGCAGGAAAACCGGACCCCGGCCCTTTCCGCAAGAGTGGAAGTTGACAGCACAAGAGGGAGACTGAGGCGGCCTGCGCGGGCCCAGCCTCTGGAGGGGAGATGCTGGGTCTCCTCTGGCAGGCGGGCGGGCAGCGGTAAAGCAGCTGAAGGCGAGCAGGTTGTCATTCACCTGGCAGATGCATAACTCACAGGGGTCACCGGGCGACCAGATCTGTCCAATCGGAAACTCAACCCCGTTGTCGTCGAGAGAGCAGCCTGGCCAGCGGACGGGGAGGGAGGAAAGACAGTGGGCTCAAGTGCCCGCCAGACCTACAGCACCACCCCCAGGACAGACGCCTGACACAGACGCACGGACACACACAGACACAGACACACAAACCTACACACACTCACACACACACTCGTACAAATGTACACTTACACACACATTCACACAGATACAACAGACACACACACATAGACACCACTCACGCAAACACATACACACAGACATACTACACAAAACACAGACACACTTGTACACAGACACACGTACACACACTCGCACACACAGATACCACTAACACACACACTGACCGTCTCAGCAGGTGAAGTTCAGCCTCCCTCCCCAGGGCATCCGAGCCCTGAGACGGCCTCACCTGTCGTGGGCGTGGGCTCCCGGCAGGTGAAGCAGCACTGTCCAGGGCCCAGCCACCACTCCTCTCGGGGACAGTCCAGCTCTGGACACGGCATGAAGGAACACTCCACCTCCCCATTCTGGAAGAGAGCCAAGGGCCACAGGCCAGTGAGGGCAGCCCCCAGCCTAGGCCACAGAGGGCTAAAGAGGATGCTGGCAGGCTGCCATCACCCTCTCCATCCCCTCAGTAGAAGTGACAAAGAAGTCTCCAGGGAGTGGTGGTTGCGGGGACAGGCCAGTCCTTCATTGAGGACTGCGGTGTGAGGCCGGGGGAACGTCCTGCGAATGTGCCAGGTCCTGCATGGCCACTTCCCCCTGCTGCGGGCAGCGAAGAGAGTCTGTACAATCGGCTCATGCTGGGCACAGAGCCAGGCTCCCAGGCACGGTTCCCCCTCCAGAGCTCCCCAGGGGTCAGCCCGAGAGCACCCCGCACTTCCCTGCCCAGGCCTGCTGCCCTCGCTGTCTGTCCCAAGAGCACTCCCTCGGGAAATCACCTGCACAGCCCTGCTCCTAGGGACCCAACCAAGGCAGGACCCCTGCCCACCTCCAGCCAGGATGGCCGGTCTCAGTCCTCCACCCTCTCCCACACGGGGCCCTCTGCCAGGCACAGCACCCGGCTCCCTGCCATCCTCTGGGTCTCCACCTGGCATCTCGCCCTCCAGGAGGCCTCAGGATTCCTGGTTACCTGGCCACGGCCTGCCTCGGCTGTGGGCTTCTGGACTGAGGGCACGGGGGACCTCTTGTGCTTAGCTGTGTCCCCAGCACACAGTAGGTGCTCTATAAATAGCAGCGCTTAAGAATGAACTTCAAGGGCCGGGCGCGGTGGCTCACGCCTGTAATCCTAGCACTCTGGGAGGCCGAGGCAGGCGGATTGTTTGAGCTCAGGAGTTCGAAACCAGCCTGAGCAAGAGCAAGACCCCATCTCTACTAAAAATAGAAAGAAATTAATCGGACAACTAAAAATATATAGAAAAAATTAGCCGGGCATGGTGGCACATGCCTGTAGTCCCAGCTACCCGGGAGGCTGAGGCAGAAGGATCGCCTGAGCCCAGGAGTTTGAGGTTGCTGTGAGCTAGGCTAACGCCACGGCACTCACTCTAGCCCGGGCAACACAGTGAGACTCTGTCTCAAAAAAAAAAAAAAAAAAAAAAAGAATGAACTTCAAGGAGACTTGGGAAGGCCTGGGGAATCCCTGTAGTAGGTTTGCTGCCTCAGTTTCCCTTCTGCTGCATGGCAGCTCATCTTGTCCTGGTCAAGCCATCCTGGGTAAAGTTCTGGGTCCTGGCCCCCTCCCCGTCACCCACCAGGACCCTCTGCCTCCCTACCTGGCAGACACAGGTGGTACACTCGTCACCACCCCCACTGAACACAGCCCCGTCCGCGTACCACCGGCCGTGGAAATAGCATCTCACTGCAGATGAGAAAGGGAGAGGCAGCTCAAGGCCTGTGGGTGGGAGCAGCGAAAGAACAAGGGGAACGAGAGGGCGGGGGGCCCTGGGGCGCTGACACCCACCCACTATGCTCCACAGCACCCTCCCGGGCCCGGGAACCCAGAGCACTTCTCCACCTCCAAACCCAGACACAAAACAAGTCACTGTGCAAAAACCAGCAGAGAATGAGTCACATGCAAGATAAGGTCCTCAGGCGAAAGAGAGGGGAAGCCCCAAATAGCTACAGAGTAAGAGGAAAAAAGAAATAAGAAGTGACGGCCCCCGACACCTAAGACAAAGGTCTGGGAATGAAGCCACCCTTGGAGGTTGTGAGAATTCAGTGAGAGCCTCTGATCTGAAGATCTGCCCGGATGAAAAACAGCCTCAAATCCTGCCCAGGCCCTCCTGCCTTTAGCGGGACCACCTGGGTTCAAATCCTCACTACACAACTCACCAGGGAGTGACTTAGGCAAGATTCTGAAAACTCCCTAAGCCCCGGTTTTCTCATCTGTACTGTTGATGACAGCTCCTACTTCATAGGGACTATACTGACTATGCAAAAATAATATAATTTTTAAAATATATAACACTTAAAAGTTAAGAAAAAATATTTTAAAAGAACACCAGCTTTGAACTCAGGTAGACTTAAGTTCAAGTTCTGCTCCATTACTAACTGGTTGTGTGTCTTCAGGCAGTGACTGACCTCTCAGAGCCTCAGTTCTCTCATCTATAAAATGGGGCAATGAATAGTACTCCTCCAGCGTATTAACACAAGGATTCAGTGAGATCAAGTGCTGCCAAGTACCCCATAGAGCAAGGGGCACAGAGCTGGCAGGGAAGATCTGTCACAGTGTCAAGGCCATCCCAGGCAAAAGAACCACGCTAAAAAACAAAGGAACAGGCCGGGCGCGGTGGCTCACGCCTGTAATCCTAGCTCTCTGGGAGGCTGAGGCGGGCGGATCGTCCTGAGCTCAGGAGTTCGAGACCAGCCTGAGCAAGAGCGAGACCCCGTCTCTACCAAAAATAGAAAGAAATTAATTGGACAGCTAAAAATATATAGAGAAAAAATTAGCCGGGCATGGTGGCACATGCCTGTAGTCCCAGCTACTCGGGAGGCTGAGACAGTAGGATTGCTCAAGCCCAGGAATTTGAGGTTGCTGTGAGCTAGGCTGACGCCACGGCACTCACCCCAGGCAAGAGAGTGAGACTCTGTCTCAAAAAAAAAAAAAAACAAAGGAACAACTGAGGGGAGACCCCTCCCCATCTGGAGACATAGCAATGCCAAGGATGGACTCCGAAGGTACCTCCTGGAGCAAGGGGCGGGCCAGGCTGTGAGCACGGCCTAGCACACAGTAGGTGTGCACGCAGTAGGTGTGCGCATAGTAGTTGCTCAATACAAACAGACAATTTGAAATGCTTCACTCGGTCTGAGTTTCTAAAGCAGAAACCAATCTCCTTCCTCTCTCCTCCATTCTCCCCACTCAGCACATACTCAAAGACATCCCTCCCTTACACACCAAGAAAAGCAAAGTGCCCCAAGAGAGTCACTTACCTGGGACACAAGTACAGCAATCGGACTGTGGAGGGGTTTGACAGGGGCCAGGGGGACACTCGGGGGAAATGCAGGACACGTTTCCAGCCTGAGGAGGAGGCAAGAGATGGCACCGGGGCTGTTGGGGTGGAACAGGGCTTGTTCCCTATTTTATACCACGCCTTTCCAACACCAAAGCTGCCTAGAGGAAGCCAGTGGGGGCCTTCGAATGCTGCCGCGGTCACAGGGACCACGTTCCCGTGTTTATTATGGTGTGGTTTAGGACATCCGCTTTGCCAAGACACACTGTTTCATTAAAAAGGCCAGGCCAGGCCAGAGGGCAGAGCCTTCTCCGCTCCGTATGCGGAGGTGCCGGGACACTCCGCAAGGGTGCTGAGGGGTGGAGAATGGTCACTGCTGCACCTCCCTGTATGGCTCAGTTTTGAACCAAGTGGCTCACATTAGCCAGTCAAAGAATTAAATTTCAAAATAAATTTGAAAAATTTGGCTTTAAGACCAAAAAGCCCCCACTTTGGAGTCAGCCAGACCTGAGTTCCGATGTCTGTTCCTCCACTAACGAGACTTTGGGCAAAGCACATCACATCTCTGAGCCTCGGTCTCCCTGTCTGTGAGACGGACTGAAATCAGCGCCTCTCTCGGGGCTTGCCAGGGATCATGTGCAACCAGATCAGGCACGAAAGCCCTGGGCCGCTGTGCACTGGCCTGACACACAGAAGAGCTCAAGAAATCGTGCAGTAGCTGGTATCACGCTGCAACTTCCACCCTCCGTGCCAGAGCAGGAGCCACTTGTTTTTAGAGACAGGGTCTCACTCTGTCACCCAGGCTAGAGTGCAGTGGCATCATCATAGCCCACAGCAACCTCAAATTCCGGTGCTCAAGTGATCCTCCTGCCTCAGCCTCCTAAGTAGCTGGGAATACAGG
This sequence comes from Indri indri, assembly GCA_004363605.1. Lineage (NCBI taxonomy): Eukaryota > Metazoa > Chordata > Mammalia > Primates > Indriidae > Indri > Indri indri. The sequence goes on from RJWJ010000165.1 coordinate 280,866, forward strand.
TGTGCACCACCACACCTGGCTAATTTTTCTATTTTTTGTAGAGATGTGGTCTCGCTATGTTGCCCAGGCTGGTCTTGAACTCCTGGCCTCAAGCGATCCTCCCACCTCAGCCTCCCAAAGTTCTGGAATTACAAGTGTGAGCCACTCTGAAAGACTGTCAGAAGGCAGCAGTGTGGGTTGGTGGACAGAGCCTGGACTTTGGGCTCAAACAGACCTCGGATCGAACCTCAGGTCTGTCACCTCACAGCCTCAATCTTTTCATCTATAGAATAGGGACGATAAAACTGACCTTGAAGAGCTGCCAAGAGGCTCGGTGAGAACAGAGATAAAAAGCACCAACCCTGGGCCTGGCACGCAGTGGGTGCTCAAAATCCAATACATGTGACAGCATCTGGTGGTGCCTGCACACAGTAGGTGCTTAAAAACTATTTTTGGAGGAGTGAATTTGCCTAGAGCAAAATACCCTTAACAAGGTGTGTTTGGTTAGGAGCCTTCTGCCTCCCGGACGTGGAGACCTTTATTGTGCCGGCAAATATTTTGCCTGGAGAGAAAAACAGCCTCCCCGTTGGGAAGTTTCCAGCAAGCTTGGTCCCCCGCTTCCTTAACATACGGACCCTGTTTGCCTGCTGGCTCTTTTCTGCCCAGCAGAAGCCTCCCTGACTCCACGACCTTCAGGTTTTATGCTTCCCCCACCCTTTTAAATGCTACAGGTTCTAACCAAAATCCACAACCTGAGAACTCTCCCTCCCACTCAACAAGCTCACCTTCAACATCCAGTCTTTACCCTTCCTCTGAAACCCCAAAGGTTAAGAAAACAGCCATGAGGCTTTGAGCATCCTGTGATGCTTACCAGGCAGACACAGATGGTGCAGTTCTCGTTGGGAGGTGAAAACACGTCCCCTTCAGCTCGGACGACGCCACTGTGAAAACAGCCTTTGAAAGACAAACAGGAGGTGGTGGCATCGGACCTCTTCAAAGAAGAGGAAACTTGAGGTCACTACTTTTCCAGGCATAACGTAACTGGAACCTTCCCTCACTGCCCTGGGTGCCCCAGGAGCGGCAGATTTGGGTACCCTAAGTGTGTGGTCCTAAGACCCCTGGGGAACTACCCAGGAGACATCCGCAAGGATCAGCCCCTGATGGCCCCAGAGGATCTATTCATGTCTAGTAAGCCCACAGCTGTCCACAGAGCATGGCATTCTATTCCCAGAAGGCAGGAAAAGTGGCCTGGGTTCAAACCCTGGTCTGCCAGCTCAGTTTACCTGAGTGGCCTTGGACATGCCAATAACATCTCTGGGACACAGTTGTCTTCACTGCAAAATGGGAATACCACCATTTACCCTGCAAGGGACTTGAAGGATCTGAAACCTCAGCTATAAAGTACCCAGGGCTCAGTGCATAGTAGGGACATAGTAAAACATCACAATTATCATTAAGAAAATCACTAAGTGCATTTCCATTTTAATCCTTTTTTTTTTTCCTCCACGTATACTCAAGTCCATCCACTTTAATCCTTAGGAAGACTTTTTTTTTCTTTTTTTTTTTTTGAGACAGAGTCTCACTCTGTTGCCTGGGCTAGAGTGCCGTGGCGTCAGCCTAGCTCACAGCAACTTCAAACTCCTGGGCTCAAGCAATCCTCCTGGCTCAGCCTCCCGAGTAGCTGGGACTACAGGCATGTGCCACCATGCCTGGCTAATTTTTTCTATATATATATTTTTAGTTGTCCAGATCATTTCTTTCTATTTTTTAGTAGAGACGGGGTCTCGCTCTTGCTCAGGCTGGTCTTGAACTCCTGACCTTGAGCGATCCACCCACCTCGGCCTCCCAGAGTGCTAGGATTACAGGCGTGAGCCACCACGCCCAGCCAGGAAGACTTTTTAAACTGCTGCTCAATGTCCAGCCAACGTGGCATCCTATCACCGAGAGCATCAGAGGAATGAAGATTCTCAGGCCTTCCCCATACCTACTGAACAGGCCTCTGCATTTCAATAGGAGCCCAGTGATTCTTGTGCAGGGCAAGCTTCCAGGTCTGTGAAGGACCAGTTAAGAATTTAGGTCCTATCCTCACTGCCATGAGAAGCATATGAAAAGTTATAAGCAGATGGGAGGGAGCCGGAAGGGGGGGTGGGACAGAATTTAGAAACGACGACTCCTCCAGCTGTAGGAGGGAATCGGGGCAGGGTAAGGGGACTGCAGAGTGGATTTGGAGAGGCTCACTGAATGAACGAATGAATAGAGCTGAAAAAGGATGCCTAGAAGATGAAAAGCTCCCCTTGAGGGATATTACAGCATAGACAAGTGGTTCTCAAAGTGTGGCCCCTAGACCAGCTGCATCGGCATCCCCTGGGAACTTGCTAGAAATGCACATTCTCGGGCCCCATCCCAGATCTGCTGAATCAGGAGCTCTGGGGGCAGGGCCTAGGATCCGTGGTTTCAGAAGCCCTCCCAGTGATTCTAATGCACATTAAAGGTGGAGCACAGCCTTCGGCTGCAGGAGGGCTGGGGGAAGGGAAAAGGCAGTACTATGTCCTACCCTGGCACCTGCTCTCACCTGTGCAGGAGGGGCAGCACCCTCCGTCTTTGGAGGGAATCGGGTGGGAACAAGCAGCTTCACACCTCACCTTTTCACAGGTTACCTCCCCATCCTGGAAACACAAGCGGGAGTTACCATAAGGCCCCAGACGCCAGCCCAGAGCAACCTCAAAGGTCCCTTGCACCTACCTCGCACCAGCACTGGGAACACCCAGGCTCTGTCCAGTGGCTCCCTGATTCGTATATGGCTCCCAGGTGCTGGCAGGGGGAGGGCCATGCTGCCAGTCGTGGGGCCTCAGGGCCCCTGGGTGAGGAAGGGGTCCCCACCACCTCCCCCTGGAGGAGTGAGGGAGGCCTGAGGGTCCCCAGCAGGGAGGCAGTAGGCACTTGGGTGGCCATCGGAGTGGAGAGCAGCCTCATAGGGGCGGAAGGGGAGGACGTGGGTAGTGGTGGGGTGGGAGATGGCAGGCGGGTGGTCCTGACTCCAGCTGGGGGCCCTGGAGCCCCAGAAGGAGGGCTGTGTCCTGGGGACAGGGCAGGCCGGCCCGCCTCTGGCAGCAGCAGGAGCATCTTTGGGGGGTGCTGCCGGGGCTGCAGGATGGCGGATGGGGCCAGCACGGCTTTCGGGAATGCTGAAACGGAGGCACAGGATCTCTTGAGGGGGGCGGCAGGGGCAGGAGGAGGGGTTCAGGGGGACCTGGACTTGGCACTACCACCAAAAGTCACTGAACTGGGCCAGTTTCTTCATCAGTATAACGGGTCTAACTGCTGGGGTGGCAATCCCAGGAGAACATGGATGGAAAAGCATCCACGAGCAGGAGGAAGTTACACTTGGTCATGCCGGAGGTCTGGCTGCTACACATGCTGCACGATCAGAGCCTCCGCCTCCCCTTCCTTGCCCACCACGAGGGAGCGGCAAGTGTTCCAGGCAGACCTCTAACCCCTCAGGGACCCATCCTGCGTAACCCGCCCCCACTCCTACGTCCTGACAGGTCGGAGTGTGCCCCCTGCACCCACCCAGCCGTAAATTTCCTGGAGGGGTCGCTGAGGCTCAGGATGGAGGAACAGCCCGGGGCCGCTGCAGCCTCGCAGCAGACGGGCCCTGCCCCCGACACACACGCTTAGGACAAAGAAAGGGCATTTTCCCTGCAGATGGACACCCACTGCCCATAGGTCTGAAAGACCAAGAGAGAATCAGAAAAACTAAGAGGGGAGAGAAGGCGGCAAGTGAGAGATCCAAGATCCCGGTGAGACGAGGGAGACAGCAGGCGTGGGGCCAGGAGAGGAAACGGACAGGCGAGCTCAGTGGTCATCTCGGGAGAGTTACAGGACGTGAAACTCGCCGTGCACTGGAAGGAACGAGGTCGTTTTCTCGGCGCTGACAAGGAAAGACCCCACAGCACCCTGAGAAGTGAAAAGTGGCCCTGGCAAGGCCCCCCCATTACGTGCACGACGTTATGCATGTGTTTAGGGCACTGAAAGCTGCAGAGCGGTCTGCCGCCTCGCTGCCAGAAGTGTGGTCCCCAGGAGCCCCGTCACTTGGACTCCTCTGTCACACGTCCCTATGTCGCTGCCGGTTCCTTTCCTTTTACCATTTGGGGGGAAACGGAAGGGCTGGGGAAACAGTGGGGAAAAAGGGAAGAAGAGAGGATGCAGAAGTGGAAAGAGAAAGCGAGAAAGAAAGTGGGATGTTGAAAATAAACAAGATGGGCCTGGCAGTGGCTCATGCCTGTAATCCTAGCACTGCGGGAGGCCGCGGCGGGAGGACTGCTTTGAGGTCAGGGGTTTGAGGTTGCTGTGAGCTATGATGATGCCACTGCACTCTAGCCAGGGAGACAGAGCGAAACTCTCGTCTCAAGAAAAAACTGAAGATGAACTGAAAACAAGAGCAGGTGGGACAGGAAAAGGACTGCCAGGAGGGCGGGGCTTGGTGCTGGGGTGGGGCCTAGCACCTGGGGTGGGGCGGGGCTCTGGGAGGGCGGGGCCTGGTACTGGGGGCAGGGCCAGTCTCCAGGAGGTTGAGGCCAGCGCTCACCTTCACAGGACACGCGGTCAGCTCGGAGCCTGAAGCCAGGTCTACATGTGCACAGGAAGCTGCCTACGGTGTTATGGCAGGAATGGTGACAGACTCGCCTCTCCAGTGGCCTCCGACACTCGTTTACATCTGCAGGAGAGCATCGCTGCAGACAGCTGCCTTGTCCAGGCTACCGAGCTCTTCTTCCTCCCATCCCTTAGCCCAAAGGACTGGGGGAGTCGCCCTGCCAGGTTCTTATGGGGTCCATCCCTGCCCCAGGTTGTGGGATGTGGCTCAGACGGCTGGAAGCAGGGCTGAAATCTAGTGCTAGTCTCCTTGGAAGGTTCGTACATCCAGTGGGATTCAACGGGTACATCAGTGACTCATCCCCGACACTATGAGAGCAATGGTTAAGCGCTACCTGGGAATCTCTTCACCAAACCTTCCACCCTCCCGTTTCCTTTCTGAAAAAGTCTTAAAACTCCCAGAGCTGCTCAAGGTAGGCTTTAGGACAAATACCTAACTCCACTAGGACAAGGTCTTTTTTCAGGCCCTTGGGACCCCACCTTCAACCCAGGAGCCAAACTCAAGCCAAACATGCCAATCCCTTTCTGGAAATTTCTGCTAATGGGCTGAAAAAAACAGGGGTTTCCTTCTAAACCGGAGGAACCAAGACATAACGTGCTTTATTTACCAAGGGGAGCAAAGGCAGCCAAGAAAATGGGTGAGCAGAGAGGAATCCTTGGGGTGTATCTAGGGGAGGAGTGGAAGAGAAACATAACAGGATGAAAGTGGCACGTGGCCAGGAAAAGTCCAAGACGGGATCTTCCGTGGGGAGCCACGCCAACCCCGGAGACAGGCAGGCTCCGAGCAAAGGCTCAAGCCCCTTCAGGCTCCAGAGGACCAGGAGGTCCAGTTGTTTACCTTCCCAGGTCCCTGGGCTTGCCCTGCCCATCTTCCTGAGTGGCAGCCTAAGTGTGCAGACCACAGGGTCCTCCGGGCCTTACCTACGCAGGAGTGCCGGTTGCCGTGGAGGTGGAAGCCACTTCGACAGGAACACTTGTAGCTGCCGATGCTGTTTTTACATCTCTGCTGACAGGGGGTTCCTAGGCATTCATCGGTGTCTGGAAGGGAAAAGGCCGGGGCGGGGGTCCATTTCCCCACAGAGCTTTGGAAATATGTGGTCCCCTCTTGCTCCCTCATCACGATCTCCTACCCTACTCAGGGTCGTGGGGGACCACCTTAACTCCCTCGCTTCCTCACCACCCACATCCAGTCTATCAACTCCTAAAACGCCCTGGACCAGCTCGCTTCTCCCCACCCCCACTGCCACCCACTAGCCTGGGCCACTTTCGTCTCTGATCTGGAGAACAGCCAAGCCTCCTGCACGTCTTCCTGCCTCTACCTGTGTTGCTGGCAAGCCGTCCTCCACACAAAGGGGACTTCTAATCAGGCCACCCCCTGTTTAAAGCCACTCGTGGCTCCCAAAGGCCACAGGCCTTATCCTAGGATAAAGCACTAACACTGCAGCACAGCTCACAAGGCCACTGAACACAGCCCTGGGTTGCCTTCCCCCCCTCCTTCCCTGCCCCTCGCCTTCACTGTGGCCTAAATTCTTGCCATCTCCCAAACACACCATGCTCTTTTGGGTCTCTCCCTTTGCCCACGTTCTCCTGTCTGCCTGGTATGCCTTTTCCTCTTGTCTGGCTGGAAAACTCCTACTTATATCTCAAAACTCAGCTTTGATAGCACCTCCTCTGTAAAAGCTTCCCCATGCTGTTGTTTGAAATTGTGAAAACTGGAAATAATCTCCGTGTTCATCAATGAGAGAAGAGTTCACAAACTATGGACTGCAGGGTCAGCAGTGAAAAGGAACAAAGCAGGTCTAGTTATCCCGATGTGGAAAGATCTTCAATACCAATTGTCGAGGGGGAAAAAAGCAAGCAGAGGAATGACTGGGTTCAGATCTTAGCTCTAACATGATCTTGGTGAAGTCATTTAATTTCCTTAAGCCTCAGTGTTCCTTTCAATAATATGGAGATAAACAGTACCAACTTCATAGGATAATTCTGACGACGAAATGAGAAAAATGTATGTAACGTGCTTAGCCCGGTGCCTGGGACACAGGAGTTCAGCAACAATCCTATCTCTGTGAGTTCATATGTACGTACACGTCATGGGGAGAGGCAGTCAGAGCACACATCAGACTGATAACTGGGTGCTATGGACTAAATAGTGTCCCCCCAAATTCATGTTGAAGCCCTAACCCCCAATGTGATGGTATTTGGAGGTACAGCCTTTGGAAGATAATCAGGGTTAGATTCGGTCATAAGGGTGGGGCCCTCGTGATAGGATTAGAGCCCTTATAAGAGGAGACACCAGAGAGTGCGCTCTCTCTCTCTCTCTCTCTGTCTCTCTCTCCTTCTCTCCATCACGTGAGGACACAGCAAGAAGACTGCCTTCCGCAAGCCAGGAAGAGAGCCCCCACCAGAACCTGAATTGGTCGGCACCTTGACCTTGGCTCCCCGGCTTCTAGAACTGCGAGAACAGATGTCTGCTGTGAAAGACACTCAGCCTGTGGGATTTGATTACGGCAGCCCGAGCAGACACCGGGCTGTTCTCTAGGGAGAACGGGGTGGCAGTGGGAGAGAGGGCTGGGCTAGCACTATGACTTTTAAAACTTGTTTTATAATTTATGAAAATTTCAGACACACGGAAAATAACAGCACAGCATCAAGGAGCTTTTAACTGATCTGCCTTGTTTAAGTGAGAATGTTTCCTCACATAACTTGTGTAAACGAAAATCATTTTAAAAGAACAAGTGATTATTATAAAAGATCTCTCCTCCTGCTCACTTAGGAGAAAAGATCCCTTCTCCTCCCTGGATTCCCACAGCGCTTATCACTGGCGCCCACCTTGCTCCTCCTCTCCCCACCAGACGGGGGGCAGGGATCCCATTCCCCAGGTGGCTCCAGAGCCTGGGCCAGCACGGGCAGGTGGAACCAATGAACGAGAGAATGAATGACCCCGGCCCAGCATGCCCCTCCCACAGCCCCTCTGGATGGGCCAACAGCCCCCCGGCCCCCCTCATCCTGGTGGCCCCCCTTCCCCAGGCTAGTGGGCCCCACCCCTCCCAGGGGCCTGTCCTCCCTCCCCATCCCTCTACGCTGCAATAGGAGCAGCAGGTTCTAACTGTCAGCCGGGCTGTGCCAGGATTCAAACTCTGACTCCACCTCTTGCTAACAGAATGGCCTCGGGCAAGCCTCAGTCTCCTTATCGGCCAAATGAAGATGATAACAGCATCTGCATGGACAGCACACTGTGCTGGGTCCGGCAGGGCCTGACGTCCAGCGCGGCATCACCGTTCCCCCTCCCAGAGCGGTCGTCCCTTCCCTGCAGGCTCACCTTGGCAGCTGTGGCGATCAGCAGATAGCTGCATACCTGGCCCACACTCGCACACAAACCCGCCTTCCGTGTTCACGCAGTGGCCCTCGCAAGAGGAGCTTAAACATTCATCAATGTCTGGGAAGAGAAACACCTTTGCACGACCCACTCTGAGCACTGCTGTGACTCAGGGAACATACTGACCCGAAGAGGACCCCGTGCCCACACCGAGCCTGCCCTCAGCAACCTGGAACCCCTACCTGCACCCCAGGAAGAATGAGCAGGCACCAGGAAAGCCATTGGCTAGGAGGGAACCCCAAGAAAGAAGAGGGACCAGGCCCCCCTTTGACTCATGCAGACCAGCTGATGAGAGCAGAGATGAGACAGGACTGTTTCCAGTGGCCCCACCTGCAGGGCAACCCCACAGGGCCCCTAAAAGGGCAGAGAGCAGTGGACAGGAAGGCTGATCAAATTATCAACAGCATCATTCCCTTAAATGTTCGCTGAGCACCGACTGTGCACAGCAGACCTGGAGAGGGACCGTTGAGGACACAAATGTGACAGAGACACAGCTCCGACTCTCCAGATGTTTACAGTCTGATAACATAGGAGCCAAAACACATGCCCAGGGGTGCCAGTGTGGGCCAGTGATAGATGCCCCACCCAGGAACGACTGGCCATAGCAGGTGCCCTGGAGGCGTGATGGGCTGAGAGGACCAGGAGCATTAGGAGGAGGGGCCGCCAGAGTGAAGAAAGGATTTGAGGGGCTTCCGGGCAGCAGCTCGGCTCTGTGGGGATCGCACTGAGGCCCAGGCTGGCTGAAGCGTGGGTTACCATCTAGAAAGGTGGCTTAAGATAAGACCAGGCTGTGGAGCACAAAGGAGTTCCCTGAAGCCTCTGCCCAGGGTGGGCTGACCAGATCCAGGCAGTGCTTAGGCAGGTGAGCTTGGTGAAACGCTCTGGCTTCAGGGGGGTGGGAGCTGGGAGCTAGAACTCCCCAAGTCCTGCTATATAGCGTCTCTTCCCCACCAAAGAGCCAGCGCAGCTCCTGAGGCCCGACAGGATCAGCCAGCCTGCTCCGGTCTGCACTGTGTCTTCTCACAGCCTGGCCCCCAAGCCCACTGGACACCTCCACTCCCCTTATGCCCTCCTCAACCTTCTCCCTGGTATCTACTTGCTCTTCCCACTGGCAGGCCCTTCAAGACCATGCCCACCACCTCTAAGAAGCCCACCCTGATTAACCCCATCCCACTGGGATCCCTCGTGGCTAGGGCCAGGGCCACCCTGTCCTGCACACTGTGCTTTGACATTGTTCTCTGATTTTTCCTTGGTCCAGTTTGTCCTGACAATGAGAAGTGTATGCGGAAAGCACCCCGTGATGAAAGACAAAAGGCATTCCGGGGCAGGATCATTGCTCAATTGCTTCTCCTTTCTGGAGGACATGATGCAACAAGCAACGCTCTCCAAGGCTCCTGTAGTGAGACCCTCTGACCCAATGGTGCTCCTTCTGGGAAATAACCAGAGTAGCAGATAAGAAGCCTCTTTATTGCAGCATTATATATAGCAGTGAAACATTGCAGGCCGCCTACATGAGGGGTAGCAGGCTAGCATTGCAATTACAGCAGCCGAGTACACAGCTCTTAAAAACTATGTTGCGAGGAATATTTACTGATACAATATAAAGCTAAATGGGAAAAATTACAAATAAAAACTACAGATAAGGTACAATTGCAATTTTATAAAACATACATACATGCCTATCATAGATATATACACATGTACACATATACACACATACACACTCACAAAAAAGGGCAGAAAAAATAACTTCATTTTAGTAACAAATGTCCCCAGGTAGGGACTTCCAGGGGATGTTTATTCTCACCTTTCTCCTCTTATTCCAAATGTTCTAAAATGAAATTATCTCTTACTTTTCTTTTCAGGGGGAGAAACATTATTTTTACAAAGTTAAAACTCCAAAAAGGCTTTTGCTGCTCTGGCAAGATTGGTAAGGAACTAGTCACAGTGGCTGCCTCTGGGGAAGGTAACAGACTTTGCCAGGAGGAACTTATTTTAATTACAGGTAATACTTTTACAAAATAGTTAGTGAGTTTAGCTTTCCTGTCTTTCAAATGCCACTTTCCCAAGGAGCCTTCCCTTGCCAACCCCCCACCCCCAACTCCAGCTTCCGTGCCCCTCTGCAGGCGTCCGCACCTTGAACGTCCCAGTTAAGGTCCCCATTACGTTGGGCTGTCCCGTTCCTTTTCTCCCTTCCCCATATTCGGAAGCTCCATAACAAACAACAGGGACCAACTGTGGCTCCAGTAACCCCAGGCCCTAGCTCCGTTCCTGCCCATAGAGGTGCTCAAAAAATATTCGGGAAGTACCAGAAGTGACACATTTCTTTTGTTTGCACGCCTCCCTGCCCACTCTCAAATGTCAGAGCTTGTCCTGGCTCAGCCTGGCTCTTGCAGCTCTCTGGAGACCATCCCGGCAGGACAGGGAAGAGACATAATTCCCGCCCTCCTCCTGCCCCACGGCTCCCAGGCCTCTTACCTGTACATCTGATGCCAACAGCCGTCTCTGTCATCGAGAAGCCCACGGGGCACACCCGGGCCACCTCCTGACAGCCACCATGGTTACACGTAAGGTCACAGCCATACTCCCCACAGGGTCCATGGGCCTCTACAACAGGCATCACCCCAGTGAGCACGCATCACGCGGCAGAGCAGCCCCAGCCTCCCCCACCTCGCCGGCTCATTTCTGTCAGGAGGGTGGCTCTGGAGGCAAACAGGCCTGAGTCTAAATCCAGCTCTGCATTTACTAGCTGTGCGACCCTGGGCAAGACAATAACTTCTGTGTCTTGGTTTCCTCCTCTATAAGATGGGAATAAAACATCTACCTAATAGGGTTCTTCATAGATGATTTTCTAGAATGCATCTCAAGTGCCTGGTGCGTGACACATAACCTCAACGTTAAGTCAGCCCTTCCCATCAGCCACTGCCCATCCCCAGTTACCTGGGCAGGTGGCCCCTTGTTCTCCATCCTGGCAGGAGCAGACATTGGGAGCGATACAGATGCCACTCCCACATCCAAAGGAGCAGAGGGCTGAGAGGAGAAACGCGGGTGAGGGACTAGGCGCTGGGGTCCCCAGTCTGCCCCTCAAACCAGGGACTGAGTGCCAGCAATGCACACTCCAGTGGAGAAGACTCAGGGCACAGGGACAAGCACTTACGCAGGGTGCAGTGCCCGCTGCCCATGGAGGGTGCCCAGCCAGGGCAGCAGCCACTCCCGAACCCAGAGAGGCAGACGTGGGGGCCCAGCCGGCGCCTGCAAGACAGAAGAGAGCACTTTCCACGTTCTGTGTCAGGGGAGGGATTGGCCAACAGGAAAGCTTCCCGGCCAGTCTGTAAGTCAGTCAGCAAACAGTTCTCAAGAACCCCCTGGAGGGGCAATGTAACGTTTCTAAAGAAAAAGGACCCAGACAGTCTCTCCTGGAGGGAGGACAAAGACAAAACTGGGAGAGAACAGATATTTGCCACATGGATACAGAGCAAAGAGTGGCCAAGAAGAGGGGACTCGGGCCGGGCGTGGTGGCTCACGCCTGTAATCTTAGCACTCTGGGAGGCCAAGGCGGGTGGATCGTTTGAGCTCAGGAGTTCAAGACCAGCCTGAGCAAGAGCGAGACCCCGTCACTACTAAAAAAAAAAAATAGAAAGAAATTATCTGGACAACTAAAAATATATAGAAAAAATTAGCCAGGCATGGTGGCGCATGCCTGTAGTCCCATTTACTCGGGAGGCTGAGGCAGTAGGATCGCTTGAGCCCAGGAGTTGGAGGTTGCTGTGAGCTATGCTGATGCCACGGCACTCACTCTAGCCAGGTCAACAGAGTGAAACTCTGTCTCAAAAAAAAACAAAACAAACAAGAAGAGGGGACTCAAAGCTGAGGAAAGGCTCCGGGATGAATGAAGAGCCCAGAGATGGCTGCGTCAGGACCTTTGCACTTGCAGTTCCCTCTATCAGGAAGGTTCTTCCGCAGACACACACTCAGCTCCCTCTCTCCCTTCCCCCAATCTCTGCCAACGGCACCCTCTCAGAGAGATCTTTCTTGTCTGCCCTTCCTTTGCTTCATTTTTCTCCATAACACTTCCTGGGACATTATTCATTAATTTGTTGATTTGTTCATTGTCTGTCTTCCCTACAGCTCCCTGAGGTCAAGGGCTTCTTATCTGTTCACCCCAGCACATGGAGCACTGCCTGGCACACAGTAAGTGCTCAATAAATGGCTGTCAAGAAAACAGCTGAGAAGGGAGGTCAGAGGGCACTGGCATAGGTGACAGCTCTGGGGTGAGCATGGGAGCACCAGCAAGCTGCCCAGAACTGGAGAGGGCAAGAGAGTCTGCTCAACCAGGAACGTGGGGAATCTGAAGTCCAGAAAGGGCAGAACGCCGGGCATATCCAACCATGTGCCAGATACTGGGTGGGGCAGGGCCACATAGCCACAAACAAGCTACCAGCCCCACCTCTGAGGGACGCTGGGCAGACCAGGGACCAGGTGATAACAACATAGCATGACAAGCGCCACATCAGGATGGGCTATGGGCCCCTGAGGGGGACAGTTCCCGGGAAGGCAGCACCTAGGCTGAGGCAGGCCAGGAGACTAGGAGCAGCTGGCAAAAGACGAGGAAGGGAGAGGGTGGTCCAGGCGGGAGAGCATCACAGTCACAGGCCTGTGGGAGGACAGAGATGACAACTGCAGCCAGTTCCAGCAAGGAGCTGGACAGAGGGTGACAAAGTCCAGCCTGGTTTGAATGGGAATCCCAGTGCAACAGAATAGGGGCAGGAAAACCCTCCCGACTGCGCTCTACCCTGTTCAGAGGCTGATGGGAATATCATTCTGCCAGTCCCGCACTTTACAGAGCACCAGCTGTGCCCAGCACCGCACCAGGCACTGGGGACGTGGGGTAAGACAGATTTATCCTGTTCCTGGGGAGAATAACCCATGTCAAATACGACAAGTATTCTGAAAGGAAAGCTCAGGGCACCATGGCAGTTTAGAAAAGTCTACAGATATCTGTTCCTGGGGCCTTAAGGAGCCTTTTTCCCCCTCTCTGAAGTCATCGCAGAAGAAGAGGGGGCACTCCTGGTGGGGGGAGCTGGCAGTGATGTCTCATCTCCCGCCTTGTTGGAGCGATTAGGGCAGCAGCCTGGGAGGGAGGAGCCGGTAGCTCCGGATCCTCAGACCGGCCTAATGAGTGGAGCCTTGGGAGGCTCGGAAAGGGACAGGCAGTGCCACCAAAGCGGCAGATGGAAGGATGCCCAGGGAGGCTGATGCAGTCGAACCCTCAGGTGGGCAGGAGCCGAGCACCCGCCAGAGCGCCCCAAGGAGCCTCCTAAGGCCCGTGGTCACCGGGAGACAGGTGGCAGGAGGCTGTGAAAGGCCGCGGAGCCGGCATGATCTGAGCAGAAACTGGCGTTGGCTGCGGAACACACGTGCGAGCAGCTAGACTGGCTGGGCCGCCCCCGCTGCGCGCCCCGGGAGGACGTGGCCATGGGCCAGGCCGCCCGCTGACACCGTGTTCCTTCGCTCCGAGCATCACGCACACACGCTCACGGCCCCGCGGCTGCTGGGCCTCGGCCCGGGGACAAACACATGGGGAGGGAAGCATCCATCGTTAAAGACACCGAGGGGGCACACCCCCACTGCCCCACCCGCGCGCACGCACGGACAGAAACCGAAACATAACCCAGAGAAACCCGGGCGGTTCCAAGGTCCACGATGTGCGTAAAGCCAGGACACAGGGAAAGCCCCCAGCCCCTGAACGGCCAGCGCAGCGGGGGAGGCCAGGCGCTGCAGGTTTGGGAGCGAAAGCCAGCCAGTCCCAAGACCGGGTGGCACGTCCCGGCTCCCCTCCCCAGGGGTCCGCGCTCCAGGGCACCCTCGGACTCACCCAGTGCCTGGATCTCCATCCCCTCAGGTCCCAGCCAGGACAGTCCCAGTCAGGGGCGCACAACGGGCACCCGCCGAGAGGCACAAGTTGCTGTCTCTTTGTCCGGACCCCCTGGGCTGCGCCCGCGCGGACAGCGCCCCAGAGCGAACCCCGACCCGCAGCTGCCGGCGGCTCCGGGGCGCCCCTCGGCTCCTCCCAGCTCCTGGCCAGCAGCACACCCCCGGCGGCGCCGGGAAGAGGCGCGGGGCGCTTACCTCTCCGCCGCGAAGTGCCCGGGCGGCTTCCTCCCGGTGTAGCTTCGGGCCGGGGCCCCGGGCAGCAGGAGCGCGACGCAGGCGGCTCGGAGGAGCAGTCCGGCCCACATGACCGGCGGCGGCGGGTCCCCCGGGCTGGGCTCGGCTCCGGCGCCGCGCGCGGGGGAGGGGGCTGCTGGCCCTCGCCCCTCCTCCTGGCGCCGCGGGGAGCGAACCAGCGATCCCCGAGCTGGCACGCGGAGCGGAGCGGGGGGCTGGGGACGCCGAGAGGAGGGGCCGGGACCGCGAGGGGACCCGGCAGCCGGCTGGGGGTGGTCTCCAGCACCTCGGAGCGAAACACACAAAAGGTAGCGCCGCCCGCCCGCCAGTGCCTCTCCCGGAGGCGCGGAGCCTGGGGTGGGAGTAAAGATCAGGGACCCCTGGGGGCGGGGTTTCGCCCTCGGCCCACACCCCCTACCCGGCTTTGGGAGTCGGCTTCCTGCGAAGGGCTGAGGGCGTCAGACTGAGGCCCTGAGAGGAAAGAGACTTCGGGAGCAAGCTAGCGCCAGAGGCTGCGCTCCCAGGGAATTGCCCGCCTCGGTGGAACCCCAGACATCTGTGTTGTCAGGTGAGAATCGTGGAAATCTGAATCCAGGACGCTGGCTCGCTGCGCCGCTGGGCAGTTCTAGGCCTGCCTCCGCCTGCAGGTCTGCACCCTAACCCGAGTGCGTGGATCGGGGGGTCCAACCGCTCCCTGGCTAGCGGGCAGCAGCCGGTCTCGCAGCCACAGGCTCCCCTGGGCACCCAGAGGGCAGAGAGAGGCCTGGCCTCCCGGCTACTGGTTGGAGGCGAGGAAGCAGTGGAGCGGCAGAAGCAGGACTGGAAGGCATCCCCTTTGCCCCTTCTGCCGCTGCCCCAGGCCAGGCTCAGAGATGGTGGGCTGCAGAGGGATTGAGGCAGCACAGTGGTGAGCCAGTGGTGGATGGAACTCAGTATCATCCAGCGGGGAGAAAGCGGGGAAGATGACGGAATTTTACCTTCTGCTCCATGTAGGCATCTTCCTTCACCACCCAGACCTAATTAGTTCAAGACTTTGATTAAACACTTCCAGGGATAAGAAACTCACTACCTGTCGAAAAGCAGCCCAATCGTTTTGAATAACTACATTTGTTAGAACTAGTCCTTACTTCCCAGCTAAACAATCCCAATTCCTTTGGTCCTGCCTCTGCCATTACCCTCTGGCTGACTACCTCAGCCTGCTGCTGAGGTCCTTCACGTTGGTGGCCACAAATGGACATGGTGTACCAACAGTGGCTTGGACTCTCCCCTCCTTCCTACAGACACCGTACTTTTTTACTAATGCAGCCTAACAGGACCATGATACTGTTAGTTCATAACACAGAGTTTGCGCTGAAGGAAAACCTCAGATGTTTTTATTGTTATTAAACACAAGCTGCCAAGCCAATCTCCCTACATGAACCTGTGTGGCCGAGTTTTAGCAGACATTCACATTTAGGCCTCTCACCTTGATAGTTTTGACCCATCTTCTAATCTAGTCAACAAATTCTCAGCAAACAGGTTGCTAAAACACTCTGCATTGTAAGATGAATGCAACTTCAGCTTTTATGTCCATTCTGAGTCCTAAGGGCTCCCAGAATCTTCCAGCATCTTGCCTTCCTGCCTCAAACATCCAAAGGCTGCACTTTCCCCCTTCCCCACCACTAGACCACCACTCAGTGTCAAATAGGTGCTCCTTCTTCTCGGCCCTAGGAGCTAGCTACCCGCACATTTTCAACATGGTTATTCGGGACAAAAGTGACCTTTTACATGGCTGTCGTCTCTGATGCTATCTTCTTTCTCCCACACTCCAGCACACCTCGGCTACCTCCACTCTTAACTATTAGTACTACTTTTTGGAGTCCCAGCCCCTCCCCCTCACCCCGTAAAACTCATTCTCTGGCAAGGTTCGCTCCATATTGCTCAACGAGCAGCTGGAATAGAAAATGCCACTTTGTGCTTAAACACCTAACCCTAAGGAGGCATTCAGGATACTTACTACATAGTAAATTGCTGTTGGTAAATCTCTTAAACAACTGCCCCTGGCATTTCTTTCACTTTCCCATAAAGTTCATGACCTTACGGCATTCACCTTGCTCCTTCTACCAAATTTGCTCCTTTAGTTTGTTTTTTTGCTGCTTTTTCTTGTCTTTTTGTTTGACCCCAAGGCTTCTCAGTTTGGACTCTGAGTCTCTAACTTAATACTGTTCATCTTCAAGGACTAGTTTGGGCATATCGCTTAATTCAAGTTCCTCAGTGTTTCTTTCCTACTTCTGTGGCTTGTGGCTTCTCAGTAACAAAAGGGACCCTCCACTAAGGGTGGAGGATCCAAGTTGTTGTTGGCTGCAGAATGACGGCCTCTGGCTTGTGACCCTTCCAAACGGTCATGTGATGAGTCAGTATTTCTATTATTCTCCCAAAGGTCCCTTCATGCAGAGGCCTGGAGTGATGCTAGTTCATCAGCG
The DNA here is from genome assembly GCA_004363605.1 of Indri indri. Taxonomy (NCBI): domain Eukaryota; kingdom Metazoa; phylum Chordata; class Mammalia; order Primates; family Indriidae; genus Indri; species Indri indri. The sequence goes on from RJWJ010000165.1 coordinate 297,504, forward strand.
CCTACATGGAATGGAGCTGTTCCAGCTGGCTAGAGCCATACTCCAAGACAACCTTTCACCCCTAGAGAGGTGATTAATGGTTTTTAAGAAGGGGATGTGGAAGTATGGCAGCAGGATGTCCGTTTCCAAAGGGTTGCTGGAATTCAATCCCAAGTGAATATACCCAAGATTATAGGAAAACAAAAAAAGCAAAACATTGCAAGGACTCCAAAAGCTTCCAAATTCAAGACTGAAGCCACTGATAACAACCTTCTACTCAAAGTAGCAGGTCTCAGTGGCTGCAGGTCAGACTGCGAAGAGTGCACCAGAGTAATAATCCCATTTTGCCTTTCTGATCATGGCACCTTAGAGTCAATGCTCCCATCTAGGATTAAATTTTACAAGTAATCACAATCTGGAGACTGTTGCTTGCTTGCTTCATTAAAGCTGGTCTCTGGCATGGGGGCAGGCCTTTTTCAAACTCAAACCATGACTTTAAGAATTCAAATCACAGTGTTGAGTTTCAAGTTCAAACTGTGGTTTTTGAGCTGCTGATTATTTTTTCTCTGAAGACCCTTATCCCCTACCCTCAGAAATCCCAGGAGAATAAGGGGAAAAGAAGGGTAATAAAACACAAAGAATTTCTCCAGGGAAGGAAACTTACTCCAGAAGACCCCTGAAGCAAGGATGCTTCCTTGCTCTTTTCCTTTTAAGCTAGAATCTCTCAAAACCACTGTTTGAACTTGAAACCACAATTTTCCTGACACGGTATCAAAGGCTAGTCTTAAAGGAGCCAGCCAATATGCCTAGGATCAACCCTACTGCACTGTTGGGACAGAGCAGCCTTTATTCCCACTGCATCACCGGTAGAAATATGGGCTCAGACACTCTGACCCACTGAGCTGAAAGAAGACAGGCTTTGTTTGCTGGACAGAGAGTGAACCCCAAATGTGCCCTACTCCTGTAATTTTCAAATTAAAAGCAGCAAAGCTTCACTTGATTAGACGAGAGGAAATAAAGTGAGAATCCAAAGGGCATGTGGCAACAGGAAGCTGGGAGGTGCATGAGGAGCCACTTGGTGGCCTGGGGCTAATTGACTGGACACTGCACACAGAGCTAGCTGTAAAGTGAGGTCAGGAAAGGCAGCCCAAATAACCCCTAGGCACGGCAGGTTACTAGCAGATGCAACTGACAATCAGTGTTCTTGAGTCAAGGGCAACAGAAAGACTGAATTTCCAAACCTGACACTCACCATCCTTGAGATCCCACCAGAAACAATCACATGACAAAGGAGAGGTACAGATGTCATTTCACTACTTGAGAGAGTTGTTCTAATAGCAAGGACAAGTGATTGCAGCAGCTGCCGTACAGTCCACCACCTAAGTCTGCAGTGAATTGGAAATAGCATACCTGGGATGCTGGATAGCTGGGCAGGGAGAAGAAAAGCCAAAACAAATGTACTTTTCTTCTCAGATTCTACTTTATTTGGTAAAACTCAGGAACTAACAACCAATTCACATCCCCCCACCTCCTTCTCTCTGAAGAAAGCAGTTTGCAGAGACAAAGAGCTGTGGCTTGGGGATCACCCACCATCTCCAGGTTTTATGCTCAGGCAGCCCACGGCCCGGTAACCCAATGCTCTCAGAGGCAACAGAAGAAAAGTAAAAGGAAGGTTTCACTTGAAGACAGCGAAGCCCTCCCAACCCTCTTCCCTACTAAAGGCAACCTCCGCACACCCCCAACCTAAATAAAAAGGTAGTAGAGGACAATGCATGAGTGTGAAATACACGCGCGCGCGTGCACACACACGCACACGCATAGCTTCCTTTCAGCCAAAGAGCCGCAAATTCCCTCCCTGGAAGGAGAACAACTGGCAACACCAATCCAGGCTTGGTAGTCCAAGGTGACAGCTGGAATCATGTGAGACTGGCAAAAATCCAGGGAGAAAATGGTTCACCTTTAGCCCATTCCCAGGTCTCTAGTGAACTGGTTTTAGTTCTAAGAAAGCCCCATTTCCACACGGGTGAACTGTGGCTTTGGGGCAGCTGGCTTAGGGAAAAGCCCACCCCCTCCCCATGGCCGAGAAGACAATGGTAGGAGAGGAGGGGGAGGGCAGCAGGGCGAAGCCTTTGGGGAGGGTCAGAAAAGGGTACCCTTGCCCTTGGCTAATGGATCCGAGTTAGCTCCTCCACAACCTTGATGAGGTCATCTGCGGTGGCCTCTCGCTTCATACCACTGCCATCGTCATACTGCAACAGGAAAAGGGGCAGGACAGTGAGGGCCAGAAGGGTACTCTCCCTCAGCTGGGGAAGGGAATGCCCACAGCGATGGAGAGACATGGCTCCCCACTGCCACAGCAGGGAGAAAGGACTCGCCAGAAGCCCACACCTCCCCCTTGGTGGCACGGGTCTCCTGAGGCAAGGCTGGCTCGTAGGCCAGCCCCTGGCTTACATTTCTCCCTCTTCAAGGATGTTCCCCAGAGGTACCATCTCCAGTGAGCAATATTCCAAACTCCAGAATTGTGGAAATCCCTCCTCCCTGTAGGATCCCGACCCTGCCTTCCACCTTTGGGTCTTGCCAGAGATCCCAAATGTGCCCATGTTGGTAAGGACAGAGGTTAGCATGGGTAGGGTTCCTGGGCACCCACGAGCCCATCCATATACATCTCCTTTCCCTCAGACTCCACCTTCCCACCTGGTAAGGATCATAAAGGGCCACAGAGGGCCAATGGCACCTTAGAACTGAGCAGGAGAGGTACCCAGAGCTTTCAGGGTCTCCCAGCATGCTGCGACCTGCGATGACTTACTTAACTGGCCCAGGGCTGAACACCACATGGCTCACCTGTAGGTTTGCCACAACCTCCTGCATCTTGGGGCGGCTGATATCCAGGAAACTCTCAATCAAGTCGCCGTCGATGAAGCCTGTGGCCGGTTCTGTCTTCCGCTCAGTGTGAAAGGATCTCCAGGTAGACAGGCAAGTTAAGGAATGTGTGCTTACTGGGAAACAACCTTTCTCAGTCATCCCCACCTCTGAACAAGACCCAAGTCTAAAGTAATCAGGGTTAGAATAGGAAACGACAATTTCAACTAAAAATCACATCGCTTTTTGGACATTTTTAGAATTATAAGAAATATAAAATTATTATATTGAGAATTAGTTCTCAATTGGGGTAATCTTCAAAATACTACTTTTAAAAATCTAGATCGGATTCTATTAGTGTGAAGCCTGGGCATGTCTGGGTATTTTTAAAAAGTGCTCTCTAGGCCGTGCACGGTGGCTCACGCCTGTAATCCTAGCATTCTGGGAGGCCGAGGCAGGCGGATTGTTTGAGCTCAGGAGTTCGAAACCAGCCTGAGCAAGAACAAGACCCCGTCTCTACTAAAAATGGAAAGAAATTAATCGGACAACTAAAAATATATAGAAAAAATTAGCCTGGCATGGTAGCGCATGCCTGTAGTCCCAGCTAACTTGGGAGGCTGAGGCAGGAGGATTACTTGAGCCCAGGAGTTTCAGGTTGCTGTGAGCTAGGCTGACGCCACGGCACTCTAGCCCGGAAAACGCAGTGAGACTCTGTCTCTAAAAAAAAAAAAAAAAAAAAAAAAAAAAAAAAAGTGCTCTAGATGAAGCTGATGCACAAGAACCACTCATCTGAGTCTAGCCTCAAAGCCTCATGGATGAATAAACTGAGGCTCAGTTAGCCAAGGGGCTGCCTAAGGTCCTGCCAGTCAGCAAAGAAGCAAGACATCAGCCTGTTAGCCACCCCCTGGCTAGAGCTGGGTCAGACTCCCAGGGAGTCCCTGCCTGGGAAGGACTCTTTGTATCTCCCACAGCAAACAAACTTCCAGTAGCACTTGGGTTCTGGGTGTCCCAGCACGGCTGATTCTTGAGCTTCCAGCATTTTCTTCTTCCCTTTTCCCTTGTTCCTCTGGTAGTATCTCTAGCCTCAGACACTGCTGCCCCCAACCTAGGAGAAAGGATATTCTCCTATGTCATGATCTAAACTTACATTTGAATTCTGGCGGCAGGTACGCTAAAAGCCCTGACTTCAGCATTACAGAATTCATCCATGTAACAAAAAACATTTGTATTGAATGTTTGAAATGTATTGAAATTAAAAATATAAATAAATAAATAATCACACAAACTTATGTCTGAAATGCAACACCAAGAAGGCCAGAAGCAGACACATTTCAGGGACATAAATGTACATTTCCAAGATGGACCAGTTGAAGCCGGGTGGTGAGTATGTGGGAATTCATTATGCCATTCTCTCTACTATGCTGTATGTTTGAAATTTTCCACATAAAAAAGTTAGAAAGAAATTAAAAAGAAAAAACCTGATCCATACAGGAATCTAGTGAAAACATTTTGGATAGCAGTTTCCCAAAGCAATTTAGGGTAATGTGGCTCTCTGCACGTGGCAGGATGTGCTTCCCAGCAACGGGACAGCTCTGGGAAAGATATAATGAGTGTTCGATCTTGCCCACACTTTTGATGACTTTGTTGAGTCGATTCTGCATGTCCAACAGGAGGTTGTACCAGCTCTCTGACAGTGAAGTCACCAGGCCTGAAGAAGCGAAGGAGGCAGTGAGCTGCAGAGCTCCAGAGCCCACAGCCCCAGGAAGCACCAGGAGGAGGGACGAGCTTGCTGCAGCCTTGGCGAGTAACCTCCCACTGGCCGCCCACGTCTTGTCCAACTGTTCTCCCTGGTTCCTCAGAACGGTGATCTCCGGAAGGAGGCCTGGCGGGGCTGTGCCCTGCGGGGGGTGGTTAACCTTACCAATCATGCCGTTGACTGTGCCGAACAGCACGGAGCCTTGTGTGGGGGTAGATGTCTCGCCCAGATTCTGCATGACCAGAGAGCCGTGGCAAAAGACGTTGACAAACTCGCCCAGGTGGAAGAGACCGACCTCCTGAAGGTGTTGCCGCTCCTCATCAGTGGTGGCAGCGCTGAAAGGCAGCGAGAAAGTCACTCCCTGACCCTCCTGGTCTCCATGGGGCCCTGACACACGACCACGTGCAGTGGACACCACGTGCTGAGCTTCCCTGGGGAGCCCACACACCCCAGAGCAGGGGAGCCAGTCTCAAGAGGCTGATTTGTGTGACCTTTTCTTCTCTCGTGAAGAAAAGGCTACCTCTATGAAGAGGAGCACCTGAACCTGGTGCAGATCCCCACGTTGTCAACGCCACAGACCCAGGAGCTCCAGCCCCTCCCCACCATCCCCAGAGCCGGTCGCGCACCTGTCCTTCTGACACACAAACAAGTTAAAGGCATTTTCAGCCCCCAGGAAATTGTCATCATCCAAGATTTCCACAGCACTCATCCAGTTCGGATTAAAGTCTCGAGCAATCTTAAAATAGATAAGGTGCAACAAGAAAATACAATCAGCAGTTTGCATGGAATCCAGTTCTGGGACTTGCCTTTTTTTTAGTCAGAAGTCAAGATCCCTACTCTACCGAAGATGCAGCTCTGTTTAAAAACTGTCATGCTAGAAGGAGTCTCCCCCAAAATCTCTGGCCTACGTAGCCCATTTGGTTGCAATTGCCCAGAGATGAAGCCTACTCAGAGTTCACGTTGGGCAGTCTCTAAAAATATGGAATCTGTGCAGAATGTATGCTATAGGGAAATTCTGCCCCCGCTGGGCTTGATTATCCTCCACCACCAGAGAAACACTTGGAGGGATCATGGCTTAAGCAAGACATTGGTCCCTCATCCCCCCACTACCTCTTCGAAGTTTCCTTCCATGGGCTTGTAGGCCAGCAGCAGCACTGAGCGCATGAGGTCGCCCACCAGGATGAAGTCTCCCTTGGTCTTCAGGTAGAGGGCCATGATGTTGTTGTAGTGGTTGCACTCGGTGCGCAGCTCCTTTTCCGTCGTCCACTCGTAAAGCCGCACCTGGAAGCGGGGCATGCTGTTTCTCTCAGCCTCAGGGGCCGGAGTCCTCTCAGAGACTGCTTCCCATTCCCCAATCCTCCATCTGCAGCACAGCTTCCCAAAGTGCAATGTGGGGTGGGAAATGGTCTTACATGTTTACTCGGGTGAACGTTTTTTATTTCACTATTACGTATTTCTGAAACATGAAAATAGAGCACACCAAACGAGGAATACGCAGTTTTCCTTTACATAAAACAATGAGTCCATGTAAAGGAAACAGTAACGCAAGTATAATACTATGGATAGGACAAAAGATCATCCATCTTCTTGTGACTGAAGTTTAGTGACTGGTCTACAGAAATATCTGCTAAAAGAGAAGATCCGACTCCAATTTCCTAATCAGAATGGAACAAGATCACCCCCCAACAAACTGCCTTTTCTGAACCCTTCTCGAAACTTACACATTCCTGGAACTTTTTAATGTGAACCCAATGAGTAGAGAAAAGCGAAGGAAAAAGTCCAACAGAAACTGTCAAATAACTAAAGGAATATAAGACCTTGATTCTATGGCCGCCCCCTACCAACCCCAAAAGAGAGGAAGAAACCCTGCTTTTCTCTTTCTCCACTGCAGTGCTGCTGCAATCACGACCACATCTCCAGAACACTGGAGATGCTTTACCATCAGCAAACAGAGGGAGAGACATGTGGCCCAGCCAGGGCGGAGGAAGACAGATGCAACTTATCTGGGCTGACAAGCCTTCCTGACAAATCCCTCAGGATCCTGATAATCCCATCATGGCCTCTCTGCACATCTAGAAACTCCTGGACAGAATATATTAAGCCGATTTCTCAAGGTGTGTCCGAAGAACCCTGCCTCCACAGGTGTATACTCTAAGAGTCATTCATAATGATTATACTGGCTACCATACCTCTGCCAGCAGGGTCAAGGGCACCTCCAGAGTGCCCCATCTTCGGGTAAGCTCAGCCTTGCTGGGCCTCCACACCTCCAACAGTGGGAGTGAAAAGGGGGTACCAGGGCTCCCTGTGCTCCCACCAACACCTGCCACCCTCCCTCCTCTCCACACTCTCAGCCTCCCCATTACCATCTGCCATGGAGATAGACCAAGGCCAGATACCACCAAGCCCAGGACTCCCACTCTCTTCCCAAAAGGTTCTAGACCTCTGCTGTCCAATATGGTAGCCACTAGCCACACATGGCAATGAAACACTTGAAATGTGCCTACTCCAAGTCGAGATGTGTTGTGAGTATAAAATACACATCAGATTCTGAAATCTTAGTATAAAAAAATGTAAAATATCTCAGTAATAGTTTTTATATTGATCCCATGTAGAAATGATAATATTTTAAATATTGGGTTAAATAAAATACAATATTAAAATTAAGTTCACTGGCTTTTCTTGTAGCACTGACAGAGCTGAATTTTCACCTGCTTTTTGCCTTTATTAATGTGACTACTAGAAAATTTACAATTACATATATGGCTCATACAGTATTTATACTGGCCAGCAACAGACTAGACACCTAATCTGACCTTGCATGCCACCCCCACTTCCCACATCCACGCCCCTACCCTCTGGAACACCCACTCATTAATCCCCGGCAGCCTCTTCTCTGGCCTGACCCTTCACCTTCTCATTCTGACTGCCACCCGGGGCCCTCTCGGCTTGGCTGTTTTCCCTCCCACTGTCCCTCCCAGCACTGGGACTGCAGGTGGGACCGTCTTCCATGCTCCTCCTGGCCTTCTCCCTCCTCTCTCCCTAAACACCCCAGTTCTGAAGTTCACATCATCCGACTACACCACCACTACCGTGCCCTGAAGCAGTCACCCAAACTCCCACCCCACCACTCTCCCTCAGCGCTCCTGTGATTCTCAGTGCCTTAAACATTCACAAAGGTCCTTCCAATAACTTCTCTGACCCTCCTCTTTCCTACTTATCTTGTCCATTCTTGTGATCACCTGTTAGAGCCCGTCATTAAATATACCCGCACTCCTCCTCAGTCTTGCATCCTCAGTTCCACCTGTTCTCCGATGTCCAGAGCCCACCCCACTAAGCACTGTCTTGCAGACTCCCAATTCCCCTGCCCCTCTCCCTTCCTCAAGCTCACCAGACAAAACCCGGCTTTGGCTAAATTCTCATCTTCCATGTAGGTCATCCAGGATGACTGCTCTCATTTTAAAGACTACTAACACAAAGGGAGGCTCTTAAACCTCTTGGTGATTGTGCATTTTCCTAGTCCATTCACTCCTCTGGTCCTAAAACAAATGATTTCCTCTCCTCAAACCACTAATACGTCCCCTTCCATCCTCCCTCTCAGCTACGTCACAGAGAAGATGGACACAACCAAAAGAGGATTTCTACACGCTTCTGCCGTCTGTTCCATTCTCTGCCCTCTCAGACCAACGCGGTGTTCAAGACCCACCTCCCTTCTGCCTATTCGAGAACATGGCTCCAGACAATCCTCCTCTTTCTGACGGATCATTTCCAGAGAAACGTGCAGCAATATTTCGCAGCTTGAAAAATTAAAAACAAACTCTTGTCCTGAAACTTCCCTCTGAAGTCACTGCCCCCATCACTCTCTCCCGTGCTGTGAAGCTCCTCGAAGGGGTTTTCTTTACCAGCTGTCCTCTCCTCCCACTCTCAGCTGAACCCATTTCATCCAGACTTTTTCCCATCACTCTCCTGTCAAGGTCACCACCATGTTGATAAAACCAATGATCAATTCTTAATCCTTGTCACCTGACCTACTGGCAGCATTTGCAGTTTACCAATTCCCTCCTGTTTGAAATGCTCTTTCCATGGCTCCCTGAACACTGTCCTCTCGGTTCTCCTACTTCACCAGTCACCCTTCCTCAGTTTTGCTGGATCTTCTCTATCACCCCAACTTTGAAATGCTGGACTGCCCCGGGTTCAGTCTTCAGCCCTGCTCTACCCATCCCAGTGGATGGGTGATCCTGGGTGATCGCATCCCGACTTTCAGCTTTAAATGTCACTGAGTAACTGCCATGCTGACATCTCCAGCCTGCCTCTTCCCTAGGTACCTCTCTGATCGCTACCTGGTCGACATCTCCATTTAGAAAACCACTGAAACTTAGAGTGTCCAACCCAAGTTCCACTCCAAACCCGCTGCACTCGCAATCTTCCCCGTATCAGTAAATGGCAACTCCATCCTTACTGCTGCTCAAGCCAAAACTCTTGACCCTTTATCCACCACCTGTCACACCTCATCTGCAACCCATCACCAAAGCCTCTCAATCCTACCTTCGTAATACATGCACAATCTGACCACTCTTCATCCTCTCCTCTGTCACCGCCAGGTCCCAGCAACCACCGACTGCTGTCTGGACTATTACAAGACTCTCCTAACTGACCTCACTGCTTTTACCCTCCGTCTCCTGCAGCCTTTCCAGAGAAACAAAATGATCTTTTAAAATACAAGTTTAATCACATTCAAACCCTTGCTCAAGCCTTCCAGAGAAAATGAAAAGAAAAAAAATAAAAAACAAAACCAAACCCTTCAGAGATTTGCATCACCCTCATAAAAAATCCCAAGTCCTCAAACGGCCTACCAAGCTCTGCCTGTTCTGGTCCCTTGCTGTCTCTTGGGCTCATCTCCCACCGCGACACCAGCTCACTCCTGCCAGACACCACGCCTGCCCATTCTCATTTTCGACCTCTCACCCTGGCACCTGTCCTCCCCAGACACAGGCATGGCTCCTCCCTCCCTTCCTTTAGAACCTGCCCAAATGCCACCGTACCTGCAAGACCCTCCTGACCATCTGATAACAGCTAACCCCCAATTCCCATGTTCACCGAGGTGCTCCTCCAGTCCCAGGCCTCTTTTATTCCCTACCATTTCACATACTATATACTTTCTTTGCTCGTAAGTTCCAAAAGGGCAGCTCTTTGTTCATTTTGTTTACTACTACATCCAAATACTAAAACAGTGCCTAGCGTACATCAAGTGTTCAGCTGATATTTTCTGAATGAACAAATGACTTAGAAATGCTCAATTTAAAATATCTACCAGTCATGGTGGCTCACGTCTATAATCCCAACACTTTGGGAGGCCGAGGTGAGAGGATTGCTTGGAGCCGGGAATACGAGACCAGCCTGGGCAACATAGTAAGACCCTGTTTCTACAAAAAAAATCAAAAAAATTTAGCCAGGTGTGGTGATGCATGCCTGTAGTCCCAGTTACTGTGGAGGCTGAGGTGGGAGGATCACTTGAGCCCAAGAATTCAACGTTTCAGTGAGCTCTAATCCTGCCACTGTTCTCCAGGCCTGGGCAACAGAGCAAGACCCTGTCTTTAAGGGAAAAAAAAAATACACACACACACACACACACACACACACACGCACACACACACATTTAAGTAATGTTTCTTTACTCTCAGTCTTCTTAGCACCTTTAATATGCTACGATGCACTGTGACACCCCAAGAGAGGGATCCAAGGTAGTGCGTTTTTCAAATTTATTTGACCATGAAACTTATTTTAAAAATTTTTAATCAAAACATCAAGTTGTACATCTTAAATATACACAATTTTTGCCAATTATACTTAAATAAAGCTGGGGAAAAAAGTTTTAGCAAGGAAGGAGGCAGAGCCATGGCAGAAGAGAAGTGGAATGCTTCAAAGGACTGGGACGTCTTCAGGACATTCTGTTGATACAGATAACACATTCTTTTCTTTGTCTGTTTGGAGACAGGATCTCACTCTGTTGCCCAGGCTAGAGTGCAATAGCATCGTCATAGCTCATTGCAACCTCCTCCTGGGCTCAAGGGATTCTCCTGCCTCAGACTCTGGAATGGCTGGGACTACAGGTGCACGGCACACCACCTGGCTAATTTTTCTATTTTTTGTAGAGACAGGGTCTCACTCAGGCTGGTCTTAACATCCTGACCTCAAGTGATCCTCCTGCCTCGGCCTCCTGAGTGCTAGGCGTGCAGCCTAACCTATTCTTTTGTCACGGAACACCCTGCACTCTCTCCCTCCTTCGATTCCTACAGCACCCAGGATTTGATACACAGGGGGTTCACATAACCCAGTCGAATGTCTGATCCAACCACAGCTCCCCACATTCCTAGCTTAGCGCTCTATCCTCCATACCCACTACTTTGTCATCCTTAAAATCTCACACACACAGCCCCAGAAAACATAAGGGAGGTATGTTCTGTAGACAACAATGTACAACAACGTGTGTAACCTAAAGCAGGGTACCACATGGTACGGGCCTCACCGTGCTATTGATGCTGGCTAGCAGCTTCCCATTAAATTCCACCATGGAGTACACAGCCCCTTTCACTTCCTTTTCAGCCACAGTCTGTAGTTTTCCTGGGGGAAAAGAAGATTAATTCTTGAGTCTCTTTTAAAGAGCCCACACTTTACCTAGTCAAAAAAAATCCTGTGGTTGCCCCTCTGACCCTTATTTCCTGCCTCCAAAAACCACTCATCTGAAAAGTAACACGGAGTCAGTATATATGCTGGGGTTAACTACCACCTAAAGTATGAGCCCCAAGGGCATGTGTACTGATTCCAGATGGTATCCGAGATCTACCTCCCACCCTGGAACTCCAGATCTGTCTCTCAGGATGGAGACCAAATTCCATCTTGGCTGATCTGAGATTTCCGGGCTGATAGTCGGTCCTTAGAACCACCTTGGTAGGAGTAACGAGAAACGATATAAAGAAATAAACACAGTGCTGAAGCTGGAAAGAACACCTAAATGCCTGAGCAACCAAGTGGAAAACAAATCTAGGATTCTCAACTCTGATTCCGGCCACTAGATTCTCTTACCCATTGTTCACTGCCCCCTGCTTTCTTTTTTTTTTTTTGCCTTTCAAAGAGTAGAAAAGGAAGAAACACAAGCTAAATTTTACTTGGGCCCTGCTCATCTGCTCCAAAACTCAATCAAGTAATGGCTTGAGAGGAAGGAATAGAATGGCTCTTCACGGCAATGAACCCAAGTTTCCTCCACTGCTTGACTGAGGCTCTGAAATCTCAAATGGTCTGCTTGGTTTCCCAGCATTTCACATCCCTCAGCAGCTGGAGACTGAGCCCACTTACCATCTGAATACTGAAAGACAACAATGCGACCCTGCTTGGGCTCTGCCTCTTCAGGATATACCATGGCTGTGCCCACGATGAAGTACGTGTTAGGGTCTTTGCCCAGCTTGCAGGAGACCAGGCTGAGGGCATACTCGTTCTGCAGAAACTGGTGGGCATGAAGCACTAGACGGAGAGCAGAGAGATGACTGGTTGATGATGCCTCGCTCACACCCCCTTGCACATGTAACCCTATGCTTCCGTGAGGCCTGCAGCTTAGGCGGTGCCAGGGCATGTGCTGCCTACTGTCCTTGTCTCCTCACATTGTCCGACTCCCACCAGCCTGTGCCAAAGAGGATGCCCAACCCTCCAGCCTCACTGCCAACTCAGAGCTCCCAGCCCTCCTTTCCGCTCTGCCACACTGTCTGTCCAACAGAGCCCAGAAGCCCAGTTTAGGAAGGACGTAGGTAAAAATTATAGAAAGACCCAACTGCACCTTCAAAGGTGTGCTGGTCGATGATAAGGAGGTTATGCACCTCCACCTCTTCTCCAAAGGAGGTCTCGTGAGGAGCTGTGCTGCTGGAGAACAGCTTGCTGGAGCTGACACTGCTGGACAGGGCCTAAGAAAGAGACAATCCCCATCATCCTGCTCAAAAGCAGAACAGGTGCTCAGAATGGCAGTGTGAGGGAACCCATCGGAGCAGGGACAGAGGCTGAGGAGAACTCTAAAGGCTGGCAGCTCAGTGTGGCAGCTCAGTGGAGCTGCCATAGGAGCCAGTTTACATACGTAATTAACACGTGTCCCCAACACCACGGAAACCTGATGGTCATTAAAGGCAACGAAAACAGTGAAGTCTGAGTCAATCGAGCAAAGCTAAAGAGGAACCCTGGGGCCTAATAAAGTGACAGGCTCCACCTCTCCATGGGAGGAGCAGAGGAGCACTCCAAATAAAAGGAAAAACAAAGAATCTGGACTAAGGGAGGAGGTCCCATGACAAGTGTCTGGGAGCAACGAAGGCCGAGAATACACAGAAGAAAACAACCAGCTGCCATCTCCACTGAGCCTATTATGTGCAGCTCTAGACCATCCTATTATCATCCTCATTTTACAAATGAGAAAACTGAAGTCTAGACTTTCCCGAGGTCACGCAGCTGGCAATAGACCTTGAAGCTAGTTCTGTCAGACTCCACATCCCAAGCTCCTACCTACTCTATTACTCTGCCCCCATTACACATACCCTACAAAGTATCCAAACTGATGACAGAAGAGGAATTACTCATGCTGCAAGGCCACCGAGCAGCAACCATTTTTTATAAATAAAGCTTTATTGGACCCCAGCTATGCCCACCTGTTGTCTGTGGCTGCTTTCAGACTACAATGGCAAAGTTGATGAGTTAGTTGCAACTCAGACCACACGCCTGCAAACCAAAAATCTTTACTATCTTGCCCTTTACAGAAAGCCTGCCAGCCCCTGCACTAATGCCATCTTTCTTTGTCCACTGCCCTCACCTGGGTGCTGGCACTGGGCCTTAGAGCAGTTGTGCCCCCACTTGTGTCTTGGACTTCAATGCGGCTGGAGAGGACCCCGAAACACTGGGACACTTCCTGATAGCATATCTTCCTGCAGAACAAGTACAAACAACAATGCCACTCAGAAAAAGCCAGGAGCACCCTACACCAACTCCCAGACCGCCACCCTCTGCAGCTCTTTTACCCTGGGCCTCACCTGGGAGACTCGTAGAGGGGAACAGTGCGAATGTGCAGCTTCTGGATCTCGTCGATGGTTCCAATGGTGAGGGTGCTGTTGTTGGCCAGTGCCAGGCTGGAAAGAAGGATCTAGGTTTAGAGTGAGTAGACCCAAGGAAGGAAAGGATTCTACGAGGCAACTCCATAAGGGGAAGAAAAACAAAGCAGAATTACACCAGCTCATTCCAGGGCAGTGGCTCTCAACTTTGACTCTATGCTAAACATCACCTGAGGAGACAAACAATTCTGAAGCTTGATCTCGACCACAAGGTTTTTTGTTTTTTTTTTTAAAGAGACAGGGTCTGGCCGGGCGCGGTGGCTCACGCCTGTAATCCTAGCACTCTGGGAGGCCGAGGCGGGTGGATCGTCCTGAGCTCAGGAGTTCGAGACCAGCCTGAGCAAGAGCGAGACCCCGTCTCTACCAAAAATAGAAAGAAATTAATTGGACAGCTAAAAATATATATAGAAAAAATTAGCCGGGCATGGTGGTGCATGCCTGTAGTCCCAGCTACTCGGGAGGCTGAGGCAGTAGGATTGCTCGAGCCAAGGAGTTTGAGGTTGCTGTGAGCCAGGCTGACGCCACGGCACTCGCCCCAGGCAAGAGAGTGAGACTCTGTCTCAAAAAAAAAAATAAATAAATAAAGAGACAGGGTCTTGCTCTGTCACCTAGGCTGGGGGGCAGTGGCAGGATCAAAGCTCACTGCGTCCTTGAACTCCTGGGCTCAAGTGATCCTCCTGCTCCTGCCTCCTGGGTAGCTGGGACTACAAGTGCTTGCCACCACACGTGGCTAATTTTTTGACTTCTTATAGAGACAGGGTTATGTAACCCAGGCTGGTCTTGAGATCCTGGCCTCAAGCAATCTTGGTGCCACCCACAAACCTGGCCAAGATATTCTTTTTTAATTGGCCTGGGTGGGCCTAGGCTGAAATTTTTAACAGATTTCCATTGATTGCTAATATGCAGCCAAGGTTCAGAATCAAAATATCACTGTTCTAGGACAGTGACTCTCAAACTATTGTGCGCATAAATCAATCAGCTGGAGGGCGTGTTAAAGCAGACTGCTGGGCCCCACCCCCAGAGTTTCTGATTCAGTGAGCCGGGCAGGGCTCAATAACCCAATAATCTGCATTTCTAACCGTTTCCAGGTAGTGCTGTTGCTGCTGGCTGGGACCACCTTTTGAGAACCCTGCTCCAGGGGAACACGTAATGATCTCTTAATCAGGTGTTATGAAACTTGACTAATCATCTGAATCACCTGAGAAGTTTTCTGAAACTACAGCGTCTACAGACCAACCTCAGACCTACTGAATCAGAATCTGAGGATTCAAAAAAATCTGTTTTTTTTTTAAAGCTTCCCAGGTGTTTCTAACGGGTGGCCAGATTTGAGAACCCCTGCTCTACACTTCCCATCTCAGCCATTTACTGACTTCGACATTAGGAAAAAGCTTGAGGGAAAGGGTTCAAAGAAAACATCATGATGCCCTCAATCAATGACTTTTGTTGAAGAACGAAAAAGAGACTCACCTGTCAGGATAGCCATCTGAGTTGAGGGGACACATGTAGTTCACTTCCTTGAGGTTGACATTGGAGAAGACCAATTTGTGGTTGCTGCTGTAGATGACAGTGGGGCGGTCAGAGCAAGCAAAGACGTTGGTGGTAGAAAGAGAACGGAAAGTCCTCAATACTGTGGGCTGGGTGCCCAAAGTCACCTTCTTACGGTCGCTCAACAAGCCTACAGAGGGAATGGCATCAGGAGAAAGAAGGAAGGAAAGGAAACAGGACAAACAGCTGGATTGTGAAGGTTCAAAAGCAGTACCCTGAGGCTAGAACTCTGTGCAACTCTAATACTCTCCATTTTTGAAAGAGCCCCTCACTCCAAGTGCTGTTCTCACCTGTCTCAATGTTGAGCCCAAAGTAGAAAAGTGCCCCATCTCCCAAGGCACAAAGGAGGTAGTGGCTACTCTCAAAGGTGGTCATCAGAATGGACCGAGGAATGATCTCTGTGGAAAAGGGGTACATTAAGTTCTTGTTCCACATGATGACTCCGATCCCAACCTAGATCACTAAACGACACATACCTCCACCCAGCATCTCCTTATGCAGTAGTTCAAAAGAGGGCAGCTTCAAGATACGAGCTGAGATGTCTGTCCAGAGGCCAATGGCACAAAGAGGGGACAGCCCATTGCTGTCCCCTAACGGTGTGATGTCCAAGCATGCCACTTCATGTTCCATCTCTGTGTGGCTGAACAAAGAGGAATATGGCAGAGGAAGGAATCCAAGGATCAAAGAGGTCCCAGAGAACAGGGGAGGGAAACAAGCAGATAGGAACGAACGCGCGCGCGCACGCACGCACGCGCACGCGCACACACACACACACACACACACACACACACACACACCTGATCTGTCGGAGCTCCTGAGGATGGATCTGCAGGTAGTAGAGGGCCCTGCCCACAGCTACCACTACCTGGCTGCTGTTGCAGGAGGCCACACTAATGTTCTTGCCCTGAGGCTCCTTCCATTCACTGACCAGAGCTTTGGGTTCTTGAGAGACCAACCTCACCGATGCTGATGTGATCTAGAGAAAGAAAAGCAGACAAGCAGATGTCTCCAAGCACCTGCAGGGATCTACATAGGAGTGGAAGGGTGGTAAATGCAGCCCTAGTAGAGCCCTAGGAATAAGCTACATGAGGCCTCTTCTGCCACATACATGTATTTTTCCAAAGTCCTACTATGAATAATTACAACAGATGTCATTTTTGGATGAAACCCTGAAGGAGACTGGCTTAAAGAAGCTTACAGCTTATAAACCTCCAGCGAGGGGGAAAATGGCCTATTTCATTCCAGCTGAGGCTTGGTTGGGTAACACAAACTGCATCCTGTGGTAAGGTATTAATAGAGTAAGACCATGTGACCACCAGTAGCAGTTTTTTCAACCCCCAAATCGGACCTCCAAAATATCCAAGTTCTTTACTACACATGAGCCATTAAAATTATTTAAAGCTCGTTAGTAAAAGTAACAAAATTATATTGAAAAATGTTTTATAAATTCATTTTATCACTGAAATAAAACAAAGAGTAGGTTGATGACACTGTTATCTATTGATTCATCTTACCTAGCATGATTGAGTTTATATTTAAGGATGAAAGCTCTTTAATAATAGATAGATGAGCTGGTGCCAGTCTTCAGGCCAATAGTTAGATAACACTGACAAAGCAATGACTCAGTATCTGGGCACGTCCCACACTTGGTCCGCAAACCGACAGAACTTTCCCTCCGGTTTTTAACAATCTACCACTGCCACGTGGCTAAAAGGAAGACCAGGTGGATAAGAAGATGGAGACAGTTCATTAATTTTCAGGCACCCCAGTGCCCTACCCACCACTGGCAAGACAGAGACTCTGGCCACAGAGCTGAGAACAGCTCAGAAGGCAAGGAGGGCGTGCAAAAAACTGACGGGCATCTGGCATGGGCACTGCAAACTTCTAAAGATTGCTGTGGGTGGGAGGGTGCTCAGAAGTTGGGCTCTCATGAATAACAAATGCCAAAAGGCTGTCCCCATACTACAGAGAAATTGAAAATAAGGATCAGAATACAGTAAGAGCTCTGGCTATAATTAATGTGTGGAAAGGGCTGCCAATAGTCATATGTGGATGGTAGCATTATGACTAATTATTTTTCCTTCTTTGTGCTTTTCGGTGTTTTCCAAATTTTTACAAATAAGCATGTATCACTATTACAAAGAGGGGAAGAAATTTGAGCATCTCAGAAGATATGATATAATTAGTGCTAAACCAGGACCCCAAACAATATATATTATGATCCCAGTCTATAAAAGAAAATGTAAAAAATACACATACATTTGCAGAGGAAAAATAAAGCTAAAAGGAGCAACTCCAAAGTTGAGTTGTGATGTGAGTAATTCATCATCAGGTAATTTTATTTTTTCCCTAGCATTTCTACATTATTTGTAGAGCCATACAAATTGATTGGTTTAGAATCCAGCAGTGCTGTGCCACACCCTAGATCGGATTCCAGCATGCAGTCACATCTGCCCGCTCTCAGCTGTTACCTGGATAAGCTGTTGATGAGCCACGTTGCCACAGAAGAAAGTCTGCTGATCGTCCACGAAACCCATCAGTTCGGTTTCTTCCACCTCCTCTCCGTTTAACATGAGAACTCTGCAGCAGAACGGAAGGCCTGGGTCAGCCTGGGACCAGCTTCCCCACCTCACAACCTTCACACCAGCACCTAGAGCTGGCACCAGACCCATCCTTACCTCGTCTGGCCCACAAAAGAGAGCACCAAAGTGTCATCAGTCTCACGGTTAGGTTCAGACCGCAGTGGCCATAAGCCTGGAACAAGGACCAAGGATTCAGATGCACAGCACAGACCAACACTCAACGTGCACATCTAAGAGCAGGGCAGCCTGACACCACAGGAAGGGCAGGAGCTTCAGAGTCACAATCCTGAGCTCAAACTTCCCCTCTATTCCTTCCTGGCTTTAAAACTCTGAAGGAGTTAAATGTTTTAAAATTGGATAATACATTTCCATGACTCAAAGTCAAAATTTATTTTGAAAAAGTACGCAGAGAAGTCTTGCTCCCATACTTCTCCCCTCCAACACATCCCCCAAACAAGTAATCAATAATACCTTCTTGTTTAACTTTCTAATTTTTTAGAGATGGGGTCTCACTATGTTACCCAGGCTGGCATCTAATTCCTGGGCTCAAGTAATCCTCCAGTCTCAGCCTCCCAAGTAGCAGAGACTCCCAAGTAGGCCAATGACACTACACCCAGCTTACTTTTTTTTTTTGAGACAGAGTCTCACTCTTTTGCCTGGGGCGAGTGCCGTGGCATCAGCCTAGCTCACAGCAACCTCAAACTCCTGGGCTCAAGCAATCCTACTGTCTCAGCCTCCCGAGTAGCTGGGACTACAGGCATGCGCCACCGTGCCCGGCTAGTTTTTTTTTTCTATATATGTTTTTAGCTGTCCAATTAATTTCTTTCTATTTTTTCAGTAGAGATGGGGTCTCGCTCTTGCTCAGGCTGGTTTCAAACTCCTGAGCTCAAACGATCCACCCGCCTCGGCCTCCCAGAATGCTAGGATTACAGGCGTGAGCCACCGCGCCCGGCCCACTTTTTTTTTTAATAAAATACGCTAAGCACTATTACAAGCAAATAAAAATATGAAATAACCCATCATACACTATTCTACACCTTATTTTTTCACTTAACAATATATGCTGGAGCCCTTAGCACAACACAATGTTTCCTCATTTTCTATACCTGCATAGTATTTAATTGTGTGGATGTACCAGTTTATTAACAAGTCCCCACTAACGGACACATTTTTAGTATTTTGTTATTACATACAATGAAAAAGCCTGTATTGATGTCATTTTTTTATACACAAGAAGGTCTGTGGGGTAGAGACTCAGAATTGGGATTGCTGGATAAATCACTAAATGCAGTTTTTGATATTGCCAACTTCCCTTCTACACAGGGTGCATGAGCATGTTTATTTTCTCACAGCCTCACCAACCTAAGGTATTGTCAAACTTCTGGATTTTGGTAAACTGGTAAGGAATGATATTGCTGTTTAGTGTTGATGTGCATTTCTCTTATTACAAGTGAGGCCTGTAACCTGTCCATTCATGTCCTTTGCCAAACTGGGGACAGAGAATTTGGTGATCTTCTTTCTAGAAATTTTTTATAAATTAGGGAAATTGAGGCTTTGCCTGTAAGATGAACTGTAAGTATTTTTATCCAGTTTGTAATTTCTTTTGACTTACTTTACAGTGTTTTGTTTTTGCTATACAGAAATGTTTTATGTAGCTGAATTTATCAATCTTTCTTTCTGGCTTCTGTATTTTTGATCATAATTTAAAAGACCTTCCCCATTCCAAAAATATAAATAAAAGAATTTACTAACCTTTTCTTTTAGTTTTTGTATGGCTTCATTTTTTTACATTAAATGTTTGATCCATTTAGATTCTAGCAAAGCACATGTTTGGCAGTGTGGATACAAACTTATCTTTTCCCAAATGACAGCTAGTTATCCCAAACGATTTATTAAAAAGTCGCAACTTTATTTCACTGAATGGAAGTGCCACCATGATCATACACCAAATTTCCACATGTAATTGTGTCTATTTCTGGATGTCTGAATCTGCCCATTAGACTCTGCCTTTCATCGCCAGTACTACAATTTTAATTACCAAGGCTTAATAGTAAGTTTTAATATCTGGTAGGGCTAGTCCCATCCCACTGCTTCTAAGTTTTCCTGGTCTTTCTTGCTTTTTCTATTTGGACTTGTCTAGGTCAAAGAAAAAACATAGATGAGAGAACACCTTTATGGTGTTGATTTGTAAACCTCAGTATGTCTTTTTCACTTGATCACTCTATTCTTCTCATCCTTCAGGAGTACTTTAAAGTTTTCCTTGCATAGGTTTTGCACATTTCTTGTTAAATGTATTCGTTGGTATTTTATTTTTTTATTGTTATTGTAAATTGCTTCTTTTCCTCTATCATACCTTCTAATTGTCTGTGTTTACACGAAAGCTACTGAATTCAGTACATTAATTTTACAACCTGCTACCTTAATGAATTCCTATAGTCTATAGTAGTTTTTCAGTTGATTCCCCTGGGTTTTATAGTTATGATCTCTCCTTTCTAATTTCATATTCCTCTATTTCCTTCATCTTTTCTCATCCCTTTTTATTTGAATACTCTGAATTGCTCTTTTAAAGATATGCCTCCTATATACAACTTTGAAGTGGTTTTGTGATTTCAATTGGATTATCTTTGCCTCATAACAGGTGAGTTCAGTCGACTTACACTGACTGCTGTGACACCCGAGTTTGCCGTCAGTTCTGTCATATTGTTTTAGATTATGTTCGCTGTTAACGCCTTGTAAAAGTCTTTCATTATGCAGCCTTCCTCTGGTCTTTTTAAATTGTAATTCTCTGGAATTTAGGAAGATTTACGTTTCTGTTCTAGAAGTTACTTTTATACTTTGTATGATATCCACATCCTTTCTTTCTCCGTGGATTCTATCCCACCCTTATATAAACATTAACTTATAATCTTTCCTCCTCCACTCCTCTACTCTACCACCCAATTTTGATCAACAGTAGTCTTTTTCAAAGTTTCCTTTATATTTTTAAATATGTCACTGCTTCACTTGACTAGCCTAAAAAAAATTTTTTTAAATAGATGTTTAAGCTTCTACCACTTGATCTGTCATTATGACTTTTTTCACTCTTCATTCGATCTGCTTTCCCCTAGCTCCCACCAAATGCCTTCACAACATGTAATGAGGCCAAAGGCCACAGTCACTCAAATAGGATCTGCACCCTGTGTCCACCAAAAGGCTACCTTTGATGCCGGGTAAGTCAATGCTGGCATGCTCATGGATTCCAATTCCATTCCGGATGATCCGCAAGGAACCTTCCTTGAAAGCCCCAGAGCAAGTAACCAGCTGCAAATAGAGAAAAGGTTTCTAAATAACCCTCTCAAGAGACTGCAGGAATCATAACGAGGCCCAGAAAGCAAACGTGCTACACCTACATTCAAGAACCCTTATTGTGGAACTAGGTTTGAGGGTGCAGACTTGGCAGAGGTTGATCTCTGAAGTCTCTCAAATTCACCAAGCGGAAAAGATGTCCTAGTCCAAGAAGCAAAAAGCTCCCCTACCACTGTTCCTAGCAAGCTTGCTTAGATCCTTAGAACCTAGTGTACTAGAACAAGCACAGGATCTGGAGTCAGACAAACCTGCCATTTATTAGTTGGATGACCTTGGGAAGTTACTTGATCTTTCTCAGCCCTAAGTATCCTCACTTTGTAGATGGCCAAGAATCCCTATCTAATAGGGGGCTCATGTGATTAGAGATAATGTATATAAAGTGCCTGGCAGACTAAGATAATCACTCAATAAACAGCAATTATCTTTGTATCATTGAGATTTCATTGAGTGAGGCTCTTAAAAGTATCTTTAGTGCACACTCCCCATTCTAGATAAGCAAAACTAGGAGGACACAGTTTGAGTGGGCATACCAACTATCCATTTCCAGGATGAGCCCCTTACCTGCCCCTGCCCCTGCCTCTCCAGGTCCACCACGCACATGTCCACAATGGGTCCTAAATTGGTAAAGGTTTCCATGGCCACTACATAGGAACCTTGTTCATTACTGTCAACGTTGAGCTAAGAAGAAAGAACAATGTTAGTCCTGGAATGCCCCTAATAGACTCACCCACCCTAAAGAGATGGTTATTGTCCAAAAGAAACTCTCAATCCTGCTAGATCTGCCCTTCTTGGGCTCTGATGGATGCTATCCTAGAGGTGACCCACTAACCAGCCAGAATTTTGCTCTGTCACCTAGGCTGGAGTGTAGTGGTGCGATCATAGCTCACTGCAACCTCAAACTCCTGGACTCAAGTGATCCTCCCACCTTAGCCTTCCAAATAGCTGGGACTACAGGCATGTGCCACCGCACCCAGCTAATTTTCTAAAAATTTTTTTGGAGACAGGCTCTCACTATGCTGTCCAAGCTGGTCTCGAACTCCTCCAGCCAAGGATTTCTAACCTGGACTCCCAGTCCCATGGATGGATCTCAGAGAAGCAGTGAATTTTTGCATGTATTTTTCTATAGGGAAGGTCCAAAGTTTTGTATTCTAGAGATCCACTACATTAGACTATGACCTATTTGAAGGCAAGAGCTGGGTCTTGTTCATCACTGTATCCACAGCACCTAGCTCCTTGCCTGGCACATTTGCTGAATGAACCATTAGGACGAAGGGCTGGATGTGGGTAGGATGTTAAATTACAGGTAGAAAGCTGGATAGCAGGTGTGTGGATAAACCGAAAAAATTCTGACAGGCACCAAACATAGGAGAATTTGATGAAGTAACAAAGAAGACAGCAAAAAACAAACCAGAAAGAAGAAAATGTCTTCTTACCTTCACAAGCTGGGAGTCGCCCAGGCGAGACCCAACAAACACAACACCATTATCCAGGTATGTCAAGCACTCAGCAATTGAGGTCTGGAAGAAAGTCAGCAGCATGAAATAAATCAGAAGGGACTCCATGTGGGATCCAGACACTGTCCTACCCACCTCTCAGACATCTGCTGAAAAAATTCCCAACTGCAGCCCTAACTTAGGAAATAGTTCTCTCTTTCAAATCCCCAGGTCACACTACACAAACCTTCCTAAATCTCTGAAGTTTGTGATTTTTCTTCTATCACATCCTTACACTCAGAAAAATCTATAATTTATCTTGCAGGTACCTGCTCCAAATGGTAATTTTAATCCAAACAGTTCCAGTCCACACAAATAATTAGAAATGTCTAAAATACTCTGTGTAAGTATTAAACTTTTGGGGAACCTCCACCCAGAATTGAAATCAGCACTCATCTTTAATTCTAGATTATATCCTTTTTGTTTCCCTTTGTTTTCTTGTTCTCACAGGCTGCTGGGCAATCCCTAGCAACCTGTGAGATTCTCCAACATCTAACTCAATCAAAAATCAACCTCCACAGCAGGACAGTTTATTGCTAGGTATTAAGTAACATAATTCCCACAGTTAAGATGTGGGACCACCCATCTGGGGTCCTTAGGAACCTAGGAGAATGCGGCAGAGAAGTAGGAACAAGCCCCACCTCCCCAAGGAGTTCCACTCGGAGATCCTTGAGGGTGACAGTGCCATCCATCTGTTCCTCCTTCTCCAGAAGCAGCATGAAAAGCCGTCCTTCCATGTCTCCCAGCAGATATCTGGAACCATTAGGGTCCACTCGATTGTGGCACACGATCGTGCTTTGCTGCCAACAGGGAAGCAACAGGCATTAGAGACTCAGCCTCTTCCGCTCCAGAAAGGAAACCCTAGCAGACCACTCCCTTTACCAAACCCAGCCATTTTTACCAGCAAGGAATCCACTCAGCGAACGTATGTATAATAGAAAATAGGAAGCTTCTTTATTTTGAAGACAATTTTTGGAGGAGCTCAATCAATATACCATAAATGTTTATTCACATACTATTTTACTGGAAAACAGAAAGATATAGAATAGGAAGGTGCTACAAATATTCACTGGACTATAAATGCTACCACAGATTTTATTTATCCTCACTACCACTAATTACCCCCATCACTAATGCTACCAAAGATCTTGTTCTTTATTCTCAAAAAAAAAAAGTAAAATAAAGCTTTTAAGATTTAATTCTTATGACTTGAAATTTTTATGACTAATTTTCTAAAGTCTATACATTTATTACTATATTACTTTATATGACTTAAGCCCTGAAAATATTACATTCAATAGAATTTGCCAAGGGAACACTTACTCTACTTTATGGAATAAAGTGTGACCCATAAAAACAAAACAAAAATGAAAAAAAAAAAGAATTTGCTAAAATTTTCCCTTCTTAAAGTGCCCCAATCAATGGAAAGGGCAAGCCTATTTTGATTATTATTTCTCTTAGTTAGCAAGCAAGGTCTTTTGCGAGCAAAACCAGGCCGACCTCTCTCTGTATTCCCGATGACTAACACAACATCTCATATACATAGTGAACAGTGTGACAGACATCTATGAATCTCCTTTTGACAAATGGGAAGAAAGGGAAGAGCAGGATGAGGGCAAAGGAAGAAAAAGGTAAAAGAATGTTGCTCACCTTGATGATAGGAGGGGCAATCGCCAGGTATTTGTCACCATTGTGATAGGTGATTGATTCCTGTCCAATGATGATGGCCCCCCCAAAGGGCTCTGGGACTACACGGGAAAGACAGCAGTATTAGAATGCTCAGCACTTTGGACCTACCAAACCAGGGGAGGAAGGGCACGGGTCCAGTTAGCCCTGAGGCATATTTTAAGATAATCATTATTTTTAAAAGGACGTGAAAGCCCAGGAAACATGATAGCTTTTTTGAGATTCCTGTCTTGGAAATTTTTGACTGTCCATTATCTGATCCTGGCAATGTTTTTATTGCCCTTCTTTTGGTGTTTGGCATTCCTATGGGTAGGGAGTCTTCCCAGTGGGCTTCCATAGACATCCTCCTAAACTTCTGATCCTTTCCAACTAAAGGCTTTTAATTTTTTCCCCTCATCTCTTCTCTTAGCTTAATTTCTCCCCATTATCAGGGCCACCACTTAGAAGATTTTCTCTTAAGAGTTTTAAAACTTCTCTACTGGGTGAGACAGGCAACATAATGTGGGGGGCAGGGTACAGGATACAGAGTGAAGAGGCCTGGACTCCAGCCCAGGCTTTGTCAATCACGTACAGGCATGGGCAAGTCCCTCTGGCCCCATTTCCCCATCTATGAAATAAAAAAGTCAGATAAGTTCTATCGGTCCCTTTCACCTTTTTTTTTTAAGACAAGGTCTTGCTATGCCACCCAGGCTGGACTCAAACTCCTGGGCTCAAGTGATCCTCCCACCTCAACCTCATGCACCACCGGACCCGACTTCCTTTCAGTTTTTTAATATTATGCCTGGCAATAAAATAATGACTCATTTCTCTGTGCCACTGTGCACATAAATCTCAATGGTTTATAATCAATCCCTCCACACCAAATAAAAGGAAAGTCATACTTCTGGAGAGAGGAGTAAAAATCAGAAAATCCCAAAGACGGAAAAAACAAAAGAAAGCACATTTTAGAGACAGGAGACAGAAGGGAGTTGTAAACAATGCATTTGCTCCACGATACTATCACTGAAACAAAGGGTAGAGAAGGTGGCGAAGGGAACAAGAAAAGAGAAATGGCCCAGAGCTGGGGTGGAGGCAAATTTCCTAAAACCCCCAACTAACCTGCAATCACCATGGAAGCTTCGGCTTCTACATTTTCCTGTTTCCAAGGGCCCTTATTGAACTCCTTCTCTCGGAGAGACACCTCATAGGTTTTTACGTGCCGTCCCTGAGGGTCCTGGGCGGGGGGAAGGTGGAATGGTTAGCCCTTAGGAAAGATGAACCTTGGGCTGGAGAGGGGTCCTAAAAGGAACAAGCCGCCACCACCACCACTCAGCATCTGACAATCCTGTCATGTCACCCTTCCCATCCTTATCCATCAGTATACTGACAGTCACCAGCTGAGCCTGAGAGTAATTTCTAGGTGGACTGGGGTATCTGAGATCTACTGTTTCTAACCATTCAACCAAACAAGAAAGGTTTAAAGCATTAGAAAAATGAATTTGTCATGCTGCACTAAGCACTATAAGAGATACAGTGTGTGTGTGCAAGAGAGAGAGAGAAAGAGAGTGAGTGTGAGAGTGTGTGTGTGTGTGTGTGTGTGTGTGTGTGTGTGTGTGTGTTTCCTGGCCTCGAGGATGTTACAAAATGGCTAAAAAGAAAAAACACATTGAGAAGCTAAATTTCAGAGATAAAAAAAGTTGATACTATTCTTAAAAACATTCTGACAGGGTGATGATATGGAGAATAGAACTTATTGCTCCTCTAAAGTGAGTCAAAACCGTCAGTCCTGCCATTGTCAACACCATCTTCCCCTCCTTTTTCTAAATCATGACTCACGTCAGTCCTTAAGAGGCTAAAGACTAGGGCTGGGGAGAATGGAGCCCCAGTGGAAGATGGCCTCAACAAAGGTGAGACCAGAGTCTAAGAAGTTATGAAAGTTATGAAAGGAATTCAGCAACATGTTTCAGGACAGGGATCACATCTCCTGAAGCATGAAATTGAATCTTTGGCATAATATAGGAAACAGTAATTTTCAGTTGATGAAAAGAATTTCCCATCAATCTATCAACGAGTAGGGATAAGACCCAACTTCACAAAAAGTTCAAGCAAGGGTGTGGACTTGGGCCTCTAAGACACACATGCAGAAATGAAGATCTGATCGAAACTGGTTCCCTGGGGGTGGCAACAGTCAGCCAGCCTTGAATAATCAATAACGTCAAAGTTTTAATGACTTGACATTTACAAAACTAAAGGGAGAGAAATTCTCAGTTTTTATTTTAGCAAACAAAATCTCCTAAACTAAGTTTCAATCTTATTCAATTGAACCTTATTCCAATCAACCTCGGAACTATAGCACTTATGGTAACGCTAAAAATACATAAAAATACATCAGTATTTCCAATACTTAACACAGCCAGCAAAGTGTTCACATGCACCCACACTCTCCATGGAACTGGACTATCATTTCTTCCTGTCATTTATTCAACTACATGCAAGCGAAATGATCTCATATTAGTCTGGTGCTCTGCCACCCCAGCCCTGCTTAACAGATCTGGACCAGAGAACAGCTGCCCAGGATCAGCCCTGCTAAAGTTTTAGGCACAGACTAAAATAGAAGTCGAGAGCCAGCAAGTCACCACAAAGTAAGTGGTAGACAAAATACAAACCTCTTCTTAGAAAACACAAATAAAAGACATCTTTTCTTTGCTTGTAAAGGCAAGTTCTAGATCACTTCTCTACAGCTAAATGTTAATAATCCCCTGGCATGCCAGTAAAAGACTCAAAGTATAAACTGGGTCACCCTATAAAATCTCCAAGGCCCATAACCAGAGTGTAATCTCTGGATTAAAACCTGCTACAAGCCCCAGAGAGCTTGCTACTCCCATAATAAGTACCACTGCATTCAAGAAGCAACCAAAATCTGACCAATATTAATTGTATTGGTCAAAACATTTATTTCAGGACAAATACATTAAACACTTCTCCCTATCCTACTATCAAA
This sequence comes from Indri indri, assembly GCA_004363605.1. NCBI lineage: Eukaryota > Metazoa > Chordata > Mammalia > Primates > Indriidae > Indri > Indri indri. Next base: position 324,863 of record RJWJ010000165.1, read on the forward strand.
TCCACACATTACAGTTAACAAAAACCAACTCCCACCAAGCAAACCACAGTTTCTCCCTCTCTCCTCCCAATCTAGTACCTGGTAGACAAAGCAAATGGTAGGTGCTTGGCAACCATATAGGAATTTGACGTCGATGACATGCAACTCCTCTAGGCGGATATTAAAGGCCTTGAGCTCTTTATTGTCCCGATCTAGTGGAATAACCTTGAAAAGGCCATCGTACAGTCGCAGGCCAATCATCCGGCACTCAGGGTCAATGATGCCAATGATGCCAGTCTCTGAGGGGCGGCCGATACGGTCCTGAGGAAAAAAAACTGGGATTAGGGAAGAACCTCACCACTCACAGAGCAACAGAAGACAATGGACACCACTTTCTCAGGATGATTTTAGGAGAGGTAGTAAAACTAATGGATCTGCTTGACATGTCAGGGAGCCTGAATGTCAGTGCACACTTTTTTGTGAAACACTGAATCTCAATGAATTATTACCCTGTCCCTTGAACCCTGAGTGAGTTACAGAAGTCCTTTCTCCATAAAGCTCAAACCCTTAGTGTCTTCTCCGTTTCTCTGATCATACAGAAGGCTGCTCCCAGCACTTTAATTTTCATCAATGAATCATGACAGCCCTACCTGGAAAACTCTCATCGGCCTGAAGCAGCCACCTCACCTGGACATTGCCATGGGCTCGCGTAATGATATCAATGCTCTCGCCACTCTGCTTATACTCCAGGATGCAGGCATTGTATTTAGCTGTCAGGATAAACAGCAGGTCCTTGCTCTCCCCCTGGAAACCAACATTAGGCCATCGAAACAGGTTCTTTTTAAAACAGGAACAACCTGTCCAGTCTTAAAGCATCATTCTTTACACATGCCAAATGCTTTAAGAACATTCCAAATTCTTGCTTCCCTGAAGATAAAATACATGGTGAGTTTGTAATCCACACTAGGTACACACACACCCCAAGGGTATGTACAAAAAGCCAGAACTGAAGCTGGTAAACAACCAGTCCCCACTTTCATGATCGTCTATCTCTCTGTTCTATTAATATATACAATGTCTCCATCTATTTCAATCTCAAGCTAATCTCAGTCATTCTGAAAGATGAAAGTAATGCCTTCTCTACTCCTTCCAAGTAGTTGGAGAAAAAGAAGAAAAATGTAGGAGTAACGATGGAAGCTAAAATGGATCTACAAAGTCTTACTTATTTAACAGACCACAAAAAAAATTACTGTTTTGTTCAAAGGGTTATAATTAAAACTCTGAACCTGCTGCTTTCTTGCCAGATTCAGTTAAGACATAATGAAGCAATGTGGTGGCAGTTATTTTGATGAAAACATTGGGATTAAAATAATGACAATACTAATGATGATGATAACTGTTAATACAACACTAAATGCTTGCTATGGGCCAGGCTCTGCATTACTTAATCATTTAATCTTAACCCCAGGGACTGGATACTATCATCCCCACTTTGTAGATGGGGAAATCGAGACTCTGAAAGGTGCCTTAAATGTTTAAATGACAACTAAAGTGACACCCAAAGTCAGAATTAATAAGGAATGAAGCCAGGACTGCCCCACACTGTAGCCTATCCTCTGAATCACCAAACAATATGGTGACCCACATTTCAAACTGTTTTAATTTCCCCTTCCTAAAGAAGTCAACTTCATAAATGTTTCCCTAATGAATCTCTCCTATTTCTAGGAAGCTTGGTCAAGAATTGAATACACTGAAATCTGCCATTCAAGGAGAGCAGAGAGTTTCTCTCCTAAATCATATTCCACCCACCCCCAACAATCATAAAACAACCTACAACCAACAGTTCTCCCTTCATTGCTTGTCCCAACTCAGAACACTTACCTTGGGCCTGAAAAGCTCCATGACGGCAATCTTCCCATACATGCCCACCTCTTTGACCGGCCGAAGCCCCTCAGCGGTGACCACATAGATCTCTAATCTCGTGTTTTTGGCAATCAACAAGTTCAAATCTTCAGCCGAAGTAAAATGTCCTGAAAGAACAGATGCTCTAACTTTTGAAGCCAGAGGAAGGGCCTCCCAAGCCCTTCTAAATAATCTTATCACTTATACTTAAACACCTCCAGAATTCTCATTCACTTCCTGTTTCTCCAGCTCCCTCCATTCACTCCCCTTCTTGCCAAAGCCTGAACCTCAAACAGTCTCACTTCATGCATTCAGCAAAGCTACTTCCTTAATTAGACTAAGAAAACTGGACTGGACCTAAGAGCTGCATGTCCTTCAACTGACAATGACTGTGTAAAACCTCCACATGGCTCTGACCCCACGAATTTTACTTTTCCTATTACAGTGGCAGACTCTTAATTGAAAATGCTGGAGAAAGTGTTTATCTCTTCCAGTCTTCATCTAAAGGCTCACAAAACTTTTATCAAACAGAGCAGGTCAAATGAAGAACACTTCCAGAGCTTTATGTTAAAACATTGTTTTGTCCACACCTCTTGTCCTCCCAGCAGTCTACCAATACCCTCGTCCACGCTCTTAGCTGCCTCCAACTCTGAACAACAGAGTTTTGTTTTGGAATCATGACGAAGATTTACATAAACATACAAGTTTGAGGTTTGCAACTGGACGTTGGTGTCCTTAATAACCCTCGCACATAGTCAACATGACAAATCCAGCCCAGGGCCAGGCAAACCAAACCCTATTTTCCAGCAGCGCCCTCATGTAAACAACAGCCCCAGGCAAAGGAGAGAGCCCGGAGAAAGCTCCTCTCCCTCTCAGGGTGAATGCGGACATTCCTCACATCCCTGGGTACCCACCCTCCCACTCCCACATACGAAAACTCTGACCCAAAAGTCGCCATCACCACCACCCCTTCCCTTGGCCACAAGAGGCCAATCTCTGCGCCCAAGCAACACTGCAAAATCATCTCACTCCGTTCGCTGTCCCACTGGACCCAGCCCTGCCCTCGAGGCCAAGTGACCTCCCAGGACGAAAGGGGCCCCTCAAGAGCAGCTTCTAATCCCCAAAAGGAGCGTGCTGAGACAGCTCCTTTGAGGTAGTGGAGCTGGGGGAAGTTCCTCGGCCGCCAGCGCCTTCCATTCCCCGGTTCTACCCGGCCGCCCATGGGGCGGCGGACCTCCCGAGGCCTCGGTTCCCCCTAGCTGCGTCCCTCGCCGGGGTCTCCTGCCCCAGCAGACTCACCGGTCACGCAGCCGTTCACAGCGGTAGGCTTCTGTGCCGTTACTACGTAGTTGTACGACATGTCGAGGGCTGGGGTGGCCCGTCGGGATTCGAGGGCGACGAAAGAGAGACGGACACACAAGCAAACAGACAGGTGGCCCCCACCCGCGCGCAGCGAACTCCACTGCCGCTGTCTCCGCCCCGGAGACACGTTGCAGGCCAGAGCGACCGGGGCGCGGGGCATCACGGGATGGCCTCACCTGGCCTCTTGGAGGACTCCCGGAGCCCGAGGCAGCCAACCACGGGAGGCCCCGCCCCCTCTCTTACCGCCAGAGCCCGGAGGACCCGGATGAGGGTACGCTGTTTAGGGTTCTTGTGGAGCCTCCGTAGCCGTCGCGGGCGTGAGCCGTTGGGGGAGGTGCGCCAAGGCCTTCCCAACCCCGCTCCGCGCCCCTCGCCCTTCCCCAGACCCCATCCTCTCCCACTTCCATTGCACCAACAGCTCTCAGGGTGTTACCCTTTTGGAACGGGAAGGATTGCAGAGTCCTAGAAACGGGAGGGAGAGGACGATTTTTGCACATCCCAGACTAGAACCGAGCCCCCTTCCGCTTCACTCTCCCAGTTCCTCCAAAGCCGGTGCCCCCACCTGACCTTAGAACGACCACGCGCCTCACCTGGGGGGGCACCAGGATACTCACCTCTCCCCTTTAAACTGTTTGATTTTTCAGACTTTGAAGAGCTCAGTAGTCCACGTGCCCAACAATATTATTGCCCCCGTTCCTGTACAAATTCTGTCCTGCAACATGAAACCAGAATTTTGCCTGTGAGAGTCTTAATAACACAGGAGAGCAGTCAGCCCTGCAACCTCTAGGCCACCCCACATCAAACAGGCTCTTCAAGGAGCAGGAGGAGAAACACTGGTTTGGTGCACCTGTAGAATGCCAGAGAGGAACCAACCCCCATTTTACAGATGAGGAAGCTGAGGCTCAGAGGGGAGTTGGTTTACCTAAGCTCCCCCCAGTAAGTTGGGGCAGAGCTAGGTGCAGAAACATGTCTGGGTTGTTCCCATCGTGCCACTTGCGTACGCTTGTCCAAAGCCCAAGACCCTCAACCAGGCTGAACTTAGGGAAACCAGGTGTCATTGTGGTTTACATATTGGGTTTTCCACAGCTGGGGCTCTGCCTGCTTTTGGAGGCGCTGAATTATCAGTAGAAAGAACACAAGCTTTGTAGAAAGACTAGACATGAGTTTGAGTCCTGGCCTTTACCTGTGTGACCTTGGACAAGTCACTAGAGCTCTCTGAGTCTTTCCCAGATGTAAAATGGGATCACAAACTCAGCTGGCTCCCCCCTGGTGTGGTGTCAAGGCCAACGAGAGAGCAAATGTGTGAGAACTTTGTAAATTTTTTCACCACACGTGATGCCTGTGTAAAAGATGAAGTTATTTTGTGGGTTACTTTGCTCCTTGGTGATGAGGTGGGCGCTGCTCCTGGATATAAAGGTGGCCCCCTGCCCAATAGGGATTGATCTGTCTCCTGGCAGCCAAGTGCAGGTGTGAACCTTGGTCCACCCCATGCTCTTCTCCATTCCTAGCTCACGTACTAGAGTTTGGACTTGGACCAAAGTCTGGGGCAGCTCCCTAATTGCTAGGGCACTGGAAGCGTGATCGTGCCAGTCGGCTGCAAGTGCCTTCAGCAGCTTGTATTGTTACCCATTCCTGCAGGTGCTGCTGCCGCCTCCACTGTGCTCAGATCCAGGTAGCACCCACAGGATCGTCCATCCTCCAGCAGCTCTGCAAAGGTGTGAAGTCAGTTTGCTTCAGAGCCTCCCCACCATGGTGAGTCTTGTGGGGCCTGGGCATGGGGAGGACACCGTGGTCTCAAAGCAGGATCCCAGCCTTGAGCATGCTGGAGCTCCTTACCCCCTGACCAAAAGACGCTGCTGCCTCCTAAGGATCAGAGGTTGAGAGATAGGGCCATCATCTCTCTCAGGACCTGATCCCTGCTTCTCTCCATTTCCTGGAGGCCAGTGGTCCCAGCCAGGCCTGGGGCTGCAGCCTCTGAGTCTCTCTGGAACCCCTCAGCCCCTAGTCCAGGTCACGCATTTAGATTAGAACATTGGCAGATACCTGCTTTGTGATAGACCTTGAACCAGTCACAGAAGGAACTGTGAAGATCAGCCTTGTCACTGTTCCTGAGCCTGTGGCATATGAGGGCTGGTCCCAGAGCTGGGTTCTGCAGTGAAGGAGGCTGCCATGCCCTTGGGCTTTGCTCCAGGCCGACTCTAAAAGAAAAAACGATCTGAACCAAAGGAAGCCTTGAGCAGATGTGGGTTCAAATTTGAGCCTACCACCAACCAGCTCTGTGATATTTTGCAGAAGACTTGATCTCTCAGAGCCTCCTTTTCTGCATCTGCAATATGAGGTGGATTAGGCCTATACCAAGTGGCGGTGAGGTGTGGATCAGAGCAGAGTCCTGGAGGCCTTGCCTGACTTGCTTTCCTTTTCCATTTCCTCAGGCCACTGGGAACCTGGTGTGTCTCTGGTGCAGGGACGGTTGAGAATCCCAGGCAGGACAGATTATCAGGATGGGGAGCAGGGCACATTCTTGGAGGGAGGTAGTACTGGAGGCTGGCCTTGGAGGTGAGACGAATTCACAACCTCATTGTGTGTCCTAGTCCCTGGGGGGCTCTGAGAGCCACCAGCTCATGCCTTTCCTCGGGCAAAACCTCTGCCACCCTCCACCTCCCTTCCAGCCTCTCGGGAAAGCAGCATGATGTGGCCAACATGGAACCAGCTTTGGAGCCGGGCAGACCTGGCCACTTGCTGTGTGACCTTGGGCAAAGTCATTTAACCGTGCTTCAGTTTCCTCACTGGGCTAATCTTTCCTCTACAGGGCTATTGGGAAGATGAAATGAGACACGTTCAAAAACACTTAGAACCAGGCCTAGCTCTTAGTCACTGCTGGGCAAATGGAGCCAATCTTATTATTCTGCTTGCTCCCCCCTGACATGGGCTACTCATCCTGAAGCAGATGGCTTGACCTCGGTCCTGGCCAGACCCAGGAAAGGTTGACAGGGAGACATCAGGGCCAAATTTTGCACAAAGGAACCAGTGCTGGCATGCTCAGGAAGGAACTGCAGCCGGAAGTACACCTTACCAGGACCTGGCTCAGCTGCAGGCTCCCACCGGGCCACCAGGTGGCGCTGGCAGCCCAGGCTTCCGGGTCCCCTATCGCTCTCCAGGACAAAGGCCGGGGCTGAATCCAGCCGGTGACCCCGGTTCAGCTGGCTCCAGCTTTTCACAGCCTGTTCGAAAAGGGAATAGCTGTTTTTGAGTGTTGACTATATTGCAGGTGTGTACTCTGTTCTAGTAAACCCCATTTTACAGAGGCGGAATGGCAGCTCATAATGATGTGCCTTCACTGAGTTCTCGCTGCTAATGAGAGACAGAAGTGGGATTTGAACCTGAGTCCCTGTGACTGCAGAGCCTAAGCCCTCCTATGCTCTAACCCACACACTGCTTCCTTCTGCCTGCACCCGGTGTCTGCTCAGCCGAGCCCTGCGGCATGAGTTCTGACCCGCGTGCCCACACCACCATCCTGAGCCTGCTCAGAGCCAGCTTCCTCCTACATAGGGCTGTGAGGCCCCTGCCCACCTCCCCCTGTAGGCCACACTGGCTTCCTGGTGCCACCATACTAGTCACACCTGCAGGCTTTGCAGTATGCTGCCCCTCTGGCTGAAATAGCTTCCCTTTTCCCTCCCCCAACTCTCCCTGCCGCCTTTGGCCCACCCAACTCCTACTTATTCTTCACAAAGACCTCCAGGCCCCCCCTGTGCTCCCAAGGTGCACACAGGCTCCTCTGGGAGAGCACTGCCCCGTAGCACATGGACATGATCTCTTTGTGTCTCCATCTAGGGCAGGGACGGTGCTCTTTTATCTCCTGACCCAAAGTGTCTAGCACTGGGCCTGGCACACCAAGCGGCTCCGGAAATGTCGTTTGTCATGTGTCAGAGACCCAGGGGAACAGCAGTGGCTTGGGCCTGCTCAGCTCCTTTCCCCGGCACAGGAGCCTCAGCCTGCGGCTTCTCTTCCTTTGACAGAAGACATCGTGCCCTAATTTTATTGAAATGTTTTATACTGAGGGTTCCAACTCCCCCATTTTTTTTTGTATTTTTCATTTTTCAGGATAAATTGAAGCCGTGGTGCAAAAGGCTTTGTAAGTTAGGCACTGAGTAAAAAAATCACAAAACGAGAACTCACAGAAACATCTACCTGATAAAATGTCACCTAACTCAAGGAAGTGCTGTGTCCCTGGAGTTCCCACATGGATGTGGAGACAGGTCTTCACCACAGCACTGTGGCTGGGCAGGATGGGGGTGTCTCTGCTGACCATACTCTGAAACTCCCCCTCACTCCTCTCCTATAGACCTCCAAGAAGCTGGTGAACTCAGTGGCAGGCTGTGCTGATGACGCCCTTGCTGGCCTGGTGGCCTGTGACCCCAACCTTCAGCTCTTGCAGGGCCACCGCGTGGCCCTCCGTTCTGACTTAGACAGCCTCAAGGGCCGGGTGGCACTGCTGTCTGGTGGGGGCTCCGGCCATGAGCCTGCCCATGCTGGTGAGCGCCCTGGGGTGGGGGTGGGGGTGGGGGTGCTAGGTGGAGTGGGCAGGGGCTTCTGGAATCAGGTGCAGGACAGAGCCCAGCCCCGAGTCCGCAGCGGGGGCCTGGTTCCCACTCCCCTAGGCCGTGCCCTGCCACAGTCACAGCGTGTCTGGATCTCACCTATAAAAGTACATTTCTATATCTTTAAAAGTGGGAGGTTGGGCCAGATGATCTCTAGGCCTTTCCAGCTCTGAGAGTCAGTGGTTCCATGAATCCTGGCCTTCCAGGCCCAGCAGATGCACCCCCTTCTCTGTGAAGGCTTCCTGACTTTTCCAGCCCAGAGCAATATCCCTCTTCTGAATCCCCACCCTGCCATTTCCACAATGGATAGTCCTGAGTCGTGTCCTGTTTGGAGCCAGGGATGGAGATGAACTCTCCTGGAGAGCCCCTGGAGGGCAGTGAGCAGGCTTGGTATCATTCGTCCCTTTCCTGTCTCCCTTCAGCAAACCCATTCATTCATTCAGCAAATGTTACTGAGTCCACTGTGTGCCTGGCACTGTACTGGGCTTTAGGGATACAAGAGTGAACCAGACAGACAAGGTCCCTGCCCTCGGGGAGCTTATGTTTGACTTTGGGGAGACAGATAATAGCCACATAAACGCATAAGCAAATAAGATCATTGCGGAGAGCACTAAGTGACATAGTTAAGACAGTAAAAAGGGTAAAGGAACCGTGAGTCCCTGGGGACGGAGTAGGTGACTGCTTCAGGCTGGGAGGTCAGGGAGGGCCTCTCTACGGTGACTCCTGAGAAGGCATCAGAGATGTGAAGACCTGGGGGGATCCTGTAGCACCAGCACGGAGTAGGGCTCACCAAACCATGACTCCCAGGAGTGTGGGAAGCCCCCCTGACTGCAGGCACGGTTCCCTCCCGCCTCCAGGTTTTATAGGGAAGGGGATGCTGACCGGGGTCATCGCAGGAGCCGTGTTCACCTCCCCGGCAGTGGGCAGCATCCTGGCAGCCATCAGGGCTGTGGCCCAGGCAGGCACAGGTAAGCCTGGCATGCAGGGGAGGGACACTGCGGGGTGGGGCGAGGGCAGGCACTGACTGGGCCCGCTGCTCCGGCAGTGGGGACCCTTCTCATCGTGAAGAACTACACTGGGGATCGGCTGAACTTTGGCCTGGCGCGGGAGCAGGCCCAGGCGGAGGGCATCCCCGTGGAGATGGTGGTCATTGGGGATGACAGCGCCTTCACCGTGCTGAAGAAGGCGGGCCGGCGGGGGCTCTGCGGCACGGTGCTGATCCACAAGGTGAGCGCCCTCCCAGCCTGCTCTCTCCGGGCAGCACCTGGCCTAATAGCTTCTCAGTGTGTTTCCAGATTTGTTTCTTTGCAGCAAAAGCCCAGTTGAACCAGTTACTGCTTTTGTTTCTCTTAGTATACACTGAAATATACTTATAAAAGTGTTAGGCCGGCAAAACTCTGAGTTCCAAGTATTAGTTATGAAGGAAGAAAAAAAGCTCAATTAGTAAAACATTATTCTACTCTCTGGTCTCCTACACTTTCCTTTTGGGATGTGAAAAGGAGGGTAAAACCGGCTGGGCGCGGTGGCTCATGCCTGTAATCCTGGCACTCTGGGAGGCCAAGGCGGGTGGATTGTTCTGAGCTCAGAAGTTCGAGACCAGCCTGAGCAAGAGCGAGACCCCATCTCTACCAAAAATAGAAGGAAATTAATTGGACAGCCGAAAATATATATAGAAAAAATTAGCCGGGCATGGTGGCGCATGCCTGTAGTCCCAGCTACTCGGGAGGCTGAGACAGTAGGATTGCTGGAGCCCAGGAGTTGGAGGTTGCTGTGAGCTAGGCTGACGCCACGGCACTCGCCCCAGGCAAGAGAGTGAGACTCTGTCTCAAAGAAAAAAAAAAAAAGGAGGGTAAAACCATAATTTGCTATTTTGATTTAGTTTAAAACATAAGCCAAAAAACACCTCTTTAGGAAAAATGTATTAAGTTGATAAGTTACAGCTGTCAAATGTGTAATGAAATAGTACCAGCAATAATCACAGCACCTTTCCAACCACCCAGCCCCTCCCCCAAGAATCCACTCCTTCTTCCCCAGTGTTCCGTGACCCAGGAAGGCCCTGCCATCCGCTCAGCTACCTAAGCCTAGAAGCAGGCAGTCTCCAGACCCGCCCTTTCCCTCCCCCCAACACCCGGTCCTGGCACCTCTACTCCCACATGCCTCCGTAACACCATCCTTGGCTCAGGGTCATCTGCTCATGCCCCGACGGCTGAAGCCATCTCCTCACCAGGCTCCCCTGCCTGCTTCCTGCCTTCCTGCCTTCCCGCCTTGCCAATCTGTTCCCCACACTGCCACAAGAGGTGTCTTTTAAAAATATGTATCTGACCAGGTTGTTCACCCGCTGAAAGCCCTCTTGGGTTCCTAAAGTGACCGCACACTCCTTGCTCAGGCACCCACCACACTCTTGCCCCACCTCCCTGACTCCCCAGCTGCATCTTCCATCCCTCCTGCCTTCCTCTTACAGTCTGTTAACACCAGGTCCCTGTACCCACGGGGCTGTGGCTCCCCTCTGTGGCTTTGCTTATGCCATCTATGATCTGGAAACTCCTCTCCCTGTCCAGCCTCCTTTTGGCCTGTCTGACTCCAGCCTTTCTGTAGAGGCCCAGCCTGATGTCTCCCCACCACCCTGAGCAGGCTAGCAGCCCCTCCTCAATGCTCCTGTGGCATCTCTTGTGGACACCATCATTGCATTTAGCACCCTACAGATTTTCAATTCGTGTGTGTCGCTTCCACACCCCTTCCCAGACTGCGAGTGCCTTGAAGGCAGGGACTATGACTTAGTCATCTTTTTCCTTTTCAGCACATACTAGATGCTTGGTACAAATTGGGTGGATGGATGGATGGGCGAAGTGACCCACAGTATATATGCTATGGGAGAAAAAACACTAGACTAGGAATCAGGAGACTGGCCACCAACTGGCTGTGTGACATTGGACAAGTCACCTCCCCTCTTTGGGCCCATTTCCCCATTTCTAAAGTCTCTTCTGGTTCCAACAGACTGGAATTCTTGAAGATTCCTGGTAGGTACATTGTGAATGAGGGGAGCACATTCTTCTGCCCTAAATGTGAGGGGCCAGGTTGAGTGTGAAAATGCTGAGAAGTTCCCATTCCCAACGAGAAATTCATCCCCAAGGGCCAGGCACAGTGGTGTGTGCCTGTAGTCCCAGCTATTCAGGAGGCTCAGGTGGAAGGATCGCTAGCCCAGGAGTCCAAATCGAGCCTGAGGAATTTAGTGAGACCATTTCTTACAAAAAAAAAAAAAAAAACCGGCCTGGCACGGTGACTTACACCTATAATCCCAGCACTTTGGGAGGCCAAGAGGGGAGGAGCACTTGAGGCCAGGAGTTCAAGACCAGCCTGGACAACATAGTATGAGACCTCATTTTAACAACAAAAAAATAATGATTTAAAAATTAGTTTCCGGGTATGGTGGTGCATGCCTGTAGTCCCAGCTACTTGGGAGGCTGAGGCAGGAGGATCTCTTGACCCCAGGAGTTTTAAGGCTGCAGTGAGCTATGATCGCACCACTGCACTCAACCTGGGCAACAGAGCAAGACCCTGTCTCTAAAGAAAAAAAATTCGTTATTAATAATTAATTAAAGTAAATAAATGAGTAAGAAATTTATCCCCAGCCCATCTTCTACACCCAAGTGGTACAGTGACTCCTCCCCCGCCGGGGGCTTACCTCTGTGTGGCTGCAGGTGGCAGGTGCCCTGGCCGAGGCAGGCGTGGGGCTGGAGGAGATCGCAAAGCAAGTGAGCATGGTCGCCAAGGCCATGGGTGAGTGCCAGCCTGGGGACTGGGGAGGCGCAGGTTCCTGTCGGCTGCATGGGGGGCTTTCCAGGGCATTCCCCAGGAGCTGAGGGAGGGCGTCCCCGGGGGAGCTCCCGAGGACTGGTGGCCTCGAGTACAGAGCTCGGTTCTCTCTTGTCGCTGAGATGAGTCTGACAGCCTTCCTCAGAGGATAGGACGCCTGTGGGCTGCCGAGGTATTGCCACTGCCCTTCCTGATGCCTGACACCAAAAACAGAGGAGTCATCCCTTTCATGCCCCGTTTCTCACAGGTACCCTGGGGGTGAGCCTGTCCTCCTGCAGCGTCCCTGGTTCCAAACCCACCTTTGAGCTCTCAGCTGATGAGGTCGAGCTGGGCCTGGGTAAGCCTGTGGCCACCCCATGTCAGCCATGCCTGCCTTGGGTTTTGCCCACCTCCTATACCCTGGGAGCCATCTATCCAGTCCTGTCTGCCCACCCGGAGCTCTCCCCAGGTGGTCTTAGTATTTTTCACCTGGGCACTTGAGGCCCAGCCTGGCCCAGCCTTCCGATTTCTACCTGCTTTGCCGTCCACACCCAGGGCTCCAGCCATGGTGTGCACTGCCCACCTCCTGGCCTTTGCTCACACATTCCTGGGTCTTCCTGCCCCTGCCAAAACTTACCCTTCTTTCAAGGGCTGTCCAAAATCTGCCCCAGCTACAAGCATTCCCCCTCCTTCCCTGTGCTTCCAAAGTGATGAGCATCGGCCTCCTGTGGCCCTACCTAACTTTAGAGGCCTCACTGCCTGTAGTTAAAGTGATCTCCACCGCCAAGCCACCAGGTCCCAGAGAGCGGAGACCGTGTGTGTTTCGTTATTCTGTCCACTTCCCTCCCCCATCCCCCACTCACACAGTACCTAGCCTAGTGCAGAGCACCAAGCAAGTTCGTGATAAAAGTGTGGTAAGTGAATCCCCAGGCCCTGAGTAGGTCAGCAGTGACCCTCTCTATCCACAGGGATCCATGGGGAAGCTGGTGTGCGCCGGATAAAGGTAGGTGGACTCCCTGGCTCAGCCTACCTAAGGCCAAGGACCCCCAGACGCAGCTCACTTCTGGCTCCCTCTGACAGATGGCAACGGCTGACGAGATCGTGAGGCTCATGCTCGACCACATGACAAATACCTCCAACGCGTCCCACGTGCCTGTGCAGCCCGGTGAGTAGCTTGTCATCCCTGTCTCCCAACCCTCCCTACCCCGCAGTGCAGGAGGTGCCCCAAAAGCCTCACCTGGGGTGTCGTGTCTACCCACAGGCTCCTCGGTGGTGATGATGGTCAACAACCTGGGTGGCCTGTCATTCCTGGAACTGGGCATCATAGCTGATGCTGCCGTCCGCTCCCTGGGTGAGCCCCGCACTTGGCATGGGACCCTCCAGCCCTTTGACACTGGTCATAAGAAAAGCAGCTGAGGTAGAGTCTTGTGATGGCACAGAACACGGCTGTGCGCTCAGATGAGCCTGAGTCAAATCGTCACTCTGCCACTTCATTGCTGGGTACCTTGAGCCTCTGTTTTCTTGTCTGTGTGTTGGGGGTAATAATAATAGTACCTGCCTTATATGGTTGTCATGAGGATTAAATGTGATTAAACATATGTAAGATGCTTAACAGTGCCTGGCACCTCGAGAGAGCCCAGTAAGAGACCTATAATTACTCATCTGTCCCTCAGAGGGGACACTTCCAGGGAATGTGGTCATTGGGGGGTGTCATTGAGGGATGCCCTGAGGAAATTGGGCCATCTCCCTACTGACCTCAGGGCCCCAGCTCCTAAGGTCTTTGCTTTTCTGTTCCTCTCTTTCTTTCCCTGGTGCCCATCGTTCCCTCCTGGACTTCCATGCTCTGGTGTTGCAGAGGGCCGCGGAGTAAAGATCGCCCGTGCCCTGGTGGGCACCTTCATGTCAGCACTGGAGATGTCTGGCTTTTCCCTCACCCTCCTGCTGGCGGATGAGCCCCTCCTGAAACTGATAGGTGAGACCTGGAACCTGGGGTCACCAAAGCCAGAGGTTCATGTAGCTGGAAGGAGCCAGGGAGACTTGTAGAGACCCCCAACAGGGCTGACCCTGACCCTTTCTGGCTTCTCCAGTCTTCCCCAGCTCTCCCTGGACTATGGAGTGTTGGTGTTAGGATTCTCCTCACATCAGCCCGACCCTTTCCCCAGGGACCTTCCCTCCTTCCCCTTGTACACAGTAGGCACTCAGTACATACTTGTTGAGATGGACTCTCTTCCTCTGGGGCTGCTGAGGGAGCTCTGCTTAATGCCTGGCTGGCAGTCTGAGAGACTTATCTTGCTGTCCTAGATGCTGAAACCACCGCAGCAGCCTGGCCTAACATGGCCAAGGTCTCCGTGACGGGGCGGAAGCGGAGCCGGGCAGCCCCCAGCGAGCCCCCGGAAGCCCCTGGTTCCGCTACAGCAGGAGGTACCAAGCCCTGCTGTTGGGGAAAGGGCAGGCTTCTCAAAGGACACAGGGCTGTGCAGTGGGGCACACAGGGGCCCTGACACCCACGCCTCCCACTCTGGTTGTTTGGTCATGAGGAGGGCTGGGCAGGCCTCTTCCCCGCCATTTTCCCTTTCTAGGCTTAGCCTCAAAGCAGATGGCACTTGTGCTGGAACAGGTGTGTGCCACCCTCCTGGGCCTGGAGGAACATCTGAACGCCCTGGACCGGGCTGCTGGTGATGGGGACTGTGGTACCACCCACAGCCGTGCAGCCAGAGGTTGGTACCAGGGCCCCCATGAGGTCCCGAGTTGGGGTGGTATGGCAGGCATACTGGTTCTTAGATTTTGGCATTTGATGGAACAAATCAATTTCCAAAACATTTGCATGCTGACTTGGAATTGCCAACTTTTACTTTGCCAAGTGAGGTCATTCACAAAACCCTAGCACCCCTGTCATGGTTTTCCTAAAAGACCGCCTACGCTACAAGTAGGAGGTCACCATCTCAGAAACAAACGGTCCTTGACAGTGAGTAACTGACAACTAAAGGAGAATGCCTTCTGCTGTCCTTACTTTTCTCCATTTACCCAGACCAGGGAGAAGCTCTTAGCTGCCCACCCTGATTCGTTCAAGAGAAAGGTCTTTGGTACCTGCCATGGGCCAGGCACTGCTCTCAGCTCTGTGGATACAGCAGTGAGCAGAGCAGACAGAAATCGCTGCCCTCGTGGCCCATGTGCTGGGAGGACAGAGTAGACAATAGAAATCAGTGGAACGCACAGGTGTCAGTGCAGAGGGCCAGGGGGATAAAACGAAGCAAGGAAGCAGAATAAGAGTGTCAAGCTGAGGGCGTTGGGGCAGGCCTCACCTGCTGGGCAACTCCCTCCAGCTCCCATTGCCAGCGCCCTCCAGGCTGCACGCTGGGTGTGGAAAGGGAGCCTTGGGATCCCTTCGTCCTGGTCCTCTCGTCCCCTCGCAGCCCCCATTCACTCTGGCAGTCAGGCCTGGGTGCTCAGCGGGGTCCAGGCAGATGGAGGGGAGGTCTGAATTCCTGTCTCTCTCTGCCTGCAGCGATCCAGGGGTGGCTGAAGGAGGGCCCACCCCCTGCCAGCCCTGCCCAGCTGCTCTCCAAGTTGTCCGTCCTGCTGCTGGAGAAGATGGGAGGCTCCTCCGGGGCGGTGGGTGCTGGCAGCCCCAGGGCTGAAGGGCTGACGGGGAGGGCTCTGGGTGGCCAGGGTCCAGGCCGGCATACTCAGCATTCTTGCCCTCCCCAGCTCTACGGCCTGTTCCTGACTGCAGCTGCCCAGCCCCTCAAGGCCAAGACTGACCTTCCAGCCTGGTCTGCTGCTATGGACGCCGGCCTGGAGGCCATGCAGAAGTGAGCCAGGGCCCTGTGCCTTAGACAAGGGTGGGCTGGGGGAAGTGGTCAGTGTCATCTGCTCCTTGCCAGGCCCTCACCCCACCCCCAAAGCGAGTCCCTTGGCTCCTGCAACAAGCCTCTTTCATTCTCTTTCCCTCCCAGGTATGGAAAGGCTGCCCCAGGGGACAGGACTATGGTGTGTACTTGGCTGTAGCCCCAGCCCTTCCCCTTTTGAGCCTATAAGCCCTAGAGCCCACTCTCAGTGGCAGGGCCTCTCCTCAGCCCCCCTCTCCCTCACCTTGTCCAGCTGGATTCTCTGTGGGCGGCAGGACAGGAGCTCCAAGCCTGGAAGAGCCCAGGGGCCGATCTGTTCCAAGTCCTGACCAAAGCAGTCAAGGTGAGTGAGGCAGGGCCCAGCCACCCGGGGAGACAGGCTTGGAGCCACCATGTGCCCATGTCCATGTGACCTTGAGCATGTTAATAACCTGCCTGCACCTGAGTTTCTTCCTCTATAAAACGGAGATAAGCATCTATCTCAGAAGGCTGCTGTGAGGCTAAGGAGGTATGTAGAGCCCAGCACAGTGCCAGGGACATAGTAGGGCCTCAGTAAATGGTGGCCCCTTTCCCTGGTAGAAGTAGATGAAAGGTAACCTTTCACTTGGTGACAGTGCAGAGGGTGCTGGCAGAGATGTGACAAGAGGGTCCAGGGCCAGCCTGCACAGCACTCTGCGCATAGCCGGAAGGAGAGGCCTGTGGGCCTGCCCTTGAGCCTACTCCCATCCCTGCCCGCTCAGAGTGCTGAAGCCGCAGCTGAGGCCACCAAGAATATGGAAGCAGGAGCTGGAAGAGCCAGTTACATCAGCTCTGCACGGCTGGACCAGCCGGACCCTGGGGCGGTGGCAGCTGCCGCCATTCTCCGTGCCATCCTGGAGGTCTTGCAGAACCAGGGTGCGTGACTGCTTTCCTGGGCCTCAGCTCCTCTCACTGCTGTGCTGAGGTGGCCATTGTCACCCCCCTTCTGCCTTTGAACCATCACCATCCCTCTCCTAAGCCCCCATGGCCTGTTCCCCCTGAGTGCGCAGGAACTCCTCCAGCAAGCCGCCAGAGCTACTCCACTGCCGAGACGGCAGCCAGAGCAAGCCAGGTAGGCCACAGGCTTCTCCAACTCTGCCCTTTCCCTCCTCAGGAGGGTAGAGTCCCTGCGTCACCCCACCCTGTCCCAGCCAGGTATGGGCTTCAGAGATAAGGCATTTGCCCTCAGCCACAGCACAGCTTGTCACTGGCAATGCTGTTTGGTTTCAAGGCTCCCTGTGAAAGGCCTTCTGCACTGGAACCCCAGTCAATAGGAAAAGAAAGCTAACAGAGTACACTCAAGCAATAAAGCTCCTGCTTCCTCTGAGGGACCTTTTGCAAAGTGTGTGAACAAGTTGGCCCACAGATGTCCAGGGGCTGAGCTTCAGCCCTGGCGGCGGCGATCGTGACCCGTCTTCTACCAAGCAGCACATTACCACCCGCGCCCCAAAGGCAGGGCCTGCTTGGCTGGGCTGATTCTGCTGGGATCTGCTGCTGCCCTCCTTCCAGTACACACATCACGCCTTATACATGTAGGAATGGTAGAGGGCTTTTCTCAGCACTGAGTTAATACTAATAATTCCTTGGGGATTAAATGGGCATTTGGGACA
Source organism: Indri indri (assembly GCA_004363605.1). Lineage (NCBI taxonomy): Eukaryota > Metazoa > Chordata > Mammalia > Primates > Indriidae > Indri > Indri indri. The sequence goes on from RJWJ010000165.1 coordinate 341,972, forward strand.
CCAGAAGGAAAAAAAGTCACCATATTCTAAGGTTCAGTTGTAGCCGAGAAACTGCAGCCCAGCCAGCCCCCACTGACAGCACCTGGGCGGGAGGATGCTGACTGTGGCGTGTGGTGGAGACATACAGCACACAACCGGGGCGTCCTCAGTGTGGGGCATGGTGCAAGGCACTGGGTGTGGAGACACACACACTTTGCAGGCTGGTTCTGCATTAACCAAGCTATGAGAATGCGGGCCTATTATTGAGTTTCTTGGAATCTGTAAAATCAGAAGGTACCAGCCCACCAGGACATGAAAGGATTCAGATGAGTTGGCAAAGGTGAAGCCCCGGCACAGTCCAAGTGTCCTCTCCCTGGGAGTTACTGTCATTACCAGTGTCAGCCACTCCACCACCGTCTGTCACACTAGCATCACCTACCTGGTCCAGATCTGGCTGCAGGCGCCTCAGCCCTGGGCTTCCCTCCCCAGGATCATCGTCTGCACCACACATCCCTGAGCACGAGGCAAGCACCAGTGCATGCAGGGTTATGCCACGGGGCCACGGGCTGGGAAGGAGTCTGGCCCCAGACAGGGCCTGTGGATCCCAAGTCTGCCATTCCCTGGCTGGGTGATCTCAGGCTAGTCACTTATCCTGTTTGAGTCCTGTTTTCCAGATTGTAAATAGGAAAAATTTCCTTCCTCATGAGATAATCAAGTACTCAAAAGTCATTAGTTATTAAGGACATCCACACATAGATGAGTCACATGTCACTCCATGAAGACAATCGCGTGGCTCTTTGGTGCCTTCCCATTGGCCCTTCCCCAGGTCTGCGAGGGTCAGACTTGTCCCGAGGCTTTCATAGGTTGCCCCAGAACTCATTTTACCACAGTGCATTTCATCAGACAGGGCTATGATTACAGACTGAATGTTTGTGTCCCCCAAAATTCCTATGTTGAAATCCTCACCCCGAACGTGATGGTATTAGGAGGTGGGCCTTTGGGAGGTGACTAGATCATAAGAGTGGAACCCTTATGAATGGGATAAGTGACACCTCATCAGAAAGGCCCCAGAGCTCTGTGATGTTATGGCGAGAAGATGGTCTATGGGGAAGGGCCCTCAGCAGGCACCGAATCTACCAGTGCCTTGATCTTGGACTTCCAGCCTCTAGAAATGTAAGAAACAAATGATTGTTGTTGAAGCCATCCAGTCTGTAATATTTTTGTTATAGCAGCCCAAACAGACTAAAACAGCTTTGATTCTTAAAAACATGTTTAATGAAAAATCAAGCTTTATGAACCAGTGAAATGCCCACACATATGGAAATGGGGAGCTTTCAGGTGAGCACAGTGGCTGGTAGTCATCCCAATGGCTTTGAAGGTGTCATCCCATCAGGAAGTTCGGTCTTGGCCCTTCTGCCAACATCTGGCGATGTGGGGCTGGGCTGGACAGTTGGCCTCATCACTACTCGCCAGCAAGTAGGTGGGCTGGCAAGCACCCAGGCTTCCCACTTGTCTACTAAGCACAGCAGTGTAGGGCCTGGGATCTGGCAGGGCTTGTTTGGAGAAGGCAAGAAAAGCCACAACAGCAACACGGAGGAGAGGAGTGAGGCTCCTCCCTCCCCACCCCGGCTCCTCCTCGAGAAGAGCAACAGCTCACACTCAGACACGACACAGAAGACTGGGTTTAGCCAGGCACGCAGCCATTGTAGGGGCAGGTGAAGGACTTTGGTTCTCAGCAAGGAGCCCCTCTGAGGGTGGCAGTGGCTCCCAGGCTCTGCTGGACATAGGAGACCACAACTTTGGCACCCATTTTGTGGAGAGCTGGAAAGTGATCAGCAAGGCCAGGGCCCTGTCAAAAGAGCGAAGTTGGACCTGCCAAGGGGCAGGGCAAGACCCAACAAGGAGAAGTAAAGGAAGTCCACAGCCACCTCTGTCACTCATCACTATTGGGACATCTGGGGACAGGTGGTCTGTTCTTGGGAGAGCAGGTTACCAGGGTTCGTGGGGCTGCCCGGTGGTGACCGGCACGTAAGCCACAGGGAAAGGCGGGGATCCAGGCCTCGGCCGTAGCAGCAGCTGGAAGAGGTGGAGCCACACGGTCACAGGACACACAGGCGCAAACGCAGTGACAGGAGGGCCCAGCGGTCAGCTCCTCAGCTGCTCCTCTGCGGAAGCCGCAACTGCCCTTCTCCCCTTCTCCTGCAGCCACCTCATGACGTGAATCACATCCAGGAGGGGCTGGATGGGACAGCCACTCTGTGGCGGGCGGCCTAACTGAACTGCATGCCTTCAAGGGAAAGCTGATGGGTGTGTCACCTCCCTCGCTTTCCACGTCATGGACTGCACTTGAGTCCTGGCTCTTCTCAGCTGTCGGGATTTCCCACAACAGCCCGAGGCGGTGTGCGGGGAGAGCAGCCTGACTTCCTCAGACAGACGAAGGGGCTGCAGGAGCGGCTGGGGCAAGGAGGACCTTGTGTAAGCGGAGGACCTGAGAAGTCGACGCCAGGAAGGGTTCAGAAGTTGAAAAGCAGACAGGCAGCAAGTGACTGGGGGAGGAGGCCCGGCACCGAGGCAAGGAGAAGTTCAGGCCCAGGGCCCAAAAACAGTCTGTTGCCGACACCAGCTGGATGCCCCAGGTAGAGCAGAGCTTCTGAGGGGAGCACAGACCGCACCCCTGGGTGCTCCTGGGAGCCCCCACTTCACTCCCCGTCATGCAGCAGGGGCTGGAGAAACAGGCCGATGCACCAGTTAATGATATGTCAAAACGGCCCCTGCCCTGCAGGAGTCACGCCAAGCAGAGCTGCTCAGACAGACCCCCGACCTGCAGGGTGGTCCCGGCCCAAGCCACCAAATCCTTCAGGAAACCCCAAAGTCGCTGAGCCTGGCACACAACCCATCACCTACATTCCATAAAGACCTGTTCCCAGCACAAGCTTGTCACCAAGTACTGGTCCCATTAGACTAGCCCCAAAGCTGGTAAAGGAGAAATCACTGCACACCCTTGTCATATTCGAGCCCTTCCTGGGGAAGATAAGGCCACACTTCATGGAACCACAGGAATCTGGGGAGGGGAATTCTATCTCCCAATGGACAGGCCCCTGAGAGCCCCAGGGCTTTGCTGGGATGGGCTGGTTTGGTGCCAGTGCTCCCCGTCAGCCACCCTAACTCGACCTTCCAGCTACTTTCCCACCGTGCTACTGTGTTGGCCTTCTTGGCAAGGCCTAAACCTTTCCTGGGTGACCCTTCTCTAGACCCAGCCCTACCCCACCTGGAATGGGGGACAGGAAACCATACCTGTCTGTCAGTCAGGATCCCTGGCTCTGGGCGCTTCCAAGAGGACGCCAGAAGGATGTAGAGCACCAGCAGCCCGAAGGCCACCACCAGCATCCCAGTGCTGTTGGCAAAGACAGCCTGGCTGGGCAGGCTGGAGTACGGCTTGGTGGCATTTTTCCTGAAGATGACAAAACAATGCAGGCCCTTGAGAGAATTTTCCATTTGTTTTTGCCCAGTAGGAGACTCAATGCCACTAAGGGAAGATGAGAAAACCTTCCCAGGGCCACCTGTGACCTGGAATTTAAATATGCTTTCTAAGTCCCTGCCACAGCAACAAACATCTGTGTAATGCTTTTATTTATTTTTTTATTTTTTTATTTTTTGACACTTAAGAGACAGGGTCTTGCTATGTTGCCCATGCTGGACTTGAACTTCTGGGCTCAAGCAATCCTCCCACCTCAGCCTCCTGAGTAGCTGGGAGTACAGGCACACGCCACCATGCCCACTGTATGATGCTTTTCACCCCAGAGGAAACTGAAGCTCAAAGTGGCAAAATTAACTTGCCCAAAATTACATAACTGGTAAATGACACAGGCAAGATCTAAACCCAGGCTGACCTCAAATCTTAGTTGCTTTTCACTACACTGCACTGCTCTGAAAGTATGGGCGGTGGGGTTCAGGCATGCAGGCTCTCACTCGAGTCCCAGCTCTGCCACCTACTGGCTGTGTACCCTTAGATGAGTTACTCAACCTCTCTGTTCCCTCATTTGTAAGTGGCAATGACAACACCAATGTTGTAGGGCAGGTGAAAGGATTGAATGTAGGGTGCTTAGAACAGTATCTGACACATAGTAGGTGCTAAATCAATCTGCTGTGAATAAATATTTGCTGACCAATTTGCCAATCTTGACCTAAAGAAAGATCAATTCCGTTAACCTTCCAGATCGAGAACAGGCTCAACCCCCAAAGCTCTCTTCCCTTGGGTGGGTCCTATGATCCTAAGGTGCATCTTTTCAAGACCCTATTCCCTCCCCTCCACCTCAGAGTCGGGGACCCCACTGCACTCACAAAGTGAAGAAAAGCTTCTCATTGATGCCAGAAATGACGGATGCAATGGACAGAGAGAGGATGGAAGCTCCAAAGAAGACGTGGACGGGTTTAAGGAGGCTGCGCAGCCACAGGGACGCCCAGGGCAGGAGGAAGACGGCAAAGCCCAGGAACCACTGTGGACGCAAGGGAGGACGCACCTTACTGCACTGCGTGTGATCCGAGGTGCACCGGGTCATCCCACCCCTTCAGCACCTCCTCCTGTCGCCGGACCCCGGCCCTTCTTTCCCAGTGCAAACCCTCCGCCAGGCACTGCCCACCACCACGCCTCGCTTCCTCACCATGGCCTGTTTCTATTACACCAGCAGCAAGACCAGTACATGAAATGCTTTGCTCCAATCCTGCTCCCCCAGCAAACCCAGGCAGCCTTGTTTGTCTCAGTCCTTGCTCCTAAAACGCCTCCCTTGTACAGGCCTGACATCAGAATATGGAAACCACTTCTGGAATTGCTTCTGGGTCAGAGAGGTGGGAATGGAGACAGTGGAAACCAGGTGGCTGCCGAGAGCCAGCGTGGTGCATGCAGTCAGCACGGAGGGCCCCGGGAGCACAGACGGGCAGCGGGATGGGCGAGAGAAACGGTAAATGCTGGAGCCACCAACCCCCCACAGCCCTTTAAACTGCCGGTTCTACAGGACATGCCCTGCAAGGCCCTCTCCAGACAATGAGCAGAGGGAACCTTTGGTCCCACAGCTGCCAGGCCTGGCAGTGGGAACCCAAAGAGGGCGGAGAGAACCCACCTGGCAGGCGAAGAGGAAGACGGCGGTGATGCCCAGCCAGCTGTGCAGGGAGTAGAGGTTGGCAATGTGGTTGTGGTTGTGGAACTTAAACACAGCAACCAGCCCCAGCACAGTGAGGCTGAAGGCCATCAGGTGCAGGGCTGCGTGGAGGAGCTTCCAGGGCAGCTTGGGCCCCAGCCATGACTGGGGCAGGCGGTACACCAGCGACCCTGCAGGAGAGCGCAGTCGCAGGACTCAGCCTCTTCCCCCGTGCTCACCCACACATCAGGGCAGTTACCCCGAGGGGATCCCACACAGCCTGCCAACGAGGGAAGGGGAAATGCTAGGACACTGGTGTCAACTCCTTGTCATCTGCTATCCCCTCGTCCTTTGTGGGACAGCAGTCAGCCATGAGGGAGGACAGAAGGGCCAGTTAGAAAGGGAGGAGCAGATTTCTTAGACCTGCCATTTTGTCATTACAATTATAAGTGCAGCTTGTATGCAGTTTCCGGGCTAAAAAGCACTGTCACAGTCATTATTTCATCACACTGCACTCTCACAACTGAGGCTGGTTGTCAGGAACAGGCATCAAGGTCAGACAACAACCTAGGTCCAAATCTGGGCTCTGCCTCGTAGCTGTTTGGCCTCTTCTTTCTACATCTCAGTGTCCTCACAGTACGGTGGCAGAGCTGAGTCACTGCAACACAGATCCTATGGCTGGCAAAGCCTAAAATATTTACTATCTGGCCCTTTAAAGAAAAGCTTGCCGACCCCTGCCATAGGGTATCTGTGAAGCTGCCCTTCTGAGATGCCCACATTCTTACCACTTCCCACCCAAATGACAGCTGGGCCCAGTGACAGCCCAACCCACCCTTCCCCTATAGCCTCAAACCCAACACTGACAAAGGCCAGTCTCGGAGAGGGAAAGGCTGCCCAATCCAGGATTGGGCCGTATCACACCTCCCTTGCTGACCTCTTACTCACCAGCTCCATAGAACACCACCATGCCAGCAACTGTGAGCACCGGGTGCCAGTTGAATGTGTGGGTGCTGCCATCCCAAGCAAAGCCACCACACCAGAACTGCATCCAGTAGGCAGTGAAGAGGATGCACATCGAGCCCAGGGACCCCAGCACCAGGCAGGACAAGTAAAACCACCCTGAAGCCATTCTGATCAGGCACTCCTAGAGGAAGCGTAAGTCACAAGTCCCCGTTAGTCCAGGTGTGCCCCAAACACTGGCTAAAGGAAATAACACTGACCTTGCTCTTGGCCCATGGGATGGAATCTTTTTGCTTCAGTGCCCCTGTCATCAGCCCGGGCACCGGCCCCATGAGGCCTGATGGCAAGGTGGGCCTGATCTCTGGTAACAGACAGTGAGTAAGGCCCCCCCAGCACCTGGCAGTCACAAAGCAGCAAGTTCAGGGCTATGGCTGGCCCTGGAGAAGGCCAGATGCCAAGGCCTTAGGAGCAGAGTCCTGGGATGAGTCTCCCTTCACAGGACCAGAAGGTAAAGAATTAGCACACCCAGAAAAGAAGGGACAGGAATCATAATCTGGGCTGGATCACACAAATGCCCATGCCCTGGATTCTAACATAAGGAGGCAAAAATCACAATCTGAAAGGGGCAAACACACTATTGTCCTAGCGGGGGAAAAGTCCAATGGGCTCCCACTTCTACAGAAAAGTTCTTCCCCAGATGGTGAACTCTGTGGGGCTAATCTTCATGGGGGAGGTGAGATCAGGCCATCACTCCAGACCCCACACTGCACACGGTGAGTTGGGTGATAGCCCTAAGCTGTCTCCAGGCCTGAGACTTCTGCTTTCCCCACCTCTGGGGAAAGTCCAGAGAAGAAAAGAGGAAGCAAGAACTCGTGGTCTAGAAAGCAAGAGGTTTATTTTGAGATTTCCACGTGTGCTCAATAAACTCAGAAACCAACTCTGCTTTCAGGCCTGGCAAATGCGTAAGCCCCTAAGGAGTTGCTTTTAAAAGCCAGGCAAGTGGACAAAGCCACAAGACTGGCCCTGCTTGGGCCCGAGCCTCAGGGCAGTCATCCTGTTCCCATATACTCATGCCAAGAAGGCAACAAGGTGGCTTCCTGCAGTTGAAGTCCCTCGCTCTGAACCAGCTAACAGAGAAAAGTAGCCAATAACTCCCAAGAAGATAAAACATGTGACTGCTGACCTTTAGACCTAATGGTAGGCTGACAGAATGGCTCCAAATATCACGAAGAGGGCACCTTGAGCAAATCACTTAACGTCTGCAGGACTCGGAGTCCTCATCTGAAAGAAAGGCATGGCAGTAAGAACAGTATTTATTGAACACCAGGTATGAGTGCTGGAACCGTACACACATGGTCCCATCTACTCCTCCTGACAACCCTTTGAAGATTATTATCCCCATTTTATAAATGAGGACACTAAGGCTCAGAAAGATTAAATAGCATCAGGACCCAGTGAATGGGCAGGGAGTTTCAAACTCTTGTCTGTTTGGCTTCAAGACCCACGATTTTTCCTTGACCACAGGTTGTCAGAAAATCAAGTAGCAGCCAAACATTGTAACTCTTCTTAGTTATTGCTGTCACAGCATTTTATCCTAACTACTAACAAAAACCTGAAGTTCATGGTTCCCATGCCTGCTCGGGCCTCTCAACAGCCCTGCGCAATGCCAGGCCACCTCTCCCCTTGCCAGGTGTCCACCTAACCAGGAACAGATGCTGGGCTCTCGAGGTGTCCTAAGTTGGCAGTATTCTCTGAGAAAGGAAGTTCCAAGGGCTGGGGAAGAAAATACAAGCTTCCATGAGGCTGGCAGGAGAAAATCATGCCACCAGTTTCCTAGAAGCTTTGTGACTCAACTATTCAGGTCAGAAATTTGCTACCCATCCTTTTTTTTTTTTTTTTTTTTTTTTTGAGACAGAGTCTCTCTCGCCTGGGGCGAGTGCCGTGGCATCAGCCTAGCTCACAGCAACCTCAAACTCCTGGGCTCGAGCAATCCTACTGTCTCAGCCTCCCGAGTAGCTGGGACTACAGGCATGCGCCACCACGCCTGGCTAATTTTTTTTTTTTTCTATATATATATTTTTAGCTGTCCAGTTAATTTCTTTCTATTTTTGGTAGAGACAGGGTCTCGCTCTTGCTCAGGCTGGTCTCGAACTCCTGAGCTCAGAACGATCCGCCCGCCTCGGCCTCCCAGAGTGCTAGGATTACAGGCGTGAGCCACCGCGCCCGGCCTGCTACCCATCCTTGAAGCTGTCCCCCTACCCCCAACAATTCCTGCAAGGGCAGAGGAAGTTTCAGGTCACCTGATGTTCAGTTAAAACACCCTCCATCCGCCAGTGACGTGTTAAGTCAGCACTTAGGAGCTCTTGCTCAGCAGGCTCCATCCGTCTGACGATATCTACTTCTACAACTTTTTTTTTCCTTTGTAAAAGGAAAAGTAAATATAGTCCAAAAGGGATTGTATTCACTCCCCTAGAAGAGGTCCTGGCTTGCTGTTCTGTGACAGACTTACGACGGATGGTAGGGACACTTTCCTGACAGAGGGCTGTAACGTTATACTGCTCCACTCACAGTATGTAGATAAGCCCTGCTTATTACTGAAACAGAGAGCAAAGCAGGGGGAAAGGAAGGATGCAGTGAAAATTGCAATGCAGATGCTGAGAATATCCTCTCATTTGTTCTAAGAGCACAGGCTGGGCTATGATCTCAGGATGTGCTCGCCACAGTCTCCTGTTCTGCCCTCATTTCGTAGATCCCTATTTTAAGGCAGGGGTCAGCAAATTCTTCTGTAAAGGGCCAGGTCGTAAATGTTTTAGGCTTTGTAGGACACACGGTCTCTGTCACAACTCTGCTGATGTGATACGAGAGTAGTCATAGACAATATCTTAACAAATGAGCATGGCTGTGTTCCAATAATGTTTTATTTATGAACAATGAAATCTCGAGTTTCATATAATTTTCATGTCACAAAAATATTATCCTTTTCATTTTTTTTCAGTCACTCAATTATGTAAAAACTGTTCAGGTGGGGCACATTTGGCCTGTAGGTTGTAGTTCATTGATCCTGATCTTAGGAGTCTTAAGTTAAGATCCAACTTAATACCCTCCTCAATTCCTTGGCAGAAAGGATTCTTCCAGGCTGAGCTAAAACAGGTCAGGCCCAGGGGTAAGAAATGGGTATTTCCCATTCAGCCCTTAGACTTAGAAAAAGGTTCTATTCCAAACTACTGCAATGTTACTTTTATAATTTACAACTACAAATAGATGAAGGGGCAAAAAATCAGTTTCTCCCCCTTCCCAAATGGATGAGGGGGACTTTAAGAATCCTGAGAACCAGACCTACAGTACGAATACTAAACCTTTATCTCATAGATCAAAAACACTAACACGAGCCCAAAGAAGGAAAGCCACTCAGCCAAGGTGAGTGGCAGAGCTAGTACAGGAATTCAGGTCCACTCCCCTTCAGCTCTGAGGGCTCCTTATTTCCAAACGTAGCATCTGTTAAAGTCAGAACTCAGGAGCGAGGGGCCCAAAATTACAGCCAGGAAATAGGTAAGTGAGGTCCTCCCTAGCACCAGAGTAATTACAGACCCGTCCTTCTGACTGCACAGCTCTGGCTGGCTCAGGTGTCCGAAAAAGAACCGTTCCAGGCATCCGGGGTCGGATCCCTGACCCCTCAGCTGGGCGCTTGGTGTCAGCTAACATTGGGTGAAAATTGGAGCAAGGGGCTCCTCCTGCTTTCTGCGCCTTCCGAAGAGCTATCGTGCATTTACAACCACCACCTTGGAAGGAAGGGTGCGGAGAACGGTACCCATTTCCTGAAAGAGAAAACTGAGGCCAAGCGAGAGGATCGCCATAGCGCGAAGCGAGGAAGCAGCGGAGCCAGCACGGAAACCCAGGTCCCTGAACTCCCAGTCCGGGCTCTTTCTCACCCCTAACCACAGTAGGACGCAGCGGGGCCGGGGCCTCCGGGATCCGCCTCTCTCCACCCTGCGCCCGAGCTGCCGCTCCCGAGGCTCCAGGGAGATGGAGGACTCTCAGACACCTGCAGCCAGGTGACACCGCCGCCACAGAGCTGAGCAGCGGGCGCCGCCTCGCGCTCTTATAGGCTAGCAGCACTTCCGGTCGCGCGCGAGGTTGCCTGGGAAATGAAGTCCGAGGCCCCGGGCTAGCCTGCTCCCAGCGCACCGGCCTAACTCTGGTTCCTCCATGGGCGTTTTCCCCAAGTCCGGAGTCGAGGCCCAGGAGTACCGCGACACGTCTACCCTGTCCCTCACCCCGCAGCGCGACGAAGCGGAAATGTTCGAGTTGACGCGAAGCCTCCCACCAGGGGCCGGCTCTCGGCAAGACCGCGTGCGGCGTGGGCGGGAGGCCTCGGTCAGCTGGCGGCGAGGCTGGGAGGACTCAGAGCAGGGCGGGCCCGGAACAGGGCGGACACGGGAGAGCGAAGGCGCAAACATGGCGGCTTGGTTGGCCACAGAGTGAGGAGCGCGGCTCAGACGGAGCTAGCGTCTGTCATCTACTTCCGGAATTTAAAGCCGGTTTCCGGAAGCCAGGACGGTGTCCCCATGACAACCGACGTTGAGTCTTGGAGGTGAGCGTGGTCGATGAGGAATGGGTAAAGTGACCAAAAGTGAGAATTTTTGTTGCTATTGTTTTGGTTTAGGTTTTGTTGCCAAGGCAACTCCATTTTAAAGTGGATTGGGAAGAGTGAGGACTACTGCTCTGGGGACAAAAGCAAGGCGGCAGGTAGCGATGGACGAACTGTGAGGAGGCTTCATTACCTTGCGAATCACCACTGCTCTAAACTGGAGGGGGTGATCGATCTTAGAGCGAGCGATGGCCGTTTGTGTATAACGGATCCTCTCAACAGCCCTCGGTGGTGGCCTGTGCAATAGTGGTTAAGAGCACGGGTTTGGCGTCACACCTAGTTATGAATCCTGGTTCTGCTTACTTGCGTCCTGGAGGAATGACTTGAACCCTGATCCCTGTGTCCTTGCTTGTAGAATGGGGATAATTCCCATCTTGCAGAGTTGTTGCGAGGGTTAAAGGAAATTATGTTGGTTGACAAGTTTATCATGGTGTTGGTACCTAGGTGATAGCTGTCAATATTATTTAATGAATGAGGAAACTCGGGCTCAGAATAACCATGTTCATAATCCAGTAAGGTGGGACTTCTCCACCAGGTGAGGTGGACCAGGTGCCTTAACCTCTCAGAGCCTCTGTGTAAAATGGGGACTATATGCATTATAATGGCTACTTTTCAAGAAGGTTGTAGGATTAAGTTTTTAAATATGAAGAGAGTTTGTAAATTGTAAAACATTTTACAAGTCTTAATCACTCTCTAACAATCCAAAGCATTTTGAAATTTGTTTATAGATTTGATTCAGCTGTAGGGTCACAGGACACCCCCCTCCCCCAGCAACTTGTGAGTCTTGGAATATATGAAAATAAAGGCCCAGCTCCACTTATCTGGTGCCACTGTGTAGCTACCATAACCTTAAACATAAAGTTTTACAGAAGAGCACTATTTCCTCTCAACCTTTTCTGCCTACACCACTTCCCACTTTTGTGCTGACATTTTCTCTGTCTAGTTACATATCAGCCTATCAGTTACATAAGAGGCAACTTAGTGCAATAGTAAGAGCATGGTCGCTGGACCCAGACTGCCTGGATCTGAATCCCAGCTCTGCCATTTAATAGTTATGTGACCTTGGACAAATTATTTTACCTCTCTGGGCCTCAATTTTCCCATCTGTAAAATGGGGAAAGTAATGTATCTTCAAGCTCATGAGGTTATTGTGAGGTTTAAATAGTGTTCTTGCTTAGGACAGTCCCTGGCATATTGTAAGTGATATATAAGGGTTTGTTGCTGTTACTATTGCTGCTGCTGCTACTACTACTACTACTACTACTACTACTACATGACCAAGCAGTCACTCTTCTCTGTAATACCGCCAGATTCCTTTGGTTAGAAAGAGCTCTGCATTTAGAAAGTTCCAGGCATGGAGAAAGGTTTAGAGGGTAAGGGTCTCTAGAAGAAATGACTTGTTGGGGTTTGTTGTTTGTTGGTTTTGTTCACTAAGGTATCCCAAGCACCTGGAATGGTGCCTGGCACACACTGGGTTCTCAGTAAATGTTTAGTGTATTAATGAATTTCTAACCTTGCCTCTCTTTTTGCCCCAACAGGCCCTTGCTTAGAACAGGGGAAACAGCTCTGAGTCAGAGGAACTAGAAGCCTCTCCCTCAGTGGTGGGGAGAGAACCCAGAGCTGTTTTCTAGGGAACTGTGGAATGTGCCCTTGGGGGCCCAAGAAAACAAAAGGAAGATGCTCCAGACCAGTAACTACAGCCTGGTGCTCTCCCTGCAGTTCCTGCTACTGTCCTATGACCTCTTTGTCAATTCCTTCTCTGAGTTACTCCGAATGGCTCCTGTCATCCAGCTGGTGCTTTTCATGTGAGTTCCATGGGTGGCTCTGGAAAGCTGAACCTAAGCACTTTGAAAGCCCTGACAGTCATGATTTAACATTTTAAAGTTAGTAGAGATGTATCAGGGAGAATAAAATTTAACATTGTCCTGGGCTCTCCAGGGTACATAGATATGGTCACAGGTCCTGTTTTTATATACTTCTAACAAGGGTTGGGGATAAGGGAGCAGTTTATATAGGGAATAGGGTTAGACTGCTGACCCTTCATTCTCTCCATCTATTAGTAGAAATATTGTCTTTGCCATGAAAGAGGATTACAGAATGACAGGTTGAAAGGAAATCATATATATATTTTTTTATTAGAGACAGGGTCTTGCTCTGTCACTCAGGCTGGAGTGCAGTGGTACAATCATAGCTCACTGCAGCTTCAAACTCCTGGGCTCAAGTGATCCTCCCACCTCAGCCTCCCAAGTAGCTGGGACTATAGGCATACACCACCATGCCCAGCTAATTTTAAAAAATTTTGTGTAGAGATAGGGTCCCAGTATGTTGCGCAGGCTGGTCTCAAACTCCCAGCCTCAAGCAATTTTCCCACCTCAGCCTTCTAAAGTGCTGGGATTACAGGTGTGAGCCACCGTGCCCGGCTGATAATCATATTAATAACGTATATGAATCCCATAGGATGGCAACTGTTAGCATTTATCCTCCGCAATGATTTATAGACTCTACGAGGCAATTTCCAAGGTGAAAACTACAGTCATGGATATGATCTTCCTTCATTCAGCAAGTATTCATTGGCCTGCCAGCCAGTGTTCTAGTTGCAGTGGTAAAGCTGACAAGTTCCTGCTCTCACGGGGTTTCCATTCTAGTGGAGAGGGACAATGAATACATAAAGAAAAATAAGATAATTTCAAATAGTTATGTCGTACAGTGGGTGGAGTAGCTGGGGTGGGGAGGAGAGAGCTACTTTAGGTAGCGGGGTTGAAGGAAAGTCTTTCTGAAGAGGGGACATTTGAACTGAGACCGAAGTGGCACAAAGGCACTAGCCATGCAAAGGTCAGGGTGTTAAGTACATTGTTATCGTGATAGATGACATTGTCCAACAGGACCAGGTTATATGACAGACAGGGCTGGCATTTTCTGGACATAGGAAAGAAACTAGTTTCTCAAAAGTGCCTACTTGGTTTATTGAGTTGAGTGTCAGAGCAGGAAAGCCTTGTCTGTGGACTGCAATTCAGCTGATAGGGCCAGTGGGTCATTTTAGCTTCATGTCATTTGGGTCTCCAAACCCATGCTATCTCTTTGAGGGTTTCAGATGACTATAATCACAGGGAAGGACTGACCTCATGGACTTAGGGCCAGCTCTTCGGTCCTCACACAGGCCTCCATTTGTCTGTACTTTGTTTTCTATGTCTCCAGCATCCAAGATATTGCAATCCTCTTCAACATCATCATCATTTTCCTCATGTTCTTCAACACCTTCGTCTTCCAGGCTGGCCTGGTCAACCTCCTGTTCCATAAGTTCAAAGGGACCATCATCCTAACAGCTGTGTACTTAGGCCTGAGCATCTCCCTGCATGTCTGGGTCATGGTAAGAGTGGAATTCTGAATTCCTGAATCTTTAAAGGGCTAGGAATATCTTTTCTCTGGGAACTCAGCATCATTCTTTTATATCTCATACAGTCCTTAATGGGAAACAGGTGAAATGAAAGTGGTCAGAGCTGGAGCATTAGGAACATGAGAGTTTCATAAGGCACCTTTGCCCAACCTTATTGTGTTGAAGAACAGCCTTATCTAAGAGTTGAGGAACTCTTCTGGAACATCCGGTTCACCCTTTACCCCAAACAGGCCTGCTAGGGCTAAAACAGTCAGTTGAATCTGTTTCATCATTAGCTATTTGGGCCAGTGGGTGTTGATAACGGGGTATTCTTAGGTATCGGTGTCACATGGCCAGTGCAGTAGGCAGTAGATATTCCTGGGAAGTAGCCAAGCAAGAGTGCTGCTTACCCTTGAGTGCTTCATGCCTTCTGTTGGGTCCCTGTCACTAAACTGGAGAACCAGCCTCCAAGATGCCTCCCTTTGGTTCTAACATAGGCCCTCAGATCAGATCCAGTTTTCACGGTTTCAGATTTTTTCTTTTCACAAATTTGTCCATCTCTTTGGGTATCCCATGTGTTTCTCATGTATTCATTTTGATGGAACACATTAAAATCTCAGAGTTCTCTAGTCACTTTTTTTTATATTTTTATTTTTTTAGAGATGGGGTCTTGCTGTATTGCCCAGGCTGGAGTATAGTGGCTATTCACAGGCACGATCATAGTACATTGCAACCTCAAACTCCTGGCCTCAAGCTATCCTCCCACCTCAGCCTCCCAAGTAGCTGGGACTTACAGGCGCACACCACTGCGCCAGCTCTAGTCACTTTTTTACTAAAGCCCCCTTCTCAACCAAACCGTCTATTAGGTTGCCTTTGTGATTCCATGGAGAGAAGTAGAGCTCCTACAAAAGAAGCAGAGCAGTGCCAAAATCTCCAGGTGCTTCCTGAAGAGGATTCTGTGCTCTGGTTCCTAGAGCCAAAATAGGTCCTGGCTTTGTACTATAAAGCTGTTAATCTGATTAAACCCTGAGCACACCCGAGCCTTTATCTGACAGGAGCTGAGCCTGAGATTTTCAAGGCAAGATAGTGACCAGATGAACTCCTTAGATAATGTATATCATTTCTCCTTGGCAAAGGCTATGAAATGAAAGAGGATAAATAGCTTAGTTCAGGCTGGTCTGAGTGCACTGGTGTTTACAACTATTTGATCACAATCAGTTACAGATTGCTTTGTTCCTTCCCCACTCCCACTGCTTCACTTGACTAGCCTAAAAGGAAAAAAAAGAAAAGAAAATAGCTTAGTTCACACTTCCTGTCTCAGGGTTAAAAGTATATTCCCTTTATACCAAAAAAGGGAGCTCGAGGCTCCTTCAATAAACATTCCCTGGGGTTGTAGAAAGAAGGAAGGAGAGTGAGATGGCATGATTCTAAACCAAGTGGCTTCCGTGCAGCTAACCAAGGTGGAGATGTTAGGGCCTTAGGTGTCCATTAACCTTTCTCTACCCATATCTCCTTCAGCATCTACGCTGGAAAAACTCCAACAGCTTTGTTTGGACAGATGGACTTCAAACACTATTTGTATTCCAGAGACTAGGTAAGGACCAGAGTAATGTCAGGCCTCACTTGGGCCCCTTGGATCCTGGCTTCCCAGCCCTGTCACAGCTGGCTGGGGATGGTTGGGACAGCCATGCCAAGAGCAGAAGGGATTACTGCCCTCTGCGCTTGCTGGGAGACTGTGGGAAACCATGAGGCAGGGCCCCTCAGCCTTGGTGGGTTCTGCTCTTACCCTGACACGAATGCTCAGGAGCATCCCTAAGGCTTCTCTTCTGCTTGTCATCCACAGCGGCAGTGCTGTACTGTTACTTCTACAAACGGACAGCTGTGAGACTGGGCGACCCTCGCTTCTACCAGGACTCCTTATGGCTGCGCAAGGAATTCATGCAAGTCCGAAGGTGACCTCTTCTTGTCACACTGATGGATGCCTTACCTTCCTGATAGAAGCCATGTTTGCTGCTCTGCAGGGAGGATTGTCCCTATGCACCAGGAAGCAGCTGGATTTTCCTAGGAGGGCTCAGGCCAGTTGTGTTCAGCATTCAGGAAGGAAGATCCTCCCTCTTGCAAATTGAAGTGTTCCCCAGCAGACTCTAACATGTAATTCCTGCCTTGCCTCCCACCTCAGTTCTACCCACTTTCCTTCCTTTCCTGCTCCATACTGTTCATTTTCTCTGCCCCTCTTTCTTATAGAGGGCTCTGTGGCTCTTACCCTTGTGAAGCTTTTCATTTAGCCTAGGACTGGAGGACCTCCCAGCCCCCACTTTCCTTGCCCCACACACGAGTGACTGAAGGATGTGAAGAGTGATAGTTACGTGCTCCTGGCCGACCACACCTTTGACATCTGGATTTTATACCCAAGGTACTTTTTTTACGTTTTTTTGTTTTGTTTTGGTTTTTTTTTTTGTTTTGTTTTGTTTTGTTTTGTTTTGTTTTTTTGAGACAGAGTCTCACTCTCTTGCCTGGGGTGAGTGCCATGGCTCAGCTTAGCTCACAGCAACCTCAAACTCCTGGGCTTGAGCAATCCTACTGTCTCAGCCTCCCGAGTAGCTGGGACTACAGGCATGTGCCACCATGCCCGGCTAGTTTTTTTTTTTTTTCTATATACATTTTTAGCTGTCCAATTAATTTCTTTCTATTTTTGGTAGAGACGGGGTCTCGTTCTTGCTCAGGCTGGTCTTGAACTCCTGAGCTCAGAACTTTTTTTACGTTTTATAAATAGGAAATAAATTTCCTTTTTCCATAAATAGTGGAGTTTATCTGCCTAGCTGGATCTCATCGTGGTTAAAAGGCGTGCCAAGTGCTAGCTTCAGCATCTGCTTGACACATGAGCAGATTGAGCCACAGTTCAAATCCAGGTATTTCTTGAACCCCATTATGAGCATAAGGTATTTTTGTGAAATTCAAGATGTAATCTGATGCCTCATCCCCCGCCCCTGGAGTTCCAAACTAATATGCTTCATTCAGACTCTGTCTCCCTATCAGAAGTTGAATCTGCCTTTGGAAGAATAAAAAAGTTCTTTTGCCTGTTTTGGCAAAATAAATTTTTAAAATTCATATGCCCATGGTATCATTTTTCTATTGCCAGAATAATGTGTAACAAGCCACCACCAACTTCAGGGGCATACAGTAATAAACAGTTACTTGGCTCTCAGATCTCGGGCTTCAGCTGATCTGGACTGGGTTTGGCCGATTTCAGCCAGGCTTGCTCATGTGTCCGGTCAGCTGTGGGTCCAGTAGGCAACTGTGATGATCTTGGGATCCTTCAGCTCTTGGCTAACTCAGGATGACCTTAGCTAGAATAGCTGGGGTTCCTCTGGTTCACATGACTGACCCTCCAACAGACTAGCTGGGCTCTGTCCACATGACCGTGGCAGAGCAGGAGAGAATAAGCCCCAAGTGTGCAATCCCATTCAAGCCTTTGCTTGTACTGTGTCTTGTGGTCAAAGCAAGTCATGTGACTGAGCCCACAGTCAAAGAGGAAAAGTACTACAAAGTTTCAAGGCCAAAGGGATGAATACTGGAAAGGTGAAGAATGGGGTTAATTCAATGAAGTCCATCACACCAGAGAGTTTCTCTATAAAATGTGTTATCCAGAGACATTTTGGCACAGGGGTTAGCAAATTTTTTCTGTAAAGGGCCAGATCATAAATATTTTAGATTTTGAGGGCGCAACTATGCAACTCTGACATTAAAGCATGAAAGCAGCCATAGACAGTATAAGACATAAATGACGTAAATGGATGAACACAGATGTGTCCATTTAGGTACAGTGAAATTTGAGTTTCATATGATTTTCATATGTCACAAAATGTTCTTATGATTTTTTTCAATCATGTCAAAATGTAAAAACTATTATTGGCTAGATTTGGCTCCCAGGCCATAGTTTGCCAACCCCTGCTTTAGGAGCCTGGAATAAATTTCTGTGGAAAGAGGTAAAAGAGAGTATAGGAAATCAGATGTCAAGATTTTAATATACATTAAGAAAAGGAATGACATTCAAATAAAATGTTTAAGGCACCAGCCTATCTTCTAATTGGAACAAGTGACCTGAAGTTCTAACAAAGCCATCATCTACACTTACTGTATCTTTATCTGTGAAAAAATGATGAACAGTAGCCTGATTTGAATCTTCATAAACGCTGTTAATGGAAAAAACAAACTCTGTGAAATAATTTAAAGACATTTATTCTGAGCCAATATGGTGCCCATGGCCTAGAGAGCATAGTCCTAAGAGGTCCTGAGAAAAATGCACCCAAGGTGGCTGGGTTACAGTTTGGCTTTCTTATTTATTTTTTTATTTTTAGAGATGGGATCTTGCTGTATCACCAGGGGCTGGAATGTAGTGGTGCGATCATAGCTCACTGCAGCCTCAAACTCCCAGGCTCAAGCAATCCTTCTGCCTTAGCCTCCTGAGTAGCTGGAACTACAGGTGTGAGCCACTACACCTGGCTAATTTTTAAAAATGTTTTTAGAGGCAGGTTCTCACTATGATGCCCAAGCTAGTCTTGATCTCCTCGACTCAAGCAATCCTCCCTCCTCGGCCTCCCAAAGTGCTGGAATTACAGGCATGAGCCACTGCACCCAGCCACAGTTTGGTTTTATACTCTTCAGTGAGACAGGAATTGCAGGTAAAATCATAAATCAATATATAGAAGGTATACATTGGTTTGGCCTAAAAAGGCAGAACATCTCAAACAGGAGCCTACAGCTTATAGCTGGATTCAAAAATTCTTTAATTTGTAATTGGTTAAAGGAATAAAACTGTCTGAAAGGTTGGAGTCAGTAGAAGGGAATGTTTTAAGATAAAGAAGTCTGCTAATCATATAGCAAGCCACAATATGCCAACTCAAAGTGATCTGTTAAGAAAGTTAATGGCCTGCAGGTGT
Source organism: Indri indri (assembly GCA_004363605.1). Taxonomy (NCBI): domain Eukaryota; kingdom Metazoa; phylum Chordata; class Mammalia; order Primates; family Indriidae; genus Indri; species Indri indri. The sequence continues at coordinate 361,007 of RJWJ010000165.1, forward strand.
GAATTAACCTGTCTTGCATGGCCTTAGGCCCTGTTTATAATTTAGTATCTTATTGCCACAAAGAGTCTATTTTGTCAGTCTTACAATCTCTGTTTTAACAATGCTCAACAGTTGTTATGTCTAAACTCCAAGAGGGAGGGAGTATAAGGAAGTGGGTCTGACCTCCTTTCCCTTCGTGGCTGGGAATTAAGGTTTTTTGCAGTCCCTTTGGCCAAGAGGGCATCCATTCAGTTGTAGAGGATAAGGAGGTTTAGGATTTTATTTTTAATTTTTAGCTCTTGGCCGGGCGCGGTGGCTCACGCCTGTAATCCTAGCACTCTGGGAGGCCGAGGTGGGCAGATCGCCCTGAGCTCAGGAGTTCGAGACCAGCCTGAGCAAGAGCGAGACCCCATCTCTACCAAAAATAGAAAGAAATTAATCGGACAACTAAAAAATATATATAGAAAAAATTAGCCGGGCATGGTGGCGCATGCCTGTAGTCCCAGCTACTCGGGAGGCTGAGACAGTAGGATTGCTCGAGCCCAGGAGTTTGAGGTT
>RJWJ010000166.1:0-87637 GCA_004363605.1 Indri indri
TTTTTTTTTTTGAGACAGAGTCTCACTCTCTTGCCCGGGCGAGTGCCGTGGCGTCAGCCCAGCTCACAGCAACCTCAAACTCCTGGGCTCGAGCAATCCCACTGCCTCAGCCTCCTGAGTAGCTGGGACCACAGGCATGCGCCACCATGCCCGGCTGATTTTTTCTATATATATATTTTTAGCTGTCCAATTAATTTTTTTTCTTTCTATTTTTGGTAGAGATGGGGTCTCGCTCTTGCTCAGGCTGGTCTCGAACTCCTGAGCTCAGAACGATCCGCCCACCTCGGCCTCCCAGAGTGCTAGGATTACAGGCGTGAGCCACCGCGCCCGGCCGAACAAATGTTCTTTACCTTGTTATAAATGAAATAACACTCTTCCCTTACTGTAAATGAAATAAAGTTCTTCAAGCAATTCTTTTTGGCTTTTACCAAAGTGTTATCTCTATATGCACTACTTATTTTAAAGGAATATTTGTTTTTTTAATGGTGTTTCTTCCTGTCCTCCTTCCAAGTGTTTTGGAAAAAAATGAGGAGCGGGGAGCGCACAGTTTATAGTTATTTCACACGTAGGTGAAATAGGAGAAGTTGGTTATTGAGTTGAGACCCAGTGGTATAATCCTCGATTCAGCTAGGGAGAGTGTATACCCACATCAGTTCTCAAGACATTAGTTTTCTTTGTTACCTTAATAAGGATTTATTGATCACTTACTCTGTGTAAGGCATATGATAAATATTTCTCTTAAGTTCTTATAAAATCTTATAAATTGGCTATATTCTTCAGATGAGGAAACTGAAAATCAGAGAATTGGTGAGAGCCACAAAGCTAGTACTTGTCAGAGATGGAATTAAAACCCTAATCTGTCTCACTATAAGTTTGTATTTCTCCTATAATGTTGCATTGTTAATGAATGTAAGATCAAACAAAATTGTTATATTTTCATTTATAATCATTGACATTAACATTTATGTTTAAGAAGGCTAAGTTTTTCTTTCTCATTTGTATTATAAATAAAATTAATCAACTACCAATAAAAACAAGGACCTTTTTTTATCAAAGTTTGTGACAAATAGGATGATTTCCTCATACCTCCTGTCCTTTTTATTCTTAAACAAGGATATGACCTGAGTACTCCATTCATCTGATTCTGAGTCCTTCTCCCTCCTGACGTACAGTAAACCTTTTCTACCTGGCCTGGCCACGTCTCCTGAAAACACAGCAAATCTGACAGGGCAGATTCTCTCACCAGTTTTTCTTTAGAAAAATATAAAAAACGAAGCGAACACTTAATGCCTTCACTTTTCCTAGAAAAAAATGCTAGGAAGTTTTTTGTATATTCTTTACTAAAATGAAATTTTTCCATACCTCTGAATAATTGTCAAAATGCTAACAAGTCCCTGTTTTCCTTAAATCCGTGTAATAACAAAGCAACTAGAATAGTGGTAATATATTCATAGAAAGCGTAGGCTTGTCATTGGTAGTTGAATGTTGTATTCCATAGTAATGTACTTAATGACAGAATGTTGTACTTCAGTGGTAATAAAATGCATGTATTGCAGGTTACTGTTTTATTTAGAAAAGAGGCAATTTAAACAGCACATGGTTGGAGTTATCCAGGAGGGAATGGCAGATAGTTTTTACAGTTCAATAAATGGCTTTACTCCTAATTAAGTATGGCTGGGGTGGCATGTTTCTCCACACCCTGGAAGGCAGAACCAAAAAATTATTTGGCCTCTTTTCTGTGGAATGAAACTCTCTCCTTTGGCTGCACGCCGTTGTGTGTGCACTTAAGGGCAGCCCACACCCTGGGCATGGCAGATCCCTTACTATACAGTTTATATTTCCACAGATTTGGTTATACCGGGGCCACTCACATCTTCCAAAAGTTATCAGTTTTTTATACGTAGATCCGTAAATCCAAATGACACAGTTGATTTGCTCCACTGATTCTCAAATCTGACCATTTCACAATCATCGGGAGGGCCGTTAAAGCACAGACTGTTGGGCCCCACCCCAGAGTTTTTGATTCAGTAGGTTTTGGGTGGGTCCTGATAGTTTGCGCTTCTTCATCACAGGTTCCCAGGTGATGCTGATGCTGCTGGCCCTTGGGCCACATTTTAGAACAGCTGGCCTCACCACCTTCTAAAGCTCCATGCTGTCTAAGAAAGCAGTGATTGAGGTATCAGGTTTTTCTTTGAAGCACATTGGGATTTTCACATTTCATAGTGTCCCAGACTAAGTAGAAAAAGAGGTATTCAATAGGTTTTTTTTGAATGTTTGAAAAGTTTAAAACATGAATACACATACTGAAAAATATACACCATTTGCTTGTTTAATAATTACCTCATTTACTTGAATACACTATTGGTATTTACTTGAAGCAACTTTGAGAGGAAAAACATTACTATCAAATGTCAACATTTATGTTTCAGGCTTGATGGCAGTGTGACCATTAAATTACCATACCAGGCTGGGAACACACGCTGAAAGAAATGAAAATAGTTTTTCTATAAGTAAATGAAGATTTCAAACTTAAACTGTACGTAAGGAATGAAGAATGAAAAAATACTGTACTGAAGGCCGGACCTCAGGCTCTGAAAGATGAACATTGCAGAGCCTTTCCTTATGGGATTAGAGGGTTTCTAAGTTCATTCATTTGCCCACTCAGGAGACACAAACTGAATAACTTTGCCGCAGGCCCTGGAACAAATAGGAGGAAAGGTTATGCTGAAATAATGGGCCTGGGTTCGACTTCAGTTTCGGCTTTCTGTCTGGTCCTGTCCAGGGCTATAACGACACCTATCACATGGAATTAATTAGAAAATTAAATTAGAAAACATATAAAAAGCTTAGCACAGGGTTTGGCACATATGGATGCTTTAAAATGTTAGTAACCCCTCTGCCCTCAGTGTGATAAATTTCAAAACAATGTGCAGAGTGATACAGAAGCACAAAAGACAGAGTGACTAAATCAGCTTAACACAAACTACCCAGGAATGAAATCCAAACCAGATCTTAAAAGACAAAAAGGATTTTGCCACCTGGTTGGAAAAGAGAATGCAGGCAAAAGGAACAATATATGAAAGTCACAGAGATAAGCAGGACATGTGGCTAGAAAAGGATAATGAATAGTCCAGTGGGTCTAAAAAATTCAAACTCATAGAAGGAGAGACTAGAATGGTAGTTCCCAGAGGCTGGAGGGGGTGGTGGGTGGGGAATAAGGAGAGAGGAGATGTTGGTCAAAGGGTACAAAATTTCAGTTAGAAAGGAAAAGTAAGTTTTAATGATTCAGCCTGGCACGGTGGCTCACGCCTGTAATCCTAGCACTCTGGGAGGCCGAGGTGGGAGGATCGCTTGAGCTCAGGAGTTTGAGATCAGCCTGAGCAAGAGCAAGACCCTGTCTCTAATAAAAACAGAAAAATTAGCCAGGCGTGGTGCTGGTCACCTGTAGTCCCAGCTACTGGGCAGGCTGAGGCAGGAGAACCGCTTGAGCCCAGGAGTTTGAGGTTGCTGTGAGCTAGGCTGATGCCACGGCTCTCTAGCCTGGGTGACAGAGTGAGACTGTTTAAAAAAAAAAAAAAAAAGTTTTAGTGATCTATTGTGCAGCATGGTGACTACAGTTAATAATAATGTATTAACGTATTTCAAAATTGCTAAGAGAGTAGATTTTAAATGTTCTTACCACAATAAAATAAGTAGGTGAGGTGATGGACATGTTAATTAGCTTTGTTTATTCTTTCTACAACATATACATTTATTGAAACATCACATTGTACTCCATAAATATATATAATTATTATTTGTCATTTAAAATTTTTTAAATTTAATTTGAAAAATAGTCCAGTGGTTCTTAAAGTATGGACCATGTAATGTCAAATAGCGATCATACAAAGGTCCCTGTTTTCATAGCAATACTAAGACATTTGTCTTTTTCACTGTGTTGACATTTGCACTGATGGTGTAAAAACAATAGTGGGTGAAACTGCTTGCAGCTTAGCACAAACCAAAGCCATGGCAGCATATCATAGTAGGAGCTTTTAAAAAATCTGATTTTACTTTAGAATGTCCTTGAAATTTTATTAAATCTCAACTCCTGAGTGCTTGTGTTTTTTTAAAATTCTGTGTGATGAAATGAGAAGTACACATAGAGGACTTCTGCTGCATACCAAAGTATGTTGGTTGTCTCAAAGAAAAACACTTGTGAAATGGTTTGAGCTGCAAAGTTTAAGCTAGCCCTCTCTTACATAGGCCACTCAAAAGAACAACTGTCAGCCCAATTGTGGTTATTCAAACTTGAGTGTTTGGCAGATAATTTCTTAAGAATGAATATAGCAAACCTATTCCTTCAAGGAAAACAACTGACTATATTTGTTGTCGGTGATAAAATTCAACCTTTTGAGCAAAATAAGAATTTTTTAAAACTCTTATTTGTCACCATGACCTTGACAGCTCCCTAAATAATAAACATTTTTCTAATGAGATTGGTGGTAGAGTTAACAAGAGTTGTTAAAAATATTATATAATGAAATATGTCAACATATGGAGAATCTGTATAACTCAGTAAACCAGTGATTTCCAAATAACCTAATGCATGTACAAAATTATGCATGAATAAAAGATACATTAACACTTCAAGATAGACCAATGGATTTTAATGTAACTGAGTACAAAAAGTTTGTTGCTAATGGTTTGAGATTCCACATTGTACCTAACCTTTAAGAAACAACTGCTTAGCAAGTTCTGGTATAGTGCCAAAGAAAAATATCCACAGTTGTCTAAAAAGCTATTAAAATATTCCTCCCTTTTCATCTATAAATCTGAATGAGACCAGATTTTTCATATTCTTTAATCAAAGCAATGTAACACAGCAGATTGAATGCAGACACAAATATAAGGCTTGAGCTGTCCTCTGTTAAGCCAGATATTAAAGAGATTTGAAAAAATATTTAGGTTAATATCTAAAGGGTTTTTTTTTAACTTTTTTAAATTTTTAAAAATTTTTAATTGACACATAACATAACTGTTCATATTTATGTGGTACATAGTGATGTGATACATATAATACATAGTGATAGAATCAGGATAATTAGCATATCCATCATCTCAAACATTCATCATTTCTTTTGTATTGGGAACATTCAATATCCTCCCTCTAGCTATTTGGAACTGTATATTATTGTTGACCGTAGTCATCCTACAGTGCTATAGAACACTAGGATTTAGTCCTTCTATGTAGCTATAATTTTGTGTCCTTTAAAAAATGTCTCCCTATTCCCCCTACCCTTCTCAGCCTCCAGGATCCTCTGTTCTACTTTTTACTTCTATGACTGCAGTCCCCAAACCCCGGGCTGTGGACCAGTAGGAACCAGGCCACACAGCAGGAGGTCAGTGGAGGGAAAGCGAGCGTAGCTTCACCTGTGTTTACAGCTGCTCCCCGTCACTCCTGTCACCGCCCGAGCTCTGCCTCCTGTCAGATCAGCTGCAGCATTAGACCCTCACAGGAGCACGAACCCTCCTCTAAACTGCGGCACATATGAGGGATGTAGGTTGCGGCTCCTTATGAGAATCTAATGCCTGATGATCTGGGGTGGAGCTGAAGTGGTGATGCCAGTGCTGGGGAGCGGCTGCAAATACAGATTATCATTAGCAGAGGTTTGACTGCACAATAAATGTAATGCGTTTGAATCATCCCAAAACCAGCTTATGTCACTTAACATAATGTCCCCCGGTTCCATCCATGTTGCCATGAAAAAGTTTTTCTTTAATGAATTAATAATTACATGGCAATATATATAAGCCACACAAACAAGAGCCCTTGTGGTTCTCAATTTTTAAGACTGTAAAACAATCCTGAGACCAAAAAGTTTCAGAAGTACTGAAACAGGCCATGAAGAGCCTTGAATGATATGTGGAAGTATCTGGCCTTTATCCTATAGATTTTGTAGAGAAAACAGTTTTTAAGCAGGAAAGTAACATGAATTTTTTCTAACATCTCTTTTTGGCAGTAGTAGTGAAAAGGTGCTAGATGGGATGCCAGTGGATCACATTTTCGTTCAGGAATGTATACATAGGCATCATTTCTATCTGGCTAGTTTGGATCAAGAGAAATTAATTTGGGGCCAGGTGTGATGGTTCACACCTGTAATCCCAGCACTCTGGGAGGCTGAGGCGGAAGGATCCCTTGAGTTCAGGAGTTTGAGACCAGCCTGAGCAAGAGCAAGACCCCCTCTCTACTAAAAATAGAAAAATTAGTCGGGCGTCCTGGCAAGCATCTGTAGTCCCAGCTACTCGGGAGGCCGAGGCGAGAGGATTGCTTGAGCCCAGGAGTTTGAGGTGCAGTGAGCTATGATGACTGGGCTGATGCCACTGCACTCTAGCCCAGGCAACAGAGCGAGACTCTGTCTCAAAAAAAAAAAAAGAGAGAGAAATTAATTTGATAGTCTTGTCTGTGACCAGTTGGGAATTTCTCAGCTGTCATTTTTAGAACGATACCTGCCTACCTACCGTCTCTGCAACTCTCTGATGTCCATAACATGAGGAATAACATTGCACAGCATAGTGGGGAAAATGCCAGCACTGGAGGCAAAAATTTCAATTCTGACTTTACCACTGAGCAGTTGTGACTTTTGGCTTAATCTCTCTGAGACATACTTCCCCTGCCTATACAATTGGAATAATAGGTGTAATGATACCTACCTTATGGAGATATTTTGAAGGCTACATAGATAATATCTGTAAGCACCTAACGTAATATTTAACAATAGGAATTGAGCTCTGCAAATTATGCTTAGGGAACCAAAATTTAAGATCATACTGGTGGGAGGGGTCCGCCAGCCCCCACGCCCCATGGTGGGAGCTGAGTGCCACTCTTATCCTCTAAAAAAAAAAGATCATCCTTCCTTAATATCTCGCCCTTGCCCCTTGCTTAATATCTCAGAATATTAATATTAATATTAAACTTAATATTAAATATTAAACTTAATATTCCGACAATAGTCACATACTCCTTTCTTAAACGTAAATCCAGTCATATCCCCACACTGAAGAAGGCCCTATATATGTGGCATCTGTCTGCCTTTTAATCTTACCCTCCTGGGTTTAATCTTACCCCCTTGCTCATGAGCCTCCAGTTGTTTTGGGTTCCTTTCCTTATGAGTGCCTTGTGTATAATGCTGATCTTGGAGTCAGTACCACAGGGTTACCTTTTAATTGAGACTATCTTAAAATTGGTCCTTTCTTTTTTTTTTCATTTTATTTTAAACTTTTTATGATAGAAAAATTTAGACATATACAAAAGCAGGTAGATTAGTATAATAAACCACCATTTACCATAGAAACCACACTTTAACAATTATCAATTTATGACCAATCTTGTTTTTTCTATACCCTTATCCACTTCCTCCATTATTTTGAAGCAAATTCCAGAATCATTTCATTTGTAAATATTTCAGGATCTCTAAAAGATAAGCTTTCCCCACCCTACCCCCATCATAACATATAAACCAAAAAGGGTTCTTTAAACCCTAATGGCTAACCCCTGGCTAAACAGCATCTGGTATCAAAATTTTGAATACTATAAATATTCTGATGACTCCGGTATCTTTATCCCTGACCTCTCCCTCATGAGTCACATGAATTTTCCATTCAATATCTCCACTTCAAATAAACATTTCAAATGAAACATGGCCAAAACAGAACTCTTAATTTTTCCCTACAAATCCGTTCTGTGCCAAGTCTTCCCTTCTTGGTAAGCAGCCCTCCATCCATGCCATTACTCAAGCTAGAAAACTGAGAGTCATCCTGGATTTTCTTTCCCTCACCCCATACATCCAAAATATCAAGCTCTGTTTATTCAACCTGCAAAATACATCCCAAATATATCTACTTCTCTCCATCTCTGCTTCACCACCCTGGTCCAAACTACCATCATCTCTCATCTATTTACTAAAGTAGTTTCCTAATTGGTCTCTCTGCCTAATCTCTTGCCCCTTGTAATCTAGTCTTTTTAGAACAGCCAAGTACTCTTTACATTTTTAAAATGTAAATCCCATGGTTTGACCTCTGTGAAGGAAGTCGCTACACAATATGACCTCTGCCTACCTGTTTAACCTGTCTCCTACTACTCACCCCCCTGCTCACCAACTACTCAAACAAGCCGAACACAGCCCTGCTTTAGGCCCTTTTTATCAGCTACTCTGTTTGGAAGGCTTCCTTCAGATCTTTGCTTGGCTGGTTCCTTGTCATTCAGCTCTCAATTTAAATGTCACCTCCTCAGAAAATTCTTCACTCACCTCCCAGTCTAAAGACACACCCTGCCACTCTCCATCACATCATTGTTTATTTTAGCTTTATCCATGTTTATAACTTTTACTATTCCTTCTCCATTTTCTTCCTGCCTTCTTGGTTCAATTTCCTTCTTCCTAATATATATCCTTTTAGTAGTCTTTTCAGTAAACTGTGGTGGTAAACTCTGGGTATTAACTAAAATTATGTTTATTCGCATGTTTCATTTTCAAACATAAGTTCTATGTCCAGATTGTGTCCCTGAATGTAAGAATACCACCAAATACAAATTGCCCAGTTTAGGCACTTAGTCCCGCCCTTGTGTAAATAATTTTTTCGTAATTGGTAAGCAGATCTATTGCCAATCACATACATGTCCTTAAAATTTTAGTTCAGCCACGTGTAGCAGCATGTGCCTGCAGTCCCAGCTACTCAGAAGGCTGAGGCAGGAGGATTGCTTGAGCCCAGGACTTTGACTGAGTCCAGCCCAGGCAACATAGCAAGACTCCATCTCTAAAAAAATAAATTAAAAAAATTTTAGTTCAAAAATTTCTTTTTCTAATGAGAAAAATCTAATCTAGTGATTAAGAAAATAACTCTAACACTCCAGCCAAAGTTAAGGATGTCATTTGCTGCCTGAATGGCCTCTTGATCTTTAGCTAACCTTTCAAATGCCACCAACCCTGAACATCATGCTCCTAATTAAAGAAGATCCCCAATGTGTACTCTGGAATACCATGTAAGTCCAGTTTCTTCAGGACTCCCAGAACCATCTCAGGAATCCAACTGTGTCTAGCACAGCTGGAATTCTGTCCAAACCCCAGTCGACTTCTGGTTTCGACAGGCAGGTCAGATTTGGCATACCTATACTCCCTTAGGATTGCTGTTCCTCTGTATCAGCCTTTACCCTTCCAAGTCCTTTTTGATCTTCTCAGAGACCATATAGTTAAACTACACTCCTCAACAATCCAGGAATCAATCCTGGGAGCCCTCTAATCCACTCCAGGGTTCAAGGGTATAGATCAAGAGTTGGCAAACCATAGTCTGTGTTTCAAATCCAACCCGTTACCTGTTTTTGTAAATGAAGTAGTATTGGAAAATAGCCACTCTCATCTTTTACATGTTGTCTATGGCTGCTTTTGCACTACAATGATAGGGTTGAGTAGTAGAGACCATAGGGTCCGCAAAGCCTAAATAAAATATTTACCGTCTGGCCTTTTACAGAAAAAGTTTGCTGATCCCTGGACTAAGCTATAATATCAGATTTGTCTGTGGTTGGCAAGTGTGCTAGTAGCCTGTTAGCCATTCCAGCCAAACACCAAAAAGGTTTGGTACTCACTAAAGTAATCAGAGTCTGCACCTCTTAATATACTCGTGTGTATGCATATATAGTATGGAAAATTAAAATCTCAACACTTCTTAGACTATGGTAAAATGTCATGTCCTTCTCTATGGAAAATTCAGTTGGAAGCTTGAATTGTTTTAATACTTAGCTCCAATTGTATCTTAATTTATATTTTCTCTCCTTTTTACTAAGAGAATCCTATCAAAGTCATCTTTTCATGCTTAGGACCAAACTGGCCTCTGAAGATCAAATTCCTACTTCTCATAAAGAAAAAAATAATTAGAGACAGAGGCTGAAAATAGCTGCTTGCTTTCCTGATCACACATTCTTTTGCTCTGAAAACTTCTGGACTATCAGCATTTATAGAGATCACATCTACATTTGCTGACATATTGTTCCTAAAGTTTAGATGAGTTCATGAAGTCCTTACCATTGAATTTTTAAATAATCATGTTTTAGAGAAAACTGATAAATATCTTCATCCTAATCACAGAATAATGCAGAATGGTTGTGTTTACATGCACCATGATGCGGGTGGTCTTCAGATGGCGTATGTTTCTTTTCCTTTTGGGAGATGATACAACTCCAGAGAAGTAAACTCACTTGCTTAGAGTCTCATAATGAAAATGTTCTAAAGTGAAGATTCAAACTGACAATTCCCCACTTGGGTTAGTTTTGTTTTCTCGTTCTTCTAATGAATCTGAAGTTAAATACCAGTACTTATAATGTAATTCTTACAATACTTTCATTCCCAATAGTCTGACTTTGTATTCTTCCTGTTTTATAAGAAATTGAGACACTGAGGTTCATTGACATCCCTAGAGCCACTCTGCAAGTAGATGGCAGAGCCAGACTCTGACTTCAGAGACGGTTAGTCCCCCTAAATTATTTCTGTTGCACTATTGGTGGTGATTGTTGAGTCTTTTGGCATCTGCCATGCCTTTAAAGTCAGACTGACATAGGAAGGCATGCATGTAACCAGTAAGGGCTACAGTGACGTGTACTGATTCATTGACCTGTCAGGAGTGCTGAGTCTTAAAGTACTGGCATAGCTATTCACTCTCTCAAAAGCACTTTATGTGAATGTCCTAATTAACACATACTCCTATAAATGTCACTGCACCCATTTTACAGACGAATAATGGGGAACATGGACAGAGTAGCATTGGTGGCAGAGTTGAAATTAAATTTGAGTTTCTAATTTCTAGGCCTGTCTTCAGACCTCTAGGCCACAGTTTCAGTCAGTGATTATTTAACATAACTGCAATAGAGTATTGATTAAAGTTATCAGGTGATATTTAAAGGTTTAATTCCAGGACAGGCAGTTTATCCTCATATAGTACCTCTATAATGATGATTTGTTAATAGCAAAGAGAAAGGCTTGCCTAAAAGCAACGAAGTGATGATAGCTATGGCACACTGATCAATCCCCTACCCCCACCTCTAATTTTCAGGGAATGGAATAGCCTCAGCAATCAGCCCATGGGCCTTTCTGTGCTGCTGGCACATGACTGAAGCTCCACTCTGCATCTGGGAAGATGTCCTGTTCCTCTGACTTCCCAGTGGGGAGAGAATTCCCTAGCCCTACTTGCTTTCTGCACCAGACCCTGTCCCAATCCCATACTCCATGGTGGTATAGGCAGAAATTCTGTGAGAGTAGCGTGGATCCAGATCTTGGTGACATTTCCTAGTGCCTTGCTGCCCACATGCCACCTGCTTTTATTTAACACCTACTTACTGAGTGTTTGCTATAATCCTCAGTCCCCTGCCATGGGTGTCCTGAGAAGGAAGTGTCCTTATGGGTAGTAAGACATCATGGGTAATAGAGGATTTGAATACTGGCTGAGTTGGGAATAAATGGGCTTATCTGGAGCTGAAGGATTGTGTCTCAGAAAATTTGGAATGAGGATGGAAACATACATTGTAGCCTCATCGTGAAGGGCCATATAGACCTGCAGGTAGAATCTGGATGGCCACAAGGATCTACGGATGATGTGGAACAGAGGAAGGGCGGAACAAAAGTGGCATTTCTGGAAGCATCCCCCGGAAGGGTGGGTAGAAAGTGCAGGCACTGTGGTTCCTCTTCTTGTAGCAGCTTCTTCGGTCTCCCGGGCCTGCCTCTGTCCTGTTGATCAGTAGCCAAGATGAGACATCGCTGCACGTGGGGAGACCTGACTCATGCTGCTGTCACGGACGCCGTTTCGTACTTTCAGAGTGGTCTTCAACCAGCCAGGTTTCTAACAAAAATCGTAAATGTCACACTAGGCAAATCCTCATTTTCTACCATTTTGGGGATATGTAGAATTGTATTCTAAGAGTAATCCTCAGAAGGTTAGGAATAGTCCCAAGTGTTAGCCCCCCTTCCACCTTTTTAATAGTCCGTTATGAATTTCTCATCTGTGGCTATTCAAATTATTTTATTTTCTCTTTTCTGCTTATGTCACTTATGAGGAATCATGCCCCTTTACTTAAAATTTTCCTACTCACTTTTTGCACCTTGCTGCTATACTTATTGCCCTATTCTTTCTGGGAGAGAAAGGCAGCGAAACATAGTTTCTCAAAGTGTGGTCCTGGGACCAACTGCATCAGAATTGCCTAGAGTGTGTAAATGCAGATTCCTGGACCGTACCCCAAAGTTGTTAAATCAATCCCTAGAGGTGGGAGCTGAGAATCTGCATCTTTAACAAGCTTCCCAGGAAATTCTTGGGTATATTAAAGTTTGATAGCCCTTGGCATAATATTTTAGAACATAGACTTTGAAATTGCCCAGACCTGGGTTAGAATCCTACCTTTGCCACTTAATAGCTATATCATCTTGGACAAGTTACTTGAGTTCTGCTTACTAGTTTTTTCATCTGTAAACTGAGAGACAGAATAATGTAGCTGTTGAGAGGACAGACTCAGAGCTAAACTCCAGGGTTTGAATCTCAGTTCCACCAGTTACTAACTGTGTTATCTGAGGCAAGTAACCTTTCTGAGCTATAATTTCTTCATTTGTAAAACACAGGTAATAACCTGCCTACTAGGTTGTCGTGAGACTTATATGAGTTTCTATAAATAAGAGGTTTAGAAAGGGGGAGGAGATTCCCCCCCAGGGCACATTTGACAGTGTCTGGAGATATTTTTGATTGTTACAACGGGGAGGAAGGGGTTGTTCCAATACCTAGTGGGTAGAGGGAAGAAATGCTGGTATTATCCTGCTATGTGGACAGCCCTCCACAACAAAGAATTATCTGGCAAAAATGTCAGTAGTGCCTCTTTTGAGAAACAGCTTAGAACTGGCACATATAAGCACGATATAAGTTTTGGCTACTATTATTATTTGCTATTATGGAAATAATAAACCTTACTTGGAGTGTTATTGTTAGAAAATGAGTATTTAAGGACGGGGCTTAGCGCTCAGTAAATGTAGAGGTGGTGGTGGTGATTATTGTTAGGAAGCAAATATCTGTAAACACAGGCATTCTATACTAGTCAGCTCCTATTGAAAGAAATTTTTTTGTGTGATGTAAATAATGACTTTTTTGGTTTATTTGTTTGGGACTTTTCAAAAGTAGAACACATCTGTAATCATTGGTACCCCAAATTTCAATAATAGCTATATACTTTTCAAAGTACTTTTACTTCTTCATCTTCCTCATCAAGCATTTATTGTTGAGTCTCTATAATATGCCAAGCTTGCCTGATGGTCCTAGTGTGGTGGAGAGAACCTGGACACCAGAGTTAGACAGTATTGGTTCTGATCCCAACTCTACCCATGTAATTTTAGGCAATTGACTTAATTTCTCTCCATCTCAGTTTCCTCATTTATAAAATGAGAGTAATTGCATCTACCTCCTGAAGTGTTTTTGTGAAGTCAGTGGAAAAGTGCGCAGCTTGTGCAGTGTTAAGTGGGAGTATGTTCTGAATACTTTTAGGGCCCGTTCCCACCGCGTCCATGTCGGCAAGCCTGCACCGTGTTTGGAGAGCTAAGTGTACATTGTCATTTCTCAGCCTCTCCCTGCTCTGACTCACAGGGCAGAGGGAGATAAGAGGACGGTGGAGAAAGGTGCCCTGCCTTGCTTCTCCAGTGCTTCTGGGCATGCAGAAAAAGTGCAGGACCCCAGAGAGGCTGTTTTATATTTTGGGGGGAACAGTCCCCTCGAGGAGGGCTACGGGTATTTTCTTCCAATATCTTGCCTTTTCAGGACATGTACATCAATATCTCACCCCATTCTTTAGAAGTGAACCAAGACCCAAATGGTGTTGCTGAGGAGCTGCTTCTGTATCTGTGTTATTGAGAATGGCAACCATATTTTATTCTTTCCAAAATTGATTTATCTTTTCTATTAATTTGCACAGATACTATTCTGACTTTGTATTTCATAGGATTTTCAAACTGTAATTTTCTTAGTATTATGAAGGTGACAGTGATTTACAGAGGCCTATGTTTTTATCTGCTTTGCTGTCTTGCAATCTGGTGCCTTGAAGACCCTTTTAATTTGCCATTCATGTCTGTTTAAAAAGAGAAACTGTGCAATGTCAGAAAATTAGATTCTATTCAAGACCTTGCACATGGCTGCCAGTCTTCTCCATCCCAGGACCTGGCCACTCCATTCACACCAGTAAGAGCTGCCTTTGTTTGACCAGACTCTTTTAGACATATTAGTAGGAGCTCATCAGATCTCAGTTAAAGGTTAATCTCAGTCCAGGATAAGAAGGTTGACGTTTTCAGTTAAAAACTACAGAAGGCTTAGTGGAAAATTGGAGACACTAGATAGTGATCAGTGGACACAACACTTTTCTACCTGAGAATGTCAATGATTGGAAAGTGTAGCAAAATCAAGTTTATGACCTGGAAACTAAGATAGGATTAAGAAATGTCACATCGTTAGGGGGTCCTAGAGGTAAAGAGACAAAAAGAAACGGAGTGTTTCATTTTTTCTCCCTTCCAATATCTTGCAAAGGTATGGGATTTGATAATTTTGAACTCTCCTTATGTGTTGACATAGATCGCATTTCTGCAAAGGTCCGTCACCCCAAGCAATCCCAGAAATATGCAGGTCTGGAAAACAGTACCAAAACCATGAAATTTTGTTTCTAATGTGCCTTGGTCTGATTTTTAGGGGTAAAAGGAGATTTTAAAAATCACACGTTTGTTTATTGGCTGTCTTGGGCAGCTAGTGACAGATGTGCCTGCCGAAGAGAGCTGGCAGATCAGAATACCATTTGCCCCAAGTGGCGGGTGGTCTTTCCAGAAGTCTGATTTCACGTATTGTCCCTTCTGAAGCTGAATGAACGTGAAGATAGAGTTGAACTGAAATTGAGGAAATACTTGGATACATACAGGCCTTTAATCTGTTTCAATGTGGAATTTGATTTACCTTTTTAAAAAATACATTCACACATTTAACAGAATTTTTATAAAAATCTGTCGTGAACAAATTTTTCAGGAAAAAAATAAAAGATTATTTCATTTGATGGTGTAATGATTAATCCTAACACCTGGGTAAGCCAAGTGAGCTTCCCATAGGAGATTGCTTCTGCAGCTTTGAATTATGTATGAATATTGCAGACTGATGAGATATAACCTTCCCAGGGATTCATTTATATAACAGACAAATCTGTAACAATGTTACTGTTTCCTCTGAACACTTTACATTCATTCTCCATGTTCAGAAAATGAGTTGTCTTTGTGGAGGTTATGGCATGGTTTCTTAAATGTCAGGTCAGACCATAAATCTGACCAAATCTCAATTAAAAACTGGTCATTAATGCAAAGTTGGTTGACAAGTTTAAAGCACAAATGTGTGTTGTCCTTCCATTATGAAAGCAGAAGGAATGCTGAGGGTAGAGGACAAACAGTAGGCTAACTTAGGGTCTGACCCAACCTGAAGATCAGGGACCTAGATATCAACACCATAGTTATTATAGACTTGCCACATCATATTACAAGTCTAGGGATTGTTTCAACATGAATTTAAATAGCAGAAATATAAAAGCTATAACTTCCTCTTTGGTGTGGGCCATCTATCACTTCATAGTTCTATTTTATAGTAATGAATATCAAATTCATTGAATAACCTGAAAAAAAAAATGTCTAAAAACCCTGGTCATTGTTTGTGATTTCGAGATGTGCTGACATATAGTGTATAAGAAATTCTCACATATTTCTTTTAATTTTCATTTTAAATAATTTCTTACCATCATGGGTGAAATGGAGGAAATTTACATCTTCATTTTCTCCATTAACTTCCTCCTGATGCTGTCATCATGTTCCTTCAGAAGATCAAAGTAATATAGGGAAACAGAACCCAGGTTCCGATTCCCATTTTAGTGTTTTCTCCATTACATTAAACATTTCCCAGTGAAATGGTGGTGAAACTCTTTGTTAGGAGATAAAGCCTGTATTTGTAAAATGTCATTTTAATATTTGAGAGGCTTTTCTGATTTTATGTCTAAATATGAAATAAGTCAATGGTCAAAAATTAAATTCCCTTACTAAATTAATATGCCTAATGATAAATGAATCATGAGCTTTTCCTTTCTTCTTTCTTCCTGAATGATTTGCCTGTGTTGTTTATACATAGTGACCGAGTCAGCCTTCTCTGATGCTTTTCTCAATTCTTTATTCTTTAGTCCTAGCATGTTACTATATCTAAGCATGAACTCTCAGAACCTCTCTCTTTTCCCCTCTCTTTTACCATTTTAGTCATACAAAGAGCTGTTCTTCTCTCAAGCATTAAAACGTGATATATCATTAATGCATTTTTAAAATTCTTAGTCCTTTTAGAGACTGCTGTCACTATAAATGCAGACTAAATATTTTAGTATCCATTTGCAAACACATGTGATTTTACTTTTATCAACTCTATTTGCATAGTTCTTTATAGTTGACAATTATTGTAATTGGTGATTTAATGTACCAGTGTACTTATTTAAAATGTTCTTATGCAAATGGATCTTAATCTGGAATACAGGCTGTGCTGCCTTAGTCCTCAAGGAGTTAATGAAACTAGCTTTCACTTTGCTTAGCTCCCCAAAGGTAATCTGGCACATTTCCCAGACCAAACCCCTAAGGTAAAGGTCAAGATGCAGTGGGTGATATTAAGGTGCATAATTCAAGCCTCTTCTCGTGGTTTGCCCAACTTGTAGCTCTCCAGAACTCATCTGTGGTTTGTCAGAGTTTCAGAACATAATTAACAGACTCAAGAAGGCCCTGTGAAAATTTCCTTTAATGGGGAATTGTGTTAGTGAGTACAGTGGGTGAGTCTTTAATATTTCTTGCTTTTTAGCATCCATGTTTTGTTTTGCAAAGCCCTTCGGAGTACAGAGCTGTGTTACATGTATGAACGTGGAACAGGCCCATAGAATTCCCCATAGGTTAATAACAGCAGCTCTTTCTGTGGTTTGCGTAGTAGCTGAGTTTTGTTGTAATTAGTCCATTGCCTGGGAGGAAAACAGACAAGTGAGGGTGAAATCATGACTTCTGAACCCTTTACCACCCTTTTGGACAAATAGGAAGGAGAGCTTTATGTCAGTAATAGCCAGGAGATCGGGGAAAGAAAGGAAAAGGCAAGAGCAGGGTTGCAGGGATAAGGAGCCCAGAAACAGCTTTTTAGAACATCTCGAAAGCTGACTTTAGAATAAGAAATGTCTGGAGCTTTAACATTTTTTTCTTTCAAGAAGGGGATGATATTTAAAATCACTTTATATTTATTGCTTTGAAATTAGAAATGGTTTATGTTAACTTTTTCCCAGAGAAGAACATTTTCTCTCTCCTAAATCTTGTTGATAGCTACTCAGTGATAATACAATCTGTAACGGACATTAAGTGGTACTGAGAGTGTCTTGGAAGCGTCAGTTTGCTTTGTCTTTGCTAATGCACGGAGGTAGAGCCCTCTTGCTACCTTGATTTTATGATGCTGCATGTTCTGAGAAACCAGCTTTGTATAGAATCCCTCTTCTAAGTTGATGACCGAGGGCAGCCCATCGAGAAGAGCAGCGTGCTTTACTGGATGAGGCCTCCTTCACATAGACTACCCTCTTGACTGCTGACAGAGTGGTTCCTTCCCACCTCACCACTGTCCACAAGAGCCAGATCCCCTAACAGAACTTCCAGTTCATTGCTCACTCCCAGTACAGAGAGACCTCTGGCTCTGACAGCTTTGAAAGAATATTTTTGAAGTTGTATATCCAGCAGACATCAAGGCTTATTTTTCTGTCCAAGCACAGGCACAATTTCCATAATGAAAGATTGATAAGAAGGTACTCCTTCTTCTTTAGATCTGCTCTCTTAAGTCCACAGGTAATATATGTTCTGATGACACACGATCAAACAAAGTACCTCTTTTAAAGAAACTTGTAAATGTGACCATGACTCACTGCCAACTGGAAATCCAGAAGTAACATGTAATAGTATATGTTTCCTTTCCTCCTTTCTTTTTTTCGTAATGAAACCAGGAAGAAGAAATGAAGAGTTGTGTGATAGTCTAGGAACACTTTTCTGTAGACCTAGAAATCTTTAAAAATTCGGTTTTGAATTTATTTCATTAACCAGCCCACTGAGATTTTCTAACTAGGCCAGTTTTCTCCATCAGCATTTAGTAAGTGTTCCATCCCTTTGTGCTTTATAGCAACAGAGTGGCACAGTTCAGGTAGGTTGGGGAGTAGAGAGGATGGGCAGAGGTAGTTATAAGCAAATAAGCAGGCAACAGTAGAACAAGATTGATCATACACTGGTATGTGGCCAGCAGGAAGCTTCAGGCTCATTTTAACACAAGAGATTAACTAGAAAGTAGAACTTTCTTTTCCATTTGCCTTCCCTGCTGCATGCACACAGGCAAAGGTTGATGCTTCTGTTCTCCTGGCAACAGGACCTTCCAGGCCTCAGTTTACCTATTAAAATAGTTGTTTAACTTTCTTGTTTAGATAGTCTAATCTCAACTTCATTTCTGATCCTTTACTGAATACTTTAGTGTATACTGAATGCTATATACTAAGTAAATACTATATAGTGAAACATTTGGTATTTACTGTAGTATAAGAGTACTATAACATAGTATAGTAAATGTGCTAAATACTTTACTAAATACTTTAGTGTATTTGTCTTTAATCAGATAGGCATTCAGCTCCCTCTGCCACCACCATCACTACCTAAAAAAATTGTTCCACTCCTTGCCTGTTATTCTCACGCTTCCTCTCAGCCTACCACGCCTCCTTTACCTAATTGGATTCCCAATATGTATGAGTCAAGGTAAATAGAAGCCTGAACCTAGAGGAAGTACTGCCTTGTGTTTAGACAAGTGTGTTGGGGCTTATGACCCATTGCTGTGCCTAGAGGACCAGTTATTTACATTTATGGGAAGTGTGTGCCTTCCATAAATCTAAATTTTAGCAGAACCTTGGAATGCCAGCGTGACAAGTGGTCTGGTTTGTTTCAGTCACGTGACCCATGAAGTGACAGAGGATTTTTCTCCTCGGGATCCAAAAAGTGTTGTGAAGCAAGATGGCGGGGGCTGCCCTTCGGCCACACCAGCATTGCCCCTGCCCGAACTGGAAAGGGAAGAGGAAAAAGAAGACGACATTTCAGATCCTCTGGACCTAAACCCCTGTAGTGCAACATACAGCAACTTAGGTAAGTGCAAATGTCAAATAAATAGTATTTAAACTTGCCTTTTTATGTACTAGCCAAATGTCCTATTTTCCTGGAGAGGTGGTTCTTATTGCTCCATGAAGCAAAAGTTTAGCCATTGGAGTCATACATTTTTTTTTTTTTTAAAGGCTGGGTCTTGCTCTGTTGCTGGGGCTACAGTACAGTGGCCTCATCATAGCTCACTACAGCGTCAAACTCCTAGGCTCATGTGAGCCTCCTGCCTCAGCCTCCAAAGTAGTTGGGACTATAGGCATGTATCACCACACCCAGCTAATTTTTAAATTTTTTTGTAGAGAATGTTGCTCAGGCTGGTCTCAGACTCCTGGGCTCAAGCGATCCTCCCACCTTGGCTTTCCAAAGTGCTAGGATTACAGGCATTGGCCACTGTGTCCAGCCTGGAGTTATAAATTTTAACTCACCTAAGAAAAAAGTTCTGGTATTTACTAGGCATGTATTAAACACCTGCTACCATGAGCCCTTGCCGTGTGCTGAGGGTGCTGACATTGTCCCTTGAAGGACTTACCTGGGGGCGAAAAGATGAACTCGTTAATGATTTCAGTGTAATATGATAAATGCAGTGATAGAAAAATACATGGAATATTTTTGATATTACACAAGGGAGGGTGTCAAAAAATGCATTCCTGGAGATAATTCCCGGAGATAATTCCTGAACTGATTTATCCGGTTGACAGAGGGAAGAAAGACTATTCAAATCAGAGGCAACAACATGAGCAAAACTGTGGCGATGCGAAAGCTTGGTGCATGTGGGTACCATAAGCCTTTAGCGTTGCCGAACTGTGAAGTGGAGAGTTAGCCAGTATCATGTATTTCAGGCTAAAACCTTAGACTTTTGGCTATTTGTGATAGTGAACCATCAAACGGTTTTAAGCAGAGGAATAACATGATCAGATTTGTGTTTTAGAACATCCACTCCGCAGGCTGCCATGTGAGGATGGATTATTTAGTGGCAGGAGATCTGGTAGCTGGAATACCATTGCAGGACCATGTGAAGGGATGAGAAGGGGGCCTCAACTATGACAGTGGAAGCGGGGACAGTGGACAGATTCGATAGGTATTTAAGAGGTAAAATACACAAGGTTGGATGATGTGAAGAATTATAATGTATCCCAGATTTCTGACTTGGCTGAAGCAGACTTGAGGAAGTACGATCCCTGTCTTTGGAGGTATTTAGGCGGAGTTGACAGGCCAGATCTCAGAGACGCCATGAAGGAGAGTGCTGTGCCGCAGTGCGAGTCGAGCTAAATTCCCTGCCAGTGCAAGATTCTTCGATTCTCTTGTCATCATCACTCTTCTTCCTTGACTGCTCGGTGACTTTTGATCTGTCTTGCTCCCTTGAGTGTCACACGGTTTCCTTCCTTCTGAAAAGCAAAGCCTGGGGCAGGGTAAGGATTTCTCAGTGCTCTTCTCCCGTGAAGTCAGGAGAGAGGTGAGTAGCATGGACTACTACATGCAGAGCGCGAGCAAGAGTCTTATGAACTGCTGACCAGCCCTTAGACCCTGTCTGGAAAGCAGTGGCGTGTGTCACTGAAGCGTTCTTCTACCTAGTGCTCAAATCCTTTCTTTGTCTTTTTCCTCCCTCAGGTTATTGTAAGGAAAAATCAGGCTAAGATCAGCTAGTGTACTGGGGAATAAAAGGCGTCCTTAAGGAGGCCAAAAGGTTGCTTTAACGCTGTAGGAGAAATACTTTAGTATCTCCTTTCAGAAAACTCAATCATTAACAACCCACATGCAGTTGAAAATATATTCTGTAAGGAAAAAGACTTCCGTTTAAAGTTCCAGAAGCCGTATATGATTTGGGAGTAGGGGAAGCATGCTACACTTTACCCAAGCAACTATCCTGGGTACCGTTTTCCAGTTGGAATAGTTTTCATAGTCAAATAGTTTATTGGACTTTTTCCATTCTTTTATATTTTATGAGGCATATTAGAAGATGAAAAATTTAGTTTACTTACCATATTCCTTAAGATAGTATAATATATCAGGAATTACAATCTAGACATTCTTACAACACCAAAATTTCTCTCATGTCCTCAGTAAAACACATAATAACTTTTACTAATTGTATAGTATCTTATGGTGTCTCTGCTTTAAAAATCCCATTAGCCAACATTAGAGTTAATTCTTTTATCTCATTGTCTTCTCTGTTACAAAGATTGGTAGGAAAAATAAAGCATTGCCTCCTCCATGAATATCCTAAGTGCTTTACATATGTTATTAATAGCTCATTTGAGCCTCACAACCACCTTAGGAATTATTAGCCCCATTTTTATGGAAATAAAAATTTCCATAAAGGAAATGAGGAAACTGAGGCAGAGTACCTTGCCCAAAGTTACAGAACCGGTAAGAGTTGAACCAAGATTGGAACCCAGGTGGTCTTAGCCACTACACTCTAATGCTCTTAATCACTAAATTGTTGTAAAATACTGAAAGGCTGTTACTGTCTCCCTTCTTTTTTAAGTCGTCTACTTTCAGACACAAAATTTAAGACTTTTAAAAAAATTATGGTTACTTAGTGTGTAAAAATGCCAGGTATGGATGCCCTATCAGAAAGATAGCTTTTTTCCTACTTATTGCTCTACATTCAAAAGTATGTGATACCCATAATGCTAGCCGGTTTTCCTTAAGTGCTTAAGTGACCACGTACTTGACTCTATAGGGTATGATACGTGGTTAGTTGTTTTTTGGGGGAAAGGTAATAGATAGGGTTGACTCCATGAGTTCTAAGCTGAGGGTTTTTTGTTTTGTTTTAATTTTGGGGTTTTGTTGTTGTTGTTTTTCCTAATGGAACAAGTATTTTCAGTGCCATTTGGAATTTTTCCTTTTCTAATACTTTCAACAAATCATTTGCATGCAGTTTTAAACTACAGTTTGAGTAATTTTTTATGATTTAAAGCCTCGGTAACTTTAAAAAAAACGGTGTTTAAAAAGTGAAAGACAACAAACCCTCTTAATACAATAGTTTTAGATCCTTTTAAATATTCCAGAACCTCCCACTGCTTCACTTGACTTACCTTAAAAAAAATAAAATAAAAAATAAATATTCCAGAACCATTTCATAAAGACCTTTACTTGTTTGCTTTCTCTCCCTTCCTTCCTCCCTCCCTCCTGCTCTTCCTCCCTCTAAGTAAGGTAGACGATGGACAGACAGACATGGAGGAAACTAAGAGAGGAAAGTTCAGGGTCACCTTCGTTTTCACTGTGGATTTATTTCTGCAAGTTACATGGTGAAGTGGGCTTAGGAAGCAGTGTGATCTAGCAGGAAAAAGATTAGTTGAGAGGGTGTCAGAGAAACTTAGGTTCATCTCTCAGCTGTGTCACTGCCTACCTACAAGATTGTGGGCTGGCTGTTTAACATCTCCGAGCTTCAATTTCCACATCTGAAGTGAGGAAATACTAACACCTGCCTTGTAGAGCTGGTGGCAGAAGTTCTTGGTACATACAAGTGCTTACTAGTTGTGAAGTGTCTTTATTTCTCCCCAAAAGTATACTCTTCTTTCTCCTTTAAATATGTTAGATGTGCTAGCTAGAAAATGTAGAAGAAAGGGAAAAGGATTAAAAATGTTTTTTAGATGGCATTGAATAATCAGAACAACAAAATGTGAATCCAAAAAATTATGGGCTATCTGCACAACTAGTGACCAAAGGTGTGAAACACAAAACAGGCTACAGGACCCCAAGGCAGCTAACAGGGACCAGAGGGGAGATGACAAATAAAGGCAACAGGCCTGTGCAGATCCAGTTCCCCGAGACCTGCCAATCGCAGCAAGTCAGAGGGACATCGTTTGGATTTGTTTTGTAATTCCCACATGTCTTACATAGTTCTGAAAACTAATAAGTTTTAAAAAAAAAAACTCAACTGGAATAGGTGTCGATTACCCTCCTTCAGAATCTCCCGTTAGACCTCTACCCCAAGACGGTGCAGTAAGAGCTGTTGTGATTGCACCAGTCTCACGAAAAGCTACTGACTTATATGGCCCATACATTTTTCTCTTTACCTCACAGAGTCACTCTCTAGGGTTAATCTGTATGTCATTTTTCTTGTCCTTAACATAAATAAACCAAACTTTATTTTGTTCTTAACTGATTTAATTATTAGATTTTAGAGCTTCACTATCCAATACAACAGCCACTAGCCATATCTGGCTATTCACATATAAATTCATTAACACGAAAATAAAAATCCAGTTCCTCAGTCTCACTGAGGCGCTCAATAGCCACGCGTGTCTGGTAGCTTCTATAATGGACAGTGCAGATAGAGAACATTTTCATTGTCACACAAAATTCTATTGCACAGTACTGCTCTGAAGAATTGGTTATTTGGGGGATTTATATTGTCTTACATGTTGCACAAAAATCTTATTGGTCTCTATGCAACTTCATGACTCCTTAAGAAGATCGCCCATAGAGTAGTGGTGATTTTACTCTGGGTGATAGTTATGTGAGATCACTGATCTGTAACATCTTAATCCATTCCAAACTGAATTTTAAAAATTTTAAGTCACAGTTTATGTGCTCCATTAACCAGGCGGCTTTTCTTTCTCTAATATGGGACTTAATCCACAGGTTTCTTAATTAAGGAATTATATAAACCATGCCTGTGTTTCCCTTCTGTATATTCCCACAAGAAGCTGTCCACATTTTTTTTATTTACTTTGAGCATCTCCTTAAGGCTGCAACCTCAAACAGTAAAAGAAAACACTTAGAAGTCTCCTGTCTCCGGAACTTCCTTTGGTAGTATGTTGATTGTCAGTGTTAAATTTTAAGGAGTGAAGATACTTAAAAGAATGTCATTACATTGCTGGCCTTGATGTTGTACTTATGGAATAATGTCACTATAAATGGATGGCAGCTTTTTAAAAAAAATCATTCTGAGGAGTACATTACCATTCATTCATTTACTCACCAAATAATTATTGACAGACAGCATTCCACACATTGCAAGTTAATGATTTGAACCAAAGGCTAAAGAATTGCACAATTTTAGATTATCTGGATGTTTAATAAAACTGAGGTTGATGACAGCTTTGAGCATTTGTTCGAGCAGTTGTACTTCCTAAAATTGTAATTATTTCTATTTTAAAAGAAATCATAAACTGTGTCCCTAAGTTAGCTGCATTCACATTTAAAAATAGTCTTCCACATACTGGAATGAGTTGACAGAGTACAACTTTCAAACTATATAGATAATTTACCCCTGAATAAATAATCTTTGTTTTTAGAGAGGTATTCACTAATGAGGCCTTGCAAAAATTGAGTCAGCTGCTATACCACTGACATTCTTTAAAGTGATCTGTGTATCTGTTTATTTGAGGCTAAACCCAAAGGTCTTTGGAGGTCAGATTTGTTTCATTGCTTGGCATGAAGGTGATGCCCCTGGGGTTTGCCAGTTATTGCTTATATTTGACTGTGGTAGGCCCCAGCACGGTAGTAATGCCTAGGTAGATTGGGGCCCGTCCTCCTAAACTGCTGATGCCTGCTGGTGGGGGTGGTACAGTGAGCAGCTGAGTTCAGCCAATGGCAAGCCCTGTCCATCTGACAAGGATGGTGCACAGTGGCGGTGTGTGGCATCTGTATTTATAAACTCCAGCACATACCTCCAGTGTGGAGGTGATCATCTCTTCTTTTGTCCTCTCCCTTTCCAGTCTCATCTATATTACTTGTTTTGAGCCCTGGAGGAAAAATTAGGGATGAAAATTGAAATTACAATTTAAATAGGAAAATATGTTGCATTTATTTGGGCTTTAATACTTTCTTTCAGCAGACATTTGTTGAAAACCAAGTATCTCCCTGGTACCAGGCTAGGTGCTGGGAATTCTAATGTGGCCTTCAAGGACTCCTGGTCTTCGGGGGAGAGAGAGACTTGAGGCTGGACTCAGGAGGCTGTGTGATAGCTGCCGAGACGCAGATATTTAAAGGTTTAATGAAAGCTTCTACCTGGAGGAGTCTGGGAGAGAGGGTCACAAAGAGTGTAACTTTTACCTGTAGGAAATGAGAGCCACTTTTTGAATACATGCATAATCAGGATTTTAAAAAGATCATTCTGGGAGTTACCTGTGAGATGACAGGAAGCAGATCAACCAGGAAATCATGCCATTCCTGTCTCGGAATAAGGAACTCATGGCAGCCATTAGCATGCTGCTCCTGTCCAAATGAGTCACTGCGAAGTATTTCATCTCTAGCACCCTAAGACTGTAATGATCACCAAGTCATACTCAGGACGTGATCTGTCAGTCTGAAGACATGTTTAAGTGGGGAGAAAGTAAAGCGGTAGAGTATGGAAACTCAAAAAGAGAAGAAAGTAAGTTTTGAATGTGTTTTAGTCAAACCTATTTGTCCAAAGGAACTGTTTTAGCATATAGGAAGGCAAGATTTAGAACACAATCTATTTTTTTTTTGTTTAGAGAGCTGGTATGCCACAAAAATGTAGAGTATGTGATGTTATATTAGGCCTGCTGAAAGCTGAGCTTGGTGTCTGGCCCCAGAGGCTTGAGAGGAATGTACAGGATTAAAAGTTTAAAATAAAAACAGCTAAGATACCAAGCTTTTAAAACATTGACCCAAATGATTGGAATTCAGTTAGGAAAATGTGTCTTTCTTGGAGGAAAAAAAACTAAAACTAAAAACACAGAACACTTTTAGGAGAATGGCTTGACCTACTTGCATGGCGGTGGAATGTCTGTGGTTTCATTTGGAATGCGAAAGTTTCTGATTCGCAAGAGCAATCTCCTTAGCTCCCAGGAGATCACGCCCTGCTGCTGGGAAGAGAAGCCCAGCTACTGATCTTTATTTCCTCGCTGCCTGGACGTCCACGTCCCTTCTGGAATGGTGGCCAGCTCTGCAGGCCGTCTGTCCCAGCCCAGCAGGCACTGCACACCTGCCGTGTGCCTCACGCCCACCAGGTTCTGAGGGACGCGATACACACACACACACACACACACACACACACACACACACACACACACACTTATAAAAGACTAAAAATGTTCTAAGAGAACAGAAAGTCCTGAGAGAACGCAGAGGAAGAAGTAATGTCTTCTGATTTGAGGTGGGGGAGCAGGGAGTAGGGAAGCCTTCGGTGGAGAGGGGCCATCTGAGCTGGGCCAAGGACAGAGTACCTTTGCTCAGATAAATATGCAAAAATAAAAAAATGGAGCGTGTTAAAAGAACAGGAAGTGAATGATTCACTCCAAAGGGCTCCTGAGAAATAGTGGCAGATAAGACACAGAGCCTTGACCGACTTGGTGAGGAGTTTGAACTTTATTCTGTAGGTGGTAGAATGTAGCTTGATTAGCCGTCTTCCACCTCCTCTGATAACCATTGAAGAGCTGCTGGTGGGGATAGACCTTGCTTCCCTTGCCAGTTCTGAGATAATGAAAGAAAGAAAGAGTACTTGTGGAATTCTCCATTCCTCCCATGTCCATGATTATTTTTGTTCGTTCTAATTTGGAGAAATGGGTAGGCCAGGTGCTGTGGCTCACGCCTTTAATCCTAGCACTCTGGGAGGCCAAGGTGGGAAGATCACTTGAGGTCAGGAGTTCAAGATCAGCCTGAGCAAGAGCGAGACCCCATCTCTACTAAAAATAGAAAAAATCAGGCAGGTGTGGTGGCGCATGCCTGTAGTCCCAGCTACTCGGGAGGCTGAGGCAGGAGGATCGCTTGAGCCCAGGAGTTTGAGGTTGCTGTGAACTAGGCTGATGCCACGGCAATCTACCCAGGGCAACAAAGCAAGATGTGTCTCAAAAAAAAAAAAGAGAGAGAAATGGGTAGAAAATGGCAGCCCATAAAGCCTCTTCTAGGACCCACATTGGAATCGGCAAGAATAGGTTCATGTTTCTAGTTTTCTATTTATCTCATTCAATTCTCAGTCAGATTCTTTGCTTGGTCCTGGGTATACAAATGAGACACAGTTGATGCCCTCGATGAGCAAACCAGTAGGCAATTCAGAGAAAGGGACACAAGTCAAGTGTTGTAAGTTCTTAGAAATGTTCACAGGAACATTTCTGAGGTTCCAAGGAAAGAGAGGTCAGTCTGGGGGATGGGAGTAAGAAACACCATCCAGAGGCAGAATGTTTAAAGATGAGAGGAGTGGGAAACTATGTGTGGAAGAAGATCAGCATTAGCAAAGACACAAAGCATGAAGGAAGGGTGAAGTAGCCAAGAGTGCTGGAGAAACCTGTTACTTAGGATGCAAGAGGAAATGCTACAAGAGAAACAGGTGTACCAGGGCCATGTCATGAAAGGCTTGCTGGCCGTGCTTGAAGATTTGGACTTGATCTTTAGGACAGGATTTTATTTAAGTGAGAAGTGCCATGATCAGCTTTGGTGTTTGAAAAAAAATCTCTCTAGTGGCTAGTGTGGTGAGGGAGGCAAAACTGGAGCCAGTGATAACAGAAAACTGTCACGGTAGTCAGGCGAGGATAAGGGCCTGAGCTGGTGCAATTCGTTGCTTCTATCCTTCTCCTTGGCACTTCCTCTCTGAAAGGTCTGGGTCAGCAACTGAAAAATGAGGATTTGTTACAAAGCATACTTCTGTCATCTTGTAAATAAACCGTGGTCTGACTTCTCACATTAGCCAAGGGAAAATAGGGCTAGGGCAGCTCTGGGAAGGAAGCCTTTCCACCACAGGAATTTCTTCAGTAAATGCCAAACCCCCATATCCTTGGTGATGTTAAGGGCACAGAGGACATGGGAAGATATGACTGAAAACTGAATTTATGGTGGTTTCTAAGAATGTACTGTTGATTTGCTTTATTGAGATATAATTTACATACCATAAAATTCACCCTCTTAGCAGTGTGCTGTTCAGTGAGTTTTAGTATATTCACAGAATTTTACAACTGTCACCCCTATCTAATTTCAAAACATTTTTATCGCCCCAGAGAGAAACCCATTAGCAGTCACTTCCATTGTCCCTTCCCCCAGCCCCCGGCAACCACTAATCTACTTTCTGTCGCTATGCCTTTATATGTTCCTGGACATTTCCTATAAGTGGAATCATAAAATATGTGGTCATGTGTGACTGGCTACTGTTGGCATAATGTTTTCAAGGTTTATACATGTTGTAGCATGTATCAGTACTTCATTCTCTGTGGCTGAATAATATTCAACTGTATAGCTATGCAACATTTTGTGTATTCATTCAACAGGTGAGAGACATTTGGTTTGTTTCTACTTTTTGGCTATTGTGAATAATGCTGCTATAAACATTTGTGCATAAGTTCTTGTGTGGACACATGTTTTCATTTCTTTTGGATGTATCCCTAGGAGTAGAAATGCTGGGTCATGTGGTAACTTTTATTTAACTTTTTGAGAAACTACCAAAATATTTTCCAGGATGGCCTCACTATTTTGGATTCCTGCTAGCAATGTATGTGCATCTGGATTTCTTCATATCCTCACCAAAACTTG
The DNA here is from genome assembly GCA_004363605.1 of Indri indri. NCBI lineage: Eukaryota > Metazoa > Chordata > Mammalia > Primates > Indriidae > Indri > Indri indri. The sequence goes on from RJWJ010000166.1 coordinate 28,689, forward strand.
TCTGTGTTTTTTATTATACCTAGCCTAGTGGATGTGTGGCGGTGTCTCATTGTGGTTTTGGTTTGCATTTACCTGAGGAGTGATGATGCCGAGCATCTCTTTATGTGCTAATGTCTTCTTTAGAGAAATGTCTATCTAAATCATTTTTGCCCATTTTTATTTGAGTTATCTATCTTTTTCTGCAAGAGTTCTTAATATATTCTGGATACAAGTCTCTTATCAGATATGTAATTTGAACATTTTTCTCCCATTCTATGGATTGTCTTTTCACTTTCTTAAAGTTATCCTTTAAGCACAAAAGTTTTTAATTTTGTTGACTTCCAATGTATCTGTTATTCTTCTATTGCTTGTACTTTAGGTGTCATATCTAAGAAACCATTGCCTAACCCAAGGTTGCAAAGACTTATTCCTATGTTTTTTCCTAAGAGTTTTTCAGTTTTATCTCTTATATTTAAATTTTTAGAACATTTCTAGTTAATTTATGTGTATAGTGTGTGGTGGAGGGTCCAATTTCATTCTTTCACTTGTGGATATCCAGTTTTCCCCACACCACTTATTGAAAAGACTGTTCTTTCCCCATTGAATTGTCTTGGCAACCTTGTCGCAATTGACCATAAATACAAGAATTTGTTTCTGGACTCTCAAATATATTCTGTTCACCTATATTTGTATTCTTATGCCAGTACCACAAAGTTGTAGTTACTATAGTTTTATAATAAGTTTTGAAATCTGTAGAGCAATTTGGAGAGTATTTCCATCTTAACAATAGTAAGTCACTGATCCATGGCCATAAAATGTCTTTCCATTTACTTAGGTCTTCTTTAATTTCTTTCAGCACTATTTTGTAGTTTTCAGCATACAAGTATTATGCTTGTTTTGTTAAATTTATTCCTAAATATTTTACTCTTTTTGATGATACTATAAATAGAATTATTTTCTTAATCTTATTTTTGGATTGTTCATTTCTAGTATGTAGAAATGCAATTGTTTTTTGTATATTGATCTTGTATCCTGTGACCTTGCTGAACTGGTATATTAGTTCTAATAGGTTTGAGGTTTTTTTCTTTTTTTGTTTTTGTTTTTGTTTTTGTTTTTTTGTGGATTCCTTAGGCTTCTCAGTATATAAGATTATGTGAACAGAGACAGTTTTACTTCCTCTTTCCAATCTGGATGTTTTTGTGTCTTTTTCTTTCCTAATTTCCCTGATTAGAACCCCTAGTATGATGTAGGATATAAATGGCAAGAACAGAAATCCTTACCTTGTTCCTGATTTCAGGGGGAAAACATCCAGTCTTTTATCATTAAGTATGATGTTAGTTCTTGGTTTTATATAGATGCCCTTTATCAGGTTGAAGATGTCCCTTCTCTTCATAGTTTATTATGTGCTGTTTTTATGAAAAGGTGTTGGATTTTTATCAAATGCTTTTCCTGCATCTATTTTGAAGCAATCATGTGAGTTTTTCCCCTTTATTCTGTTAGCATGGTATATTACATTAATTGATTTTTCAGATGTTAAACCAACCTTGCATTCCTGGGATATATCCCACCTTGTCATCCTTTTTCTATGTTGTTGGATTCAGTTTGCTCGTATATTGTATGGATTTTTGCATTTGTATTCTTAAAAGATATTAGTCTCTAGTTTTCTTGTGATGTCTGTATCTGGTTCTGATATCCAAGCAATATTGGCCCCATAGAATTCAAGCGGGGAAGTGTTCCCTCCACCTCCTCTGTTTTTTGGAAGAGTTTGCAAAGGATTGGTTTTAATACTTCTTTGAACATTTGGTAGAATTCATTAGTGAAGCTCTCTGGTCCTGGGTTTTTCTTTGGGGGATATTTTAAAATTACTTATTCAATTTCTTTCCTTGTTATAGGTCCCTACACAATTTTGCTACTTTTTCTTTCAACCCTAAATATTTACTTGTTAAGTCATTCAAGAAATATTTATTGAGTACCTATTATATCCAGACCCTGTTCTTGGCACAGAGGTTAAACAATGAATAAACCAAAAGCCCTGGCCCTCTTGGAAGTTAGCATTCTCATATTCTTTCTCTCTCTCTTGCTCTCATGCTCTTTCTGTATACGTATTTTTGTTTATTTATATTTATTGTATCAATAGTTCTGTGCCTTGTAAAAATATAGCTACATGTCATTGGTAAGGAAAGCAGGTCCTTAGGTTTGCTGTGTATATTGTTGTAGTTTACATAAAGTCTTAGGTATCCTTGAAGAAAGTTGTGTATGTGGGAAATGTAATACAGTCATGTGCCACATAACAATGTTTTGGTCAACAACAGATGGCGTACACAACAGTGGTACCATAGGATTATACTGGAGCTTGAAAATCCCTATTCCCTAGTGCTGTAGCCATTGTGATGTTGTAGCACAACAGGCTACTCACATGTGTGTGGTGATGCTGGTGCAGACAAACCTACTGTGCTGCCAGTCGTATAGTGTAGCGCATACAACTACGTACAGTGTACAATACTTGATAGTGGTAAAAATAGGCTATGTTACTGGTTTAATGTATTTATTATACTTTTTATCATTATTTTAGAGTGTATTCCATATACTTATTTTTAAACAGTTAACTACACACAGCCTCAGGCAGGTCCTTCAGGAGGTATCCAGAAGGCGGCACTGTTATCATAGGAGATGACAGCTCCGTGCATGTTATTGCCCCTGAAGACCTTCCAGTGGGAAGAGCTGTGAAGGGTGGAAGACAGTGATACTGATGATCCTGGCCTAGGCTCACGTGTGTTTGTGTATTAGTTTTTAACAAAAAAAAGTTTAAAAAGTAATAAAAAATTAAAATTAAAAATTTTTTAAATAGAAAAAAGCTTATAGAGTAAATATATAAAGAAAAGAATCTTTTTGAGTGTCTGTACAATGTGTTTGCATTTTAACTTAAGTGTTATTGCAAAAGAGCCAAAAAGTTTAAAAGTTTTTAAAGTTTATAAAGTTACAGTAAGCTAAGATTAATTTACTGTTAAAGAAAGAAAAAGATTTTTTTTATAAATGCAGTGTAGCCTAAGTGTACAGTGTTTATAAAGACTCCGATCGTGCACAGTAACGTCCTAGGCCCTCCCATTCACTCGCCACTCACTCACTGCCTCACCCAGCGCTACTTCTAGTCCTGCAAGCTCCATTCGTGGTAAGTGCCCTACACGTTTGCTATTTTTTTATCTTTTATACTGTATTTTTACTGTACCTTTTCTATATTTAGATATAGAAATAACCATTGTGTTACAATTGCTTGTAGTATTCAGTACAGTAACATGCTGTACAGGTTTGTAGCCTAGGAGCAATAGGCCATACCACACAGCCTGGGTGTGTAGTAGTCTGCACCATCTAGGTTTATATAAGTATATTCTATAATGTTTGCATGATAATGCATTTCTCACAATTTATCCCATAGTTATGTGATGCATGACTGTGTGTTATTATTACAATCACATTTATGTTGGTGGTTACCATTGGCATTGCTACAAGGACATGACTTTAATACCTCTTTTCATTATCATCCTCACAACCATCAAGTACCTTCTACTCTGTATGATCATCAGTAGAAGCATGTATTAGTTTCCCAAACAGGTGTCTTAAAACAACAGAAATATATTCTCTCACTGTTATGAAGTCTAGGAGTCTGAAAGGTATCAGTAGGGCCATGCTCTGAGACTTGGGTAGAATCCTTTCTTGCCTCTGCCTGGCATCTGGTGGTGGCCATCAACCCTTGGCATTCCTTAGTCTGCAGCTACATCACTCACATCTTTGCCTCTGTCATTACACGGTGTTCTCCCTGTGTGTCTTTGTTCACATGGTGTTTTTTCTTCTTATAAAGACACAGTCATCTTAACTTGATCACATCTACAAAGACTTTATTTCCAAATAAGGTCATATTCACAGGTACCAGGGGTTAGAACTTCAACATACCTTTTGGGGGGATATAATTCAACCCATAACAGAGCATTGTGCTCTAACTCTGAGATCATTGAATAGAAGCCTCATCTTAATAACATGACTAATTTTAGTAACTTTTATGGAAGTTGCATGGTATATTTCTCTGTCTTTGAAAAATAATGTCCTAGCAGCACAATTCACAATTGCAAAGATGTAGAAACAACCCAAGTGCCGATCAATACATGAGTGGATTAATAAAATTTGATATATGTATACCATGGAGTTCTACTGAGCCACAAAAATCAATGGTGACCTCTTAAATTATCCTGGATAGAGCTGGAGCCCATTCTACTAAGTGAAGTATCACAAGAATGGAAAAACAAGCACCACATGTACTCATTATCAAATTGGTATTAACTGATCAACACTTCAGTGCACATATAGTAGTAACATTCATCAGGTGTCGGGCAGATGAACGGGGGAGAGGGAATAGGTATGTACACACCTAATGGATGCAGTGCGCACCATCTGGGGAATGGACACGCTTGAAGCTCTGACTCAGATGGGGTAAGGGCAATATACGTAACCTAAACATTTGTACCCCCATAATATGCTGAAATAAAAAAATTAAAAAAAATAAATAATGTCCCTTCCCTATCATACAAAAAGTCCTGAGGTATAATCGAACACACACGTTTTGTCTTCTTCTGAGCATAAATGCTGGAAACTAAGCAGAGACGAGTGATTCTCTAACTAGGGCTTGTAAAAGATATTCAAAAGTAGCATTTCTCAAATCACAGTATATATGCCCCCCAAAATAAAACAGAATCATTTAAGAGTTTGTGAATGACTATTCGGAACAGCAGTTGACTGCTCATATACACTGTTCCCCTTGCCAAAGTAACAGAAATCTTACACATAGACCAGTTTAAGCAATGCCAGATCCATAGTGAAATAAAATAACATGGCTTATGAAATCGTATTCATGTGTTGGAAAATGCTATATACGTGACAAGTGATATATCTATATCTATAGACATATAGATATATGTAAAAGGACAAGTTCTAAGAACAGAATAGTATCTTCTGACCCTTTAATGATCCCATTGCTAGTTTCAATTCTGTTTTTGATAATGCTCCGAAGTATTTTCTTTATCCCCAATGCTATCATCTCTACTCTGTCACAATGCAAAAATATTTGAGTGTCTGTCATTCTGTAGTATTCTGGTGTGGTGAATATAGCACTCTTGAGAGCAGGACTGGAAAATCTGGATTCTTTTTTGAAAACAAAGCCCATCCCCCAAACTAGTGCCATGTTCCTCTAGCAAAGAAATGCTGAGACATCGTGCATATTTGTTGCTCCCACCAAGTCTTGGACTTACACCTTTCATGTTTAGGTATTTGTTCTTTGGTTGTTTTCTTTTCCCATTTTGAACTAAGGCATTGACTAATTCTGACATTCCTATTGCTACTTCATCCATTTCTGTTCAAGTTTCAATTATGAAATGAGATTGAAAACTTTAATTATTCTCTTTTATTTTTCTTTCTTTTAAAATAATGCAGGGCAATCTAGAGCAGCCATGATACCTCCCAAGCATCCACGGCAGCCCAAGGGAGCTTTGGATGATACCATTGCCTTTGGAGGAAAAACAGACCAAGAAGCACCTAATGCTTCCCAACCCACACCGCCCCCACTGCCAAAGAAGATGATCATAAGAGCTAATACAGAGCCGCTCTCCAAAGACCTCCAAAAATCCATGGAAAGTAGTCTGTGTGTCTTGGCTAATCCCACCTATGATATCGACCCCAACTGGGATGCCAGCAGTGCTGGCTCTTCCATCAGCTGTGAACTTAAAGGACTGGACATTGAGTCTTATGATTCCTTGGAGAGACCTTTGCACAAGGAGACACCTGTCCCCTCAGCAGCAAATAGCATTTCCAGCTTAACCACTCTCAGTATTAAGGACAGATTTTCCAACAGCATGGAGTCCTTGTCCAGCCGGCGTGGTCCCTCTTGCAGGCCCGGCCGAGGCATTCAGAAGCCACAAAGACAAGCACTTTATCGAGGACTTGAGAATCGGGAGGAAGTGGTGGGTAAAATCCGAAGCCTTCATACAGATGCCTTGAAGAAACTGGCTATTAAATGTGAAGACCTCTTCATGGCTGGGCAGAAGGACCAGCTCCGTTTTGGGGTGGACAGCTGGTCAGACTTCAGGCTAACCAGCGACAAACCATGTTGTGAGGCAGGTGATGCAGTTTACTATACTGCTTCATACGCAAAAGATCCACTTAATAACTATGCAGTCAAGGTAAGAAAGTATTATAAATCTCATTTTAATCTTACCAACATGCTATTATTGGGTTGGATCCATTCCTCTCTCCTCCTTTCTTTCCTCTGTTCCTCCATTCTGCAAGTATCGAGCATCTACCTTACACCAGATAGTATTATAAGCAGGGGCTTATTTATTATTTAGAGGAGAAAACAGATGTGTAAAGAGACAAAGTTAGAACAGTACACCGCATGCTAGGATGTAGTTAAACAGGAATTCTGTGGGAGCTTGGAAGGACCTTAACGCAAACTCTAGAAGTCAAAGAAGCCTTCTTAAAGTAGATAATCCTTGAGCTGCAGCTATTTGTAAGGGCTACCTGTAAAAGTGAGGTCTTTTATGTACCTTTCATTCCATGTTTCTGTCTTTATTCTCTACCAAATAAGAGATTCTTGTCTACCCTACTCTATAACTCCTCAGGTTTCTAGAGAAACATTTTTATAGAGGAAGATAATTAATATCTATTGATATGCCAGGAACTTTATTTTATGTAATTTAATCCTCTCGACAGCTTTATGAGGTTAAGATCTTTTTCTCCATTTGACAGATGAGGACAATGAAGGCTCAGAGAGGTAAGCTAACTTGCTTAGGGTCACACAGCTGGCAAGTAGTAGTTTTCAACACAGATATCTCTGACTTCATAGTTGCACTTTGTCCATCATGTTGCTTATTAATTTCTTACATGTGTGTTGCTCATTCCAGACAACCCACTACTTCGAGACAGCTAAAACTCTTGATATCAAGAATTCTGGCCCGGTTATATTCACTGTAGTAGTAAGCCATAGGATTCATCAACATAACAAATAAGGCTTGGACTTTTAAGTCCAAAAGATTTGGGTTCAGATCCTAGCTCTCTCACTCTGTAGCTTTGTCAATAATGGTACCCATCTTACAGGCTGTTGTTTGATGAAAAGAGAACAAAATGTCCCTGATTAGTGTTTATTTCTTTCACTATCCGCTAGCTTCTTCCCTAGGTTACTTTAAGAGAGTAACAGTCTTTGAGCCTCAATTTCCTCCTTTTTCAGATGTTTACAGTGATAATCCGTCTACTGTATGGGATTGAGGTGAGGATCAAGTGAGATAATGCATGTGAAAGGGTTTTGAAAAATACAAAGCTCTGTGTAAACTTAAGGTAATGTTCTCCATTCCCTTAGCTCTTTTCACTGATTCTATTCACTGGTTCAAAACCAATTAACATATCTAAATGACTTTTACATGTTAATTTGGCTTAGAAGGACCAGATGGTATCTTAGTAAATTAATGGATAAGGTAAAAGCCTGGCCTTACCTGTCTATCAAGGCAGAATGTGTGTTTGGAACAGACCTTCAACTAGCTGCTCTCTGCCGTTGGAGCCCCTACGCTAGTTCACTGTCTGGTGGCACTGGCATAGTGACCCTGTGCTCCAGCCCACACTTTTTAAATTAAACTGAGGGGTAAACTACAGAGCGGGGATCTGGATTTGAGTTAATACATTACTATCAAGTCTAACAAGGCATTTTGAGATTCTGTGTAGCACTTGAGAGCTGTTGTATCAACTGGGGTTATGGTGCCTTTATCTGTCTTGGGCCTTTATTGCTGCAAGATCACCAACGCAGGGTGAGTACCTATTTCAGAAAGGGGCACTGAACTATCTGTTCTTTCAAAACAATTGAGAAGGAGGGCTTGACTAACTTTATGTATTATTGCTGTGCAATCTTGTCTCCTTCCCAAATCAATGGTCTGGTATTGATTTCTTTGCTTGTAATGATGCAAAAGCAATCTCCAAAGAACAGGTGGCAAGTGGTTATATACTGGGAGTTGTTGGCAGGTTTGGGAAAGGACTTTTTACGCTAAATGCTGAATATAAATGTCTCTTTGAAGACTCTCTTGTGTTTCCAGAAGTGCCCAATTGATTGTACAACCTTAGAGGAATAAACTACTAAACTACTAGGGCTCTATGAACCCGACCTTCGCAGAGATAAGCAAAAGAAACCAGCAGTTGACCCACACAAAAACTCTTTTTTCTGTTTGTCTTCTTAAAATATCCTTTCCCATACTAATTGAATTTAGAGTATTCTAACAGGTGTGACTGTCTCTTAAAGAGACTAAAAGGTCTTTTAAATGTTGCACAGGAAATCAGCGGTAGAATTTAGCAATTTAAAAGCCAAAGGATACTACTCCTACTCCTTAAATACCAAATCCGCTGCAGTCTTAGAGTACTAAAATCTTTACTTTGTGTGTTATCTTAGTTTGCTCGGGCTGCCATAACAAAATACTGTAGACTGTATGGCTTAAACAGCATATGTTTATTTTCTCTTGTTTCTGGAGGCTGAAAAGTCCCAGCTCACAGCTGCAGCCTGTTTGGTTTCCATTGAGGGCCTCTTCCTTGTTTTCACGTAGCAAGCAGAGGGGGAGAAGTGAGAGGGAGGGAGGGTGTGCTGTGGCATCTCTTCTTATGCAGACACCAATCTTATTGTATCAGGGCCTCACCCTTATGACCTCATTTAACCTTAATTACTTCTTTGTGAGACCTGTCTCCAAATACATTCTCTTAGCTCCAAAAGTCTCATTCTTTTACCATCAACTCTGAAGTCTGAGGTCAAAATCTCATCTAAATATCAGGTGAGATTCAAGGTACGATTCGTCCTGAGAGAAATTCCTCCCTATCTATGAACATGTGAAACCAGACAAATTATGTATTTCTAAGATATAACTGTGAATAGGCATAGGGTAGACATTCCCATTCCAAAAGGGAGAAATCGGAAGGAATGCAGGAAGGAATGATAGGTCCCAAGCAATTTTAAATCCTGGCAAGTCAAATTTTATTAAATCTTGAGGCCCAAGAGTAATCCTCTTTGGTTGGATACTCTGCCCTCCAGGCTCACTGGGGTGGCCACATCACCACCATGGTTCTACAGGGCAGCCCCACCACGGAGACACTGGTCACAGACATCCTGGCCCTCCAGATCTAGAGAGGCAGCCTCACCCTTTGAAACCACAGATGGACCACCCTTGCCCACTGGGCTTGTGGTAGGAACAGCAGCCCTGAGGTCTCGGTGTCACCTTCAGAGTCATTCTTCCCTTTCTTTGAAGAACAGTACATGTTAGCAGCCAAATAGCTCCATGGTCTGGAAGTTCAGCAGCCTTCCCTTCATTCCATCCCACTTTGTCTGTCCTTTCTAGTTCAAACTGGTAGTGTCTTTGCTGGTATAATCCCATCCATATTCGTGGCTTCTGCTGAGATGGCTGACTGAGTCCATTGAGTCACACCATTTTCCTTTTCTTTTTTTTTTTTACATAGAGACAGTGTCATGCTATGTTGCCCAGGCTGGTCTCAAACTTCTGGCCTCAAACAATCTTCCTACAGTGGCCTCCCAAAGTGCCGGGATCACATGTGTGAGCCACCATGCCCACCCCATTTTCTCTCAATGAAATGATCGTTCAGCCACACCCTTGGTGTTCTCTTCAGATCAGGCTTTCACATTGCAATATGGATAGAGTAGACTGAGAATTTTACAAATCTCCAAGTTCTAGTTCTTATTTGCTCAACAATTTCTTCTTGGATTCATCTCTCTCCTTTTGCATTTTACTATAAGCAGTCAGGAGGAACCGAGCCACTCCTTCAACACTTTGCTGAGTAATTTCCTCAGCTGGAAATCCCATTTCATCTATTGCAAGTTCTGTCTTCCACAAAACACTAGAACACAGTCCAGCCAAGTTCTTTGTCACTTTATGACAAGGATCACCTTTCCTCTAGTTTCAATAACATGTTCATTTCCTTCAGAGACCTCACTAGAATTGCCCTCAACACCCATATTTCTAGCGGTTGTCTGTTTGTGGTTATCTGGGCTTTTTCTAGCATGCATCTCAAAACTCTTCCTGCCTCCACCCAGTTCCAAAGCAAGTCTACATTGTTAAGTATTTTTACAGTGCTACCCCACATCTCAGTATCAAAATCTCAGTCTTATTCTGCTCGGGCTACCATAACAAAATACCATAGACTGAATGGCTTAACCAATACACACTGGCTGGGCGCGGTGGCTCACGCCTATAATCCTAGCACTCTGGGAGGCTGAGTAGGGAGGATCACTTGAGGTCAGAGCTCAAGACTCAAATTAGCCATGCACAGTGGCGCATGTCTGTAGTCCCATCTACTTGGGAGGCTGAGGCAGGAGGATCGCTGGAGCCCAGGAGTTTGAGGTTGCTGTGAGCTACAGTGATGCCACTGCACTCTATCTGAGCCAACAGAGTGAGACTCTGTCTCCAAAAAAAAAAAGAAAAAAAGTTATACCTTTATATTTTCACAGTTCTAGGGGCTGGAAAGCCCAAGGTCAAGGTTCTGGCCTCATTTAGTTTCTGGTGAGGGCTCTCCTCGTGGCTTAAAGATAGCTGCCTTTTCGCTGTGTCCTCACATTGTGCAGAGAGAGAACATGTGTGCACTTCTCTTCTTATAGGGACACTAATCCTGTTATATCAGGGCCCCACTCTTATGATGTCATTTAACCTTAATTACCTCCTTGTTTGGCCCCGTCTCCAAATACAGTAACATTGGAGGTTGGGGCTTCAACATACAAATGGGGCAGGGGGGCACAATTCAGTCTACAGCAAGTGTCGTGGTTGTCTTTGTTGTAAAATCCAGGACTTTTCCTGGATTTGAGGGTTTTCCTCTCTCATATTCTTCTAATCTTCATTCAACATTAATAGCTTTATGATTTGTGTTGCTGTTAAACTAAAAGATATCACAGTACAAAATAAAGAGCTTTGGAGTCAGCTAACCTGGGTCCAAGTTCTGAATCTATTGCTGTGTAATTTTAAGCAAGTCATGCACTCTCTCTTGGTTTTCACATCAGTGGATACTAACTGCCCTGCCTACCTCATAAGATTGTTATAATGCATGCATTTATATAGTGAAGCTGATTTTATAAACTATAAAGTACATATAAAATATAATAAAATGCATTATTGTTACTAACAATAATGGAAAATTACTGCTCAACATTCTATAGATTATTCACTATTATTCTTTAATATTAGGCATTAGCCTGAGCATATTTAGATAGGTTCTGTACTTAGATATTTTCTTTGTCATTATTTCAAAGATGTAAGCATCTTTTTTTCCTTAAAATCATGAGAGAAAGCTACAAAATGCTAACAGCCTCAAGAATTTAAGTACTGACAAAAATTGGAAATAAACTAAGTGCCTGATGTTAAGGAAACAATTTAATAGTTATGGCATATCAACCCAGTGAAATGTTTGCAGCCATTAAAATGGTAATTATGAAGACTATATAAAATTATGAAAAACATTTTTTGTAAAATGTCACCTGAAAATAGCAGAATACCAAATAGTATAATCATTACTTTTTAAAAACTGACCTACAAAATGGTAATATTCGAATTTCTTTGTTAGAGTGGTGGTAATTATAGGTGATTTTCATTTGTTAAAAAAAAAAAAATGATGTCATAATGTCTTTTCAATGGGAAAAAACCTGAAGAATTAGAGATTTTGGATCATTTGACCCTGAGCTACTTGAAGGCAAGTATCGTCAGTTGTTCATTTTCTGTCCTCTGATCCTCTAGCACAAATTATAAATAGCTCCTGTTTCATGATACCTGGCTTTTGCACACACTGGTTCCTCTGTCTGGACTGTTCTTCTCCTGGGAGGCAGTATGATACAACAAAAAATTTCTGCATTGTGATTTGCTGGTGACTTATTTCAGAATCACCTGAGGGACCCTCATAATGTCACTTTCTCAGCCCCATTCCATACCTACAGAATCAGCATCGCCGCAGTCAAGCCTTGGAAACCGCATTTGTAGCAAACACCCTCACATGGTTCCTATATACAGCACTTGAGTACTTTGACAAAGTGGTTAAGAATTTAGGCTTTTAAGTCAGACAGATCTGGATTTAAATTTGATTTGTGCTTTAGCTGCATATTAGCTGTGTTTCCTTGGCTCAGTTACCTGCCTTTTCTGTGTATAGTGTCTTCATTTGTAAAATGGAAAAAATATTTCATTCTTTTCAAAGCCATTGTTAAAAATCTCAGGAGTTAATGTATGCATAATGATGTATACAGTGCTCAGAGCATCATTTGGCACAAAGTTAAGCATTTAATAAATGGTAGGTATTTGTTCCTCCATCCTTTTCTCTCATGTGCCTAGAAAGCACCTATGTGTTCTTGTTTTGTTTTGTTTTTAGACATTGTCTGTCTCTGTCACCCTGGCTAGAGTGCAGTGGTGTGATCATAGCTCACAACAACCTCAAACTCCTGGGCTCAAGCAATCCTCCTGCCTCAGCCTCCTGAGTAGCTGGGACGACAGGTGCACACCACCACACCCGGCTAATTTTTCTATTTTTTGTAGAGATAGGGTCTCACTGTTGCCCAGGCTGGTCTTGAACTCCTGACCTCAAGTGATTCTCCCGCCTCAGCCTCCCAGAGTGTTGGGATTACAGGCGTGAGCCACCTCGCCCAGCCCGTGTATTCTTTTATCCTCTCATCACGATTTGGCAAGCCACCACCCAACAGATTGGACCGTCTGTCTCTGTGGGCTGCATACTGGCTGGCCTCCAGCCCTTAATTTAACTTCCCTGCTCTTTAAATAGAACTTAACATAAACTTAAACATGAACTTAACTTCCCTGTTCTCTAAATAAAGTCTACCTTGCTTTTTCTCCCTTTCAAAGAATCTGGGTAGCCACTGACCAAACATGTAATCTTCACAGTAGACTAAAGTCAATTTCATAAGAGCCTCCACCATTCTACACAGGAGGAAACTGAGGCCCAAGAGGAACAGTCACTTTTGCATAGGGACATCGGCTTCATGGCAGGATGCCTCCTGACTCCTAGATGAAACCTTTCCTACTATATCATGCCTGAGTCAGTAAACTCGCCCTGCCATGCCTCAGCGTTGTCTAGGAGCAGGATGGACAGGTGGTAAAATTATGGCTCAGTCTTACTGGGACTTTTTGTTTTTCACTGCTTTCATGAGATCATTTTATAACAAATGCTGCCCTGTAAGACCACGTAGAAAATTTGGATGGAGTTACTTTGAAGAAGATGCTAAAAATTTCACATAGGCAAAAACGTATAAATTTCTGAGTTATTTTTCCAACAGTTCCAAAGTTGGGGTGGTAGGCATCTTCTCCTTCTAAAGTATTAATAATCCAGGTTTTGTTCTCGAGCACAGAGCACGCAAAATTCAGTGAAGATGTACACTTCCCTATTACAACTGTGGGGCTACTTCCTTTCTTTCAGCTATGCCAGAATCTTATCTTATTAAAAGTTTGCAATAGGCCAGGCATGGTGGCTCTCACCTGTAATGCTAGCACTTTGGGAGGCCAAAGCAGGAGGATCACTTGAGGCCAGGAGTTCTTTCAAGACCAGCCTGAGCAAGAGTGAGACCCCACCTCTACAAAAAATAGAAAAATTAGCTGGGTGTGGTGGTGTGCACCTGTAGTCCCAGCTACTCAGGAGGCTGAAGCAGGAGGATCACTTGTGCCCAGGAGTTTGAGGTTGCAGTGATCTATGATGATGCCACTGCACTCCAGCTTGGGTGACAGAGCAAAATCCTATCTCAAAAAAAAGGAAAAAAAAAAAAAGCTTAAAATAAACTGGAGGTAAACTTTGGAGACCAGCATCTTTTATTGCATTTTTGACTCCAGGGTGTTCGTTTATCTCATTTGGGTGGTTGCTGAGAAAGCAGGACACCAAATGAAAAAGCATTACAAGTATGACTGTGATTGGTAGGAATGTGCAACTTGTTCAGACTGCATCCACAGGCCATTAAATACTGGCTTAGTGGCAAGGAAAAAACTGGAGGAGAAACCGATTCCACTTTCATAATTCAACATAAATATTTCTAACATTGAAACCGTACAGAACGTGATCAGCAGGCAGCTGTACGTACTCACAGCCATCTGAGGATAGTGTCCACGTAGTTCCAGGGCTCAGTGCAGACAAGAGCCTAAGAGCCTCAAATGTAATTGGGCCAGCAGAGGGCGGTTCTGGGTGCTCATGTAAACCTGGAGTCAAGATGAATTTTCTAGTGGGAAAAGGGAGCTACGGCTTTAATTAATGAGGTGAGAGGCCATGGTTGAGAATCACAAGTTGGAATTCAAATAAATTGAATTCTTAATCTGAGCCCTGAGCTGGTTATTGAACTTCTCTGTGCCTCAGTTTCTCTAGTGTGAACATCCAGGGCAACATTCTGTCAGCCTAAATTACTGGCTCAGGAACACAAGTGATTTTCTTTTGATCCACACACTGAGTAGGAGAATGAAGAGATTTGGTAAGTATGTCACAAACAAAATGATAAAATCTTATACAATTGCCTTCTTGAATTTCTCTTCTAAGTTCTGAAACAGGTTTCTCGGACACATGAACATTTTTGCGGCAACTCAAGCTGTAAATTACCTGACCTACCTGACAGGTCTCCCAGTAGATTCCTACAAAATGGAGTCCTGAGTACTTTGGGCCCAGATAGCATTTTATATATTAAACAGTCTATTTTGAATAGTTGTAACAGCATTGAGAGTGTGTGGGTCTTAGCTCCATAGCAGCAAGTAAAGCAGTACTCCTCCTAGGCAGATCAAGGAATTGAGGTCAGTGAGCAGTCAGCCTCTATTCTTACAGTGAGGTCGTACCAAGCACTGCATATCAATTTAGAAGTTGCTGGTTTTCATTCTGCAGGAGCTCTCTTACTTGCAGTTGTGCTTTTGTGTAATGTAACACAAAATAGCACATATGGTACGATACATGTGATCTTCAATGTTTCTCATTTTTGTACCTCTACAATTCATTGCCTAGTATATCCATCTCACTTAAGGTTCACTGAGGCACTGCAATATGAGATGGAAATGAGATTCTCTGCTGATAAACTGGAAGTAGGCTGAAGGCACACTGGGCCCATAATGGGAAAATAAAAGCTAATGTAGAGTAATTTTGAAGAGTCCTATATTTTGTAATTATTGCTTTCTTTTGGGGAAAAGGAGAGAAAATTGGACAGAGTGATGAAGAGCCATGTCTTTGTGTGTGGTTTTGTGCTGTGCAAAATCAGTGAGCCTCCAGGCAGCCTGGATTCAGCAGACAGCCCTCATTGATCAGCTTTTACTCATTTGCATAGTCAGGTCATTCATGAGTATTTGTTATTCAGATTTGTCCGCCATTGCCCCTCCCTATCACCTTGCCAACTTCCATCTGTTTCATAAAAGCTGTTCATATATTATACCTGGTCTGAGTAAATAAACCCTATGGCCACACTGGATCAGATGTGGCCTTTTCTCAGAATTTTTTACAAACATATTGAACATGTACTATGTGCCTTGCTCTGTGTTAGGCCCTAAAGGTTTGAGTATCTGCTCTTAAGATAAACAAAAAGTGTGATGACTGCAATAATAGAGACATGTGCAAGATACAGAAGTAACACAGAAGGGCGGTTTACAGTCTTTAGCACGTCCTCTCTGGACAGAAGTAACACGTGAGAAGGCTTTGAAAGGATGAGTAGGGCCGGGCGCGGTGGCTCACGCCTGTAATCCTAGCACTCTGGGAGGCCAAGGCGGGTGGATTGTTTGAGCTCAGGAGTTCGAGACCAGCCTGAGCAAGAGCGAGACCCCATCTCTACCAAAAATAGAAAGAAATTAATTGGACAGCTAAAAATATATATATAGAAAAAAAATCAGCCAGGCATGGTGGCACATGCCTGTAGTCCCAGCTACTCGGGAGGCTGAGACAGTAGGATTGCTTGAGCCCAGGAGTTTGAGGTTGCTGTGAGCTAGGCTGACGCCACGGCACTCGCCCCAGGCAAAAGAGTGAGACTCTGTCTCAAAAAAAAAAAAAAAAAAAAGGATGAGTAGGAGCCCCTCAGGCAGATGGCTGAGGGTTGAAGAGGGCCCCCAAGCAGAACCTCTGGAGGGCAGGAGCTGGGGGCTGGCCGCAGATAGTGCAGTACGGTGAGAGCAAGGGGAAAAAAGATGGGAAATAAGACTGGAATGGGAGGTGAGGCCAGGACTTTATGCTGCAAGGATAATGGGGAGCCACTGGGAAGTTGAAATAGGCAAGAGATAGCGGATTTTTTTTTTTTTTTGAGACAGAGTCTCACTTTGTTGCCCGGGCTAGAGTGAGTGCCTTGGCGTCAGCCTAGCTCACAGCAACCTCAAACTCCTGGACTCAAGCAATCCTGCTGCCTCAGCCTCCCAAGTAGCTGGGACTACAGGCATGTGCCACCATGCCCGGCTAATTTTTTCTATATATATATTTTTTTAGTTGTCCAGATCATTTCGTTCTATTTTTTAGTAGAGACGGGGTCTTGCTCTTGCTCAGGCTGGTCTCGAACTCCTAACCTCAAGTGATCCTCCCACCTCGGCCTCCCAGAGTGCTAGGATTACAGGCGTGAGCCACTGCACCCGGCCCGGATTTTTTTTTAAAGTTGGCTCTCTAGCCACGTGGAAGATGTATTTGAAGGGAATCACGTGAGATGCAGGAAAACCAGAAGGAAAGCTTTTGTGGTAGTCCAGGCAAATGATGGTGATAGCAATAAAGATGGAGAAAAGAGGATAATTTGCAAGTTATTTAGGAACAAAATCAATAGGAGTTGGTAATCGATTAGACATAGGTAGTGAAGATATAAGAGACCCAGAATGAACTTGGTTCATTCAGATTCTGGGACAGATAACAGAGCCATTGGTCCAGAGAGGGACACTGAGAGAGCAGCGTGTTTGGTGGGAAGAAGAGTTGGAGACGAGTGTGGGCTGTAAACGTGCCTGTGAAAGTCAGCAGCGCAGCCGCGGTATTGAAGCCCTGAGCTAGCTTGCCAAAAGGAATGTGTCAGTGAACAATTAGGGTGGGAAAGAGACCCTCTAAACACCAGCACTTCAAGGAACCTTTGGGAAGAAGGGTCCAGGGAAAAGGAATGGATGATACCGTGCCGTTCACAACTGATCAATCCATAATCATGCCATTGAATTTTGCCCAGTGTCTGCCGTTTCCCCTGCACCCTACTTTGTTGTCTTGCACTGACTGTCACTTGTTGAAAGGGCAGCAAGATTCATGTCCTCTTCATAGGTCCCAGGCATTGTGGGTGTTCTGGAAGGGTCAGCCGTTCTAGGCACATAGCGTTGTCTTCTCCTCCCAGGCTGCTTTTAATGGGGCTTTGCAGTCAAAGCCCCCCACAGTCTGCTTTTCAGAAGTTAGCTGTCTAGGTTGGGGTTATTGCAAACATAACTGCTTTATAATGGCAAATTTACCTCAAAGGATGCAGAGCGGTTGCCATGAGCAACACAGAAAATGAGCCCCTGAACCAAAATGAATGTTTGGAATTAAACTTTTCCGGTGTGCTTGAGGGACCGTTGCTGAGCTGTTTCCTTGCTAGGATCGGGTCTGTGCAAGTGCTGTGCGCTTTGCCCTGGTTCCGAGGTTTCAGGAGAGGGGCATTTGGCTCGGATTCTGGAAGGCATGGTTGTGGGGTTTTGTTTTGTTTTTTTTCCATTTTCCAGTAGATGATTTGTCAGTGGTTGAAGGGTCCCCACTCCCTGTATTTGGGAATCTGGTCAGGTTGCTTCAGGATGCCGTGTCCTACAGATGGGAAGTGCTGAGGAACATCAGATACTCACTCAACTGCTCAGTTGATGTGAATCAATATTTCTCTTTCTCATTCTCTGTCTTCACTGATCTTTATTAACCCAGACAAGGACCCGATTTCCCCTCTAGCCTCTGTTTTTGCAACGGTACGTTATTCACATGGGTGAGTATGTACCTACTAGCTGACTGGCTGTCTCTTTTGATGTCCCTCTGACTCCTTTGGAGAAGTAGCTCAAGCAGGCGAGCCCTGAGCGGGCAAGCGGGCGAGAGCCACCGAGTCCGGGACAGGCTTCTCTTCCTGCGTATGCTCGCCACATGAAGAGCTCCCTCTGCACGAATTTGGCATCGCCACCTTCATAGAACCGAACACTGCAGAAAGAGGCCGTGCGGTGTACTTTACAAGAAGATTCGACCTTCACCAGCCTGGTTTGGTTCTCCTGCTGCAGTTTACAAGGGAATGACTCCCGGATGTTGAGATTGCAGCTCCCTCTAGTGTCCGGTGGCTCAGGCTTGCACAGTATTTTTCTTCCCTTTCAAGAAAATGCTGACAGCACAGAATCTGCCCAAACTGGCATTATTTTAAGTAGGTTTTCCCGAACAGAGCCAAAACAAATAGGAGGTGATTTTTCTCCCACTGGGAAAAGGAATCTTACATGAAGATATGGGATCATTCCTCTCTAGTTTTTTTCCTATTTTAAAATTTGGGGGAGCCTAGGAGTCCTGCAGAAATCACTTTTTTCGGGTAATGAATCTTTCTCGAGATTCTTCTGGTTCATGCTAGCTACCCTTTATAAAGAAGGAATGCGAATTCCTTTCAAGAAAGATAAATGAAAATGAGAGGCCAAGAAAAAGTTACTTTGATCCCTTATAGAGAAAATTCTGGGTAAGGGAAGAAGAAAAAAAGAGAAAAATTGGCAGAATGACCATGTCCATTTGTTCTGAAAAGAGTGGCTTGTTTTCTGAAATAACTTTTGGACTAGAAATTTATCATCTGAAGTCAGGTCATTTTGAGTTTTTTAAAAAACTAAAGGAGTCAAGTTATTAATATTTGAAAAATGGCTACTATGTGGTGCATAGAATAATATAATACTCCTACCTAAATTAACATCGTTGCAGGCTCCATAATAAAGATTTATGAGATACCCATCATGTGAAATCCTATTATGGAAATCTCCATAGGTCTGTGTTCGGGTTGTAACTGTTTTCATGGTTATGAACCAATTAAAACCCCTCTTTTTCTCCTCTTTTACACTCCAGTCTTCTCCTTTTTGCCTTTGCCCTTAAAACTAGAGCGATCCGTTATTCTTCAGCCTGTCCGTGTATCATAAAATGAAGAGATAAGGAAGTGCCTGCCACCCACTCAGCTAGGCAGCCCATTTTCCTTCAGAGCATCCGCAATGGTAGAACAATTTATCGTTTCTTCTTCGTAAATCACTTTGATCCTTTATCTCAAGTTGATCTGTGAAGCTAAACATAAATTCTGTTGTAGTATCCAGGTTCTTATCTGCTCACTAAGCTCTGGAGGACCTTATAAAAGTGTGTGTGTGTGTGTGTGTGTGTGTGTTTGTCTAGATACAATTGGAACATCACAATTAGAATGTCTTCTCCACCTCTACTATTCAACTACAAGGTGGAAAGTTTTTTCAGCCTGACTTGGCATAGTGGAAACCACAGTTCTCTCTCCTAGCCTTAGGGTTCCTGTCTTGGATCAGAACGTAGCGACACTGGCTTGGAGGTATTGAATGTTAGCAGTCCCTTTTTGCCTGTCTTTTCTCAAACCTATGGTCAGAGAGCCTCACTGCCATGGCAGGTGGCTGTCGGGACTCAAAAGAAAGGTATGTTTTTCTGTCTTGCTCTCTTCGTTGGAAAACATGAGGATTCTATAAGATTGCATCACTTTTAACATGTCCAAGAGATTAACTGTTTCAGTCATTATCAGTGTTACATTTGTACGACTTTGTAGTTTACAGATGTGCTTATGTACTTGATTCCCTTTAGTCCTCACAACTGCCCTGTGAAGTAGGTTTCAGTATTCTTCACATTGTTTCCTTCATTAGGGAAACTGAGACCTAGGGAAATCAGTCAAATGCCCAGGGCTGCACAGCTAATGGCAAGGCTTAATCCCAGGCCTCTTAAGTCCTTGGTGAGTATCCTTTCTACAGTGCGACAGCTAGAGTTTAATTAACTATCCAGGTTCATTTGGCTAAACTTCCTATAGTATTCGACAGACTTTTCAAAAACTGAGGAGTTGGGACCCTTGAACTTTCATTCCAGCAGGCAATGTGATCCTGAGCAAATAATTAAAACTGGGGATGGTGTTAATGGTGCCATGTGTTGGATCCAACTCCTATACAACTAAATGATGACTAATGTAGGATTTTTAAATACTTGGTGACACATAATTTTGAAATATTGCCAACAGTCCAGTATAGAAAGAATACATGTTATGATTGATGAGCATATAGGAGTGTATATCATACCAAATGTAATGAGACTTTCAGAGCTTTCCAAAGACAATATTTTCTAAAAGATATACTGCTTGAACTTAAAATCAGCCTGGGGGTGTCTGTTTCAAGACCAGAAGTTTGCTTAAAACAGAAATGCTTAGTGTACCCTCAAACTAATTAGGTAGATGGTAGAAGACTTGAAGGAATGTGTTCAGATCTAGATAGATAGACAGACAGAAATTTCCATGGCACTGGTCACTGATATCAGGTCTCTTTAACTATAATAAATACAGTGAGAGAGAGAGAGAGATGTTCTCCCCCCAGACTCCCTTGCCTTTGGTCTTCTTTTTTTTCTTAATATCTGTTTGAATGGAAATCAGAACATGTTGCTACTCAGAACTGGAAACCCATCTGCATCTTCCCAAGAAAATGTACATTTTTGTTTTTAAATGAAAATGACTAGAAAATACTTTTTTAAAAAAGTTTGCTTCTTTTCTGTATTACTGTAATAAACAGGCAGTGTAAACACTACAGCGAGGGCTTGTTGCCAGAGGCTTTGATATCTGTAAGTGATGGCAGCGTACTCCTGCTGAGGGGAAGAGTAGAGAATGTATCCCTCAGCTACCAGGGCTCGGAGGGGACTCCAGACCAGGCTATGTGATCTGTGAACTAGTGTTAGAGACTGAGTCTTCCATTGTCAGCCACTCCGTAGCATGAAGATAACCCATTTGGGGGTGATTTTGCTTACTTTTTGCTTTTATAACCCTTTAAGACTAGAAATACAATAGTTGTTATAGTATGTAGAAAACTTGGCTCATGTTTTTGATCAAAAAACTGTTCTTTGATCCATAACCACTTAATGAAGTGCTTTTTAAAAGGTCTTATTGCCTGAATATTGGGTGTTCAATGGGGCCTATTAAGAGAAAACATAAAACTCAAAATTCTGCCATTGAAACGTTGGGTTTGCTCTGACTAGGTCAGACCAATGATTCTTTCAACCCTTTATCCCCTACTCTGCCGGTGAACTGTGAGAGCCAGAGTTGTGACCATCACAATGACCTGAAAGGTAGGAAAAGCCAGTTTACCTGGCCAATTGTATGTCACTCTCCTGACCAGTGAGAAGTTGACACAAAGGGTGATGGGTGAGGAAATAAGATACTCTATTCTACTTTATGAGCCATTTATTGGCCTGCTGTGTGTGTCCGGGCTGTAAACCTCTTCAAAAAGTAGGTGAAAAATTATTTTGTTGTCGTTCTGTTTTCTAGATGAGGTGCAGGGCATGGTGGAAAGAGCAAGCTTTGGCGTTAGATGGACTTAGGTTTGCACACTGGTAACCCTGGGCACATTTTTCGTTTTTTTTAGATCCTCAGCCTACCCCGAAGGGTTAGTGTGAGGACTAGAGGTGGTACACATAAAGTGCTCGGCACAGACTGGCACGTACCATGGGCGATGGCGACTGCCATTGTTACTGTCACTCGGCGTGGGACCACCAAGGCTCTTTCTAAAGGCGTCACTACATGATCGTTTGTTCCTAACCAGTCACCTTCTAGTTACTCCTCCTGGATATGCCACACACGTAGTCATGAAAGTGTGAGTTTTAAATTGTGTTATTTGCTTTCTTCTTTCAGATCTGTAAGAGCAAAGCTAAAGAGTCTCAGCAGTATTACCACAGCTTGGCTGTCCGGCAGAGTCTGGCTGTCCATTTTAACATCCAGCAGGACTGTGGTCACTTTCTTGCTGAAGTCCCCAACCGTCTGCTTCCCTGGGAGGATCCCAATGCCCCTGGAAAGGAAGAGGATGAAATGGAAGAGAGTGAAGAAGAAACAAAAGGAGAAACTGATGGGAAAAACCTGGAGCCCTCTTCCGAAGCAGAGTCGTCCCAGAAAGAGAGCCAGGGAGTCACGAGCAAGAAGCAGAGAAGCCACGTTGTGGTCATCACCAGAGAGGTTCCCTGTCTCACTGTGGCCGATTTTGTGCGAGACTCTCTGGCCCAGCATGGGAAAAGCCCTGACTTGTATGAAAGGCAAGTCTGCCTGCTGCTCTTACAGCTGTGCTCTGGCCTCGAACACCTCAAACCCTACCACGTCACTCACTGCGATCTGCGCCTGGAGAACCTGTTGCTTGTCCACTACCAGCCTGGGGGAACCGCCCAAGGTCTTGGGCCTGCAGAGCCCAGCCCCACCTCATCTTGTCCCACAAGGCTTATAGTGAGCAACTTCTCTCAGGCCAAGCAGAAGAGCCATCTGGTGGACCCCGAGATCCTCCGGGACCAGTCCCGCCTCGCCCCAGAAATCATAACCGCTACCCAGTATAAGAAGTGTGATGAGTTCCAGACAGGCATCCTCATCTATGAGATGCTGCATCTGCCCAACCCTTTTGATGAGAACCCAGAGCTGAAGGAGAAGGAATACACGCGAGCAGACCTGCCTCGCATCCCACTCCGCTCCCCCTACTCCCGGGGCCTGCAGCAGCTGGCCAGCTGCCTCCTGAATCCCAACCCTTCCGAGAGGATCCGCATTTCAGATGCCAAAGGCATCCTCCAGTGTCTGCTCTGGGGCCCCCGGGAAGATCTTTTCCAGACTCTCGCCGCCTCCCCCAGCCTAGTGCAGAGGAACAGCCTGCTCCAGAACTGGCTAGACATCAAGCGCACTCTGCTGATGATCAAGTTTGCTGAGAAGTCCCTGGACAGGGAGGTGGGGGTCAGCCTCGAGGACTGGCTTTGTGCTCAGTATTTGGCTTTTGCAACCACAGACTCGCTCAGTTGTATTGTGAAAATCCTGCAACATCGTTAATGCATCCTGGATGCTGCTTTTACTACATTTTCACCTTCTTCATGTCACCCACCTACTTCCCCTTCCTAATACACAGAATTCAAGGAAAAAAGAGAGAGAAAGCTTCCGTCCCTGTCCATGAGCGAGTGGGTCCATTCAGAAAGGTTATTGAGAGCTCCAAATCCAGTGAGAAGCTGAGTCTGTCTTAACTTTACAGAAATTCAACTGCACAAATGTGCCGTTGCCCTCCCCTGAAACACCTTCCATCTCAATAGTCCATAAATTCAGGTAAAAAAAATGAGAATGCACATCCTTGAAGAGACAGCTCCTTTGCTATGAACTCAGTGAACCAGTGAGCTTCGTCCAGTTCCTCCATAATTCTGAATATCTCCTGTCTTTTTAGCACCAAGTATTTATTCCAACTAGCAATAGACTTAACCAATTTCTACCAGCATCCAGTAAGCTCTCACGACAGACTCTTTCTCCTTTAAGGTATCAGTAACTGACTCTTACCAGGCAGAACTGCCATCTTTAGCATCAACCCAGTTTTGGTTACCGGGGCCTGTATGCTTTGTTTCAGCAGGTAGTAGGAAGAAAAGGAGAGCTCCTGTCCCTTGGGTCATAGATCTGTTTTCATTTCTGTTATCTGTAAGTGTGTGCACTGCATGGAAGACCCCCTGATAGCCTCCCCTCTGCTGCCGCTGCCTGGTTCTCTTTCACCTCTGCTCTGTCCTCACTGGCCAAGGAAGTTTGCACTTACCAGCCACTTGTGGCCCATTGCAGAGCTGACCTGAGGTGGTGTCGCCGGTGCCTCAGCAGGGTGGAGCGCAGTTCAGAGCTTATAAATAGCTGGCAGGGCATGAGGAGGTGATGTTCTTGCATGTGCAATTCTCTAGGGGCCACAGGGAACAGACTTTAAAGTACCATTCTTTGATGATTGTCAAAACCATCAGTGTTGGCAGCCAGGGCTGGCGGTGCCCAGATCACGGTTTCCCCCAAGCAGTAATTGGCCAGCTCCCTTCCACCGGTGGCCGGTGTTAACCTGTCTGCCAAGTGCTGTAAGCAGCGGCCCTGAGTGAAATGCCTGTCAGCTGAGCTCTAGATCGCCCTGGAGGGCACAGCGGAGTGGGCCGTTGGGACGGCCGTAAGGCGGGGAGAGGACGAAGGCCACTGATGAGATTGCTGACCCCTCAGAACGTTGCCCTCTTCTAGAGAGACTGCCTCCCAGTGTGGGTGGCACCTTGCTCTCTCTCAAACGGCTCTGAGGACAGCTCGCGGGGATTTACATGGCTGAGGCAGGCGACTGAGCGCTGTTCACCGGGCGTGGAGCCCGCGCTCCTCTCCTGGGGATGTATGTGCAATTTTCGTGTGTATTTTTTAGCTGTATATTACAGTGTTTATGTGACAACTTCACCTGAAGCGAGATCTACGGAAACCCTCCCCTTCTTCCCTTGGCACATATTTGCCCTAAGAGATGAGTGTTCCTTCCACTGGCTTGTGTGTGTGTGTGTGCGCGCGTGTGCGTGTGCTCGTGCTTATTTTATTCAAAACTGTGAGTATCTGTTTACTTCAACCTTGAAATCCCAAGAGTCACCGAACAGTGCGTGTGTGCACTTGTGTGTCCGTGTGCACGTGCACACGCGTGCTGGAAGGCCAGGCCTCTGAGGGAGCAGCCTGTGGTGGGGTTGACAGACATGTCCTCTGCTCCCAGGTGGTGAGGGAGCCCTGGGGCCCTTCATCGACCAGCACAGAGTTTTCTCGAAGCCAGGCCTGGCTGTGCAGTGTTACTTAGATAGCACATTAGTGGCCTTGGAAATTTTTAAACTCTTAGCATTTTTACCAGCCTTTCATGTGATTCACCTATATCAAAGAGGATCAAGAAAGGAGAAGAATGTATTTTATTGTGCTCTTATTTTTTTCTTTTAAGAGAACGGGATATGTGAGGCTCCACATGGAGGACGTCCTCATCCCCGTGGCCAGCAGTGTAGGACTCCCAGGAAGAGGGTTGGTTGGCCCACGAAGAGTCTTGCCTCTTCTCGCCGGAGGGCAGGACTCTGCCCTTAGGAACAGCCACGGAGCGGGCACTGCTGCTGCTGGCCAGCAGTCTGCTCCCGGAGTCCTGTGGCACGGCCGCACCTCGCCTGGCAAGCTGGCGTTTGCTTCACCTTCGCATGGCGCGTGTGCACATAATTCCTTGCCTGGTTCCGCGCTGTAGTGGCAGCACACAGACCACTGACCGTGCCAGCCAGCACGTTCCCTTAGACTCCCCCAGCCACCCTCCACCTCCGCAAAGGGTGTGCATACTGAGACATACTTCTCAATGTCACTCTTGTGGTGCCTTGCCCCATGTAAATTGGAATGTTGACTATTTAATGAGGTTACATATTTAATGCAGAATGTTCCTGGTTTCTCTATTTGTTATGTCTCTAGGTATCTTCTTTCCTTTATTTTTTCTATTATGACTTGGATCCACTCTTCATTTAACACATTAACTGCCATGTGAGTTGTATTTAACTCACTCTAGTTTTGAGCCCGGGGCCTCGTGAAGCATATGTAACTCACACATCTCTTCACCTTGGGAGCCACGTGAAATACTTTTCAAGTTGCATATAACTCACGCACAGAAAACAATAAAAAATAAATTTTTCATTAAATTAGAAAGGCTCGTTTTGTTTTCGAAGTTTTAATTCTATTTTAGTAATAAAACACTGTGGCCCCAAGGGAAAAAAAAATGTGTTTTCTAGTGTGGCAGTCAATGTGTTAACTCTATAGTATAATAAGCATGGACACCTCCACTACCATTATCTTACAGCACTGGCAAACCGAGCACCTCTTCACATCAGATGTGTTTAGTACTGTTTTCGTATTCTAATTTGTTAAGGGCAAAAGATGAATGCCAACTAGTCACAGAAGGGCCTCAGGCTTCCCAGAGACGGGTGGCTAGATTAATTTTTCTCTGGGTGGTGGCTGAAGCCTGAGGTCGGGAGGGAAGCGGGTGTTAAGGGTTATAGCAGAATAGAGAAATGTTTTTCTAGGCAAGAAGTACTATATCAAATGGTCCTCAGAATATTTTTCCATAAAAAAATGCAGTCAGTCTAACATCACAACTATTTTACATTTTCGTTTTAATTGTAGTAGAAACTTTGAATTTATTCATCAACTGGAGAGAGATCCTACCCTCTGCAGACACAGATGTACACACCCACACCCCTCCGTTTTATATATATATATATGAGTTTTGGATTGTGACTAGTATAGCACTTTAAGTTTTCTCAAGTATCAACAAGTTATTGCCTTCAATATTGATTGGAAATGTGTTTCTTTTCTATTGAAGTTTTTATTATAGATTCTTCCATTTATATTGAAAATTTGAACAATTAAGCTCCTATTGGAACTTTTCCTTGAGCCACATGAGCACGAACAATCTCTGTGACACTTTTGGGTGCTGGAGAAACACGACAGTGGCTGGAGTAGCCAAGAGCAAGACTGAATGTAAGCAGAGTGCCTTAGTTAGAATGGTAAACTAGTCTTGGAAGGAAGAGTCAGTGGATATTCCACAAAGAGGACTAGCACCTCGAGAAGCCTCCCATTCTGGCTGGGGAAAGCCCTTTTGGTGTATGTACACTAATGTGGGGCCCAGAAGCTAATTCATGAAGAATAACAGGATGAGAACAAGAGCAACCGTAACCTGTGGAACAACGTAAGAGTCATGAATGAGATCCACCAGCCCCAGGCCGAGTTAGAGTTGGAAGCCAGGAATGTGGCCAGGAGTTTCAAGATTTGTTCTCAGAAGATGAGCGGGGTGAGATATTGGGAGGCGGGGGCACAGGCACGCAGCCTACCTGACTGCTGACCTTAGGATGCTAACAGGGGGAGCAGCCTCCCACTGTGAGATTAAATGGGGCCCAGTTTTGTTTCCAAACTCAGAATAAACTTGTGAACGCAGAAAACTCTAAGCCAAGAGATCTAAACGTCTAGAAATACTAATGACATTTCTGGGAGTAAAACTACTTAAAATTGTATTTTAAAGTTTCTAGTATTGTAAAATTTGCATGAAGGATCTCTGGGGCCTACTAAAGAATAGGGCATAGGAAGATTGCACCCAGCTTCCCAAATTTGAGTGACAAATACTTTACTTTGGTGCCGGGAAGTAACCTGACATTTGTTTTATTGGTAACCTGTAATTAGGATTTTTCTCTAGATTTTACCAGCAGTGATCTAAAAAAATAGAGGGAAGTCCCAGAAATAGGGATAGATTCAAGATTCTGTACTACATTTCAAATGATTCTAGATGTGTACATAAAATAACATTTGGAGAGGAGGGGTGACAGGAATTCGACTCCCTGGGCAGGTCTGGTGTGTTTTTCGTAGCCCTCACTAGTTAATAAGGACTGGGAATTCGGACCCAACCTAGTGAGTGAGCAGGAGGCTGCCCATGAGACCAGCTTGCTAGTTTTGCCTCACTGGAGCCACGTCCTCAACGGCCCACAGTGCTGCGCCCACACCAGCCGGGGCTGCTCTTGCCCGAGTGTGCGCCACAGTCCCTCTGTCCCTGTGGACGGCTGCGCCCAGCGGGGGTTCCACGGACCAACAATGATGCCATGAGGGACGCCAGAATAGCTGCAATGCAAGATGCTAGGAGAGATTATACCAAAGAAATCAAGCCTTTCATGCTGATGCTTCTAAGATGATGAGGGTGAGCTGTGACAGACACCGTGGGGGGATGCACATACATTCCATGCCAGGGTATTCAGCTAATAAATCCCACCCTCAAAAAGCACCTATTTTTTTAAGAAGTCCATTTTGTATATTAGAAGAAAAAATGAGGAGGAGGAGGATGAAAGCCCCGGGCAGATACAAAGCTCCTGTATATTTAAGAAGGAACTCTTCTGTCTCCCTTGACGTGACTGGCTGTTGCTCAGACCTTGGCTTGGGGACACGGTACCCATGTGATCCTGAAAGCAGGGGTTTTTTAAAGAGATATGGTAGTTTTAATAGGTTTGTTTAAAGACTCCTTGGGAAATTTCTTAATGAATTGTATTTGTTTATAAACCTTCCTACAGAGTTGTTTACCATTCGTCATCACCATCATTTGATATTTGTAAGTGCCCAGAAGGTACCAGGTGCTACGCGGCTGTCAGACGCCCCCTCCCTGCGGCTGTTTTGAGATTAGAGTAGGTTGCACGGGCCGCTCCGGAAGCTTCCGCCCAACCGGGCTGCAGGGCCTCTGAGTTTAGCCCAGCTTCTTGGCCCACCCATCCCACCCACCCCCATGGTTTTTTTTTTTAAATCAAGAAAGTTTCAGGGAATCAAAAGGTTGGAAATTTTTTAACCTAGCAGAAGTACAGAGTCATATTTTGCTATGAATGTTAGTGCAGTACAGAAAGCACACTCCGCCCTTAATGTGTGGACAGGACATGTGTGTGCACTCATGATAACCTGAATGTTGAACCAGCCCTGTGGCTTCAGGGTAGCCTTTGTGAAGGGTTAAACCACACTGCTTCAGAAACTTGCTCCAAATACTGCCTGGTTATCCCTTCCCTTACCAGTGTGTAGAGTGTCCTGCGTGAACACGCCGGGTCGGGCTTTTCTGTTGACGAACGCAGGACATTTTGGAGTGAGACGAAGGCAGAAGTAAGAGGTCATCGTGCTCAGTGATGACTCATGACAGTCCTCATTCCAGTCTCTCCTTACTCCTCCTTGGCCCTGCCCACACTCTGTATTTGAAAATCTTGTTTTTCTCGCTCTTCTTTCAGGAGCTTCACCCCTACTTACGTATTATAAAGTGTGTATAAATCTCTCAGTGAAAGGTCCCCTCCGTCACCAGTGGCGCCACCTGTGGTTTGCTGTGGTACTTTGCTGTGTACTCTGTGGCTTCGTTACTGTGTAAATAAATTCATTTTAATATATACTAAAAACGAGACAAACGCTTGTCCTTTCAGCAACTTTTCCGCACAGACTTGCTGGGGAGGATTTGGTTGCAGACATGGTTATTCTTGCCCCCCAGGCTGGATGCCGTGTCTGTAAGGCAGGAAATGATGGCTTTCAGCCCCTGTGCCCGCTGCACCGTGGACCCTCATTCGCCGTGGACACGACCGGGGGTTGCCTGGTTGGTTTTGTTGCTGACCTTGCCCCTGGGCCCAGGCAATACACAGAGAGTGTCTAGGTCCACACCAGTACGGGATTTGCTCCTCAGCAACACAGACCTCCAGTCTGGCAACCACTTTTCTGGAATATACCTTCAAAACAATGTTTGCAAATGACTGTATTTTCTCTTTAGTCCCTCCTTAATCTGAGAAAAATAGGCCCCAAAGAGAGAGTGAAGGCATTGGGCTTTCCACACGCCTCAGAGGGCTGCAGCCCTGCTGTGTGAGATCGCCCCCTGGTGACCAGTCACCTCCGGGCTTCCCGGGTTTGCACTTGTGTCTGAGAGGCTCTGGCTGACCCAGTGGAAATCACAAGAGCTGTGCAGATATGAGCAGGGCAGGGCCTTGCACAGTGTCATCTGCAGAATCCACATGCCTCTGGTATTCCTTAAGGCATGTGGTCACACACAGGGTCCTCCCGAAGGCAGAAAAGCCAGTGTGTGGACACTTCAGCAAAAGAGAGGCGGCCACCTGGCGCAGGCAGGAGTCAGCAGTGGCAACAACAGCTGCTGTGCTACTGGAGGAGAATGGACGAAAGAGCAGATGTAGAGTCTAAATTTAGACCAGATTTTAGAGCTCCAGACCCCTTCCAGTGTCTCCAACCCCCTGTTTCTGCTCTTTGCTAGCGAGCACCCTGGGATTTGCAAACATTGGTTTTAAGGCATATTCCAGAAAAGTGGTTGCCAGACTGCAGGTCTGTGTTGCCGAGGAGCAAATCCCACACTGGTGTGGACCTAGACACTCTCTGTGTGTTGCCTGGGCCCAGGGGGAGGCGTCAGCAACAAAACCAACCAGGCAACCCCCAGGGACACAGGCTCTGCCCGCTGCAGTTTCTGGCCTACTCGCTGGAGAAGAGCCTGGGGCACCTTCCCAGCTGTCAGCACAACACGCTGGCTTCTGGGGGAAAGGAGCCAAAGAAAGAAATAAGCAGTTAGGACTGGGCGGTCACAGAGACAGCCCACTAGGGCTGAGTCGCTGTCTAAAGTTCTGCTGGCATGAGTGGCCACCCCGGAGCCCTGAGAGGATATGGGCACGTGGATAGTGGGACCTGCCAGACTCCAGGGGAGGTGGAATAGACCAGAAGAATTGAGTTTCTGTTTTTCCATGGGATCACTTTGTTCTTTGCTATAGCTGGAGAGCCTGGAGAGAAATCATCCTGTCGCCCCCATTGCCTCGCCCAACAGGGGACCCATTCCTGGGAATCCCATTCGTGGGTCCTCAGCGAGCCCACCCTTCTCTGACTCTGGGATCCAGAGATGACGAACCGCCGATATAAGGAGGGGGCTTGGGCAGCCACGTGCCTGCAGAGCGGCTGCTTTTAACCCCAGCCACAGAGAATCTTGGTTTCGTTCCTGCCTGAGGGGGGCTGGCATGGGGAGCTCCCAGGGCTTGAGGTTGCACGTGTGCGCCCTGCTCCAGGAGCTCTCTGCCTCCCTGCCAAGGCCCAGCAAACCATGCTTCCCTTGGAGTGCGCCTGCGCTCTGAAGGATGGAACGTCATCAGTGCCTTGGGAGCCAAAAACTGCAGTTGGCAGATTGCAAGCTGTTGTTAAGAGCAGCTCAAGGCAATTATAGCTGAAACCTAAAAATTGGATTTCACACTGGGTAGGGGGAGGAGGGAGTTGGTTGCCAAGATCCAGTTCTCTCAAATTGCAAACCTCTAAGAGGAAACAGGCTGCCTGGACACAACCCGACTTCCACGAGATCCCAGATAACCATCTGTGCTCACACTCGCACAGCCAACAGCTCCCTCACCCTCTGGAAGATGTGATGGAAGCCACAGGAAGGCCGAATGGTCCTGGCCACCAGTCTCGGCTTAAGAATCCAAGTGGGGCTGGGAGGGCTTCTACGGAATCTCCAACTGTGGGGACCAGGGGGTTCTCTAGAGAAGCAACTCACCTGCCAGGGGTCAGTGGAGGGGCTTGGGTCTGTCTGCCCCACACCACCCATTGCTCACCAGCCCATAGTTGAGCTGGAGTCAAAAATAGAGCAAAAACTTCCAAACCTGTGGTTGATGTTTCCACTCTCTCCCTCTCACCCAAGTACTAGCACCACTCTCCACCAAAGACCCAGGGGTATATCTGAAGCCACTCCAGCCCTGTAGCTTGACAGGGGCACCCCTCGGCCTCTCTCCACCTTGGTCCAGTCTGGCTCCAGCTGCCACAGGCGTCTGCCTCACCCAAGCCCTCCCGGCCCTGCCCAACTGATGCCGCCTGATGCTTAGGACAGAGCCCGCTCTGAGCACTGAGGTCTGTAGGCCTGCCCCCTCAAGGCCTGGGGGTCTGAGCTTCTCCGCTTCCCCCACTGGCTCTTCCATTTTGTCAGCTTCCAGCCCCTCTGTGCTCCTGGCCTGGGCACTGCTGCAGAGAGCCGCCAAGCTGCAGCCCATTGAGGGTGTTAACAGGGACAAGCCCCAAGACGAGCTCTTCACACACGGCCTCGCTTCATCCTCACTTCCGCCCCATATGATGGCTCCATTCCTCCTTCATTTCAGATAAGGAAAATTAGGCCCATTTTTTTACTCAGCTAATCAAAGCCAGGATTTGAACCTAGCGTTGCTGAAAGCTCAGCACTTGTCCCTGAGGCCGCATCAGAAGAACGAGCACAAGTGGTTTGAGGAGAAGGAAAGAGGAGTTTATTAATTTTCGGGCAAATGAGGGGGTTGACAGCAAGCTGTCTCAAAGTACCAACGTCCTGCCTCTAAGAAGTAGGGAGCTTTATAAAGGTTCTGATTGATCCCATAATCCCATCTTTGGCTACGACAATCTCATAACCTCCACCTGGGCAATTCCCCGGAGCCATCTCCTGTGGCACAAAGAACAAAGGACACTCCCTGCCCGTCCAACAACGGGCCTGAGGCATAGACGTAGGTTTTAGCTCTCAAAAAGGGTGAGGGGTTTGAAGAGAGAGAAAACATTTTCACCCTTTTTCAGGCCATTCTCTCTGTTACACTAGATCTGCGTGACTTCTAGTTCGGTGCTCTTTCTTCCACCCATTCCCGCCACCTGTGTGCAGCAAGGACATCAGGAGAACTGTTGAGCCAAAAGGGAAGCAGGGGGACAGCTTCCTGGGGAATGGTCACAGAGCCTTGAAGGAGCGAGGGCTTTTTTGCTTCTGTTGTTTCATTCATTGAGTGTCATGTGCTGGTGCCCAATGGTGGACAAAGACAGCAGGGGCCCAGCCCCAAGTGTGACAGGCACGGGGACAAGCAGTGCCAGCTGGAAGGGGAACATAGGGAGCAAAAGCTCTTGGCCTCCTAAATGTTCGCTGAAAAATCACTGACGTGGCAGATTGATTAGCAGGAGAAAAGACATACAATTTTATTTTAACGTGTATACATGGGAATTTTCAAAATGAATGTTCGACTCTCAACAAGGCTTAGAAGCTCACATGCCCTTCTGGTAAAATGGGTTACGGCAGGGGAAGGAGGAATTCTGTAGTGCGGCAACGAAGGCTAGGGAGGACGAATGGATGGGGAACAAAGATTAACTGGCAAATACTCTCTTTGGAATTTGAATGAGCCTGAGAGATGGGACATTGTCATCTTAAAGAGCCTGTTCAGGTGTGGTCACATTCCTGGTCTTACAGGGAGGAGGAGAAAAGAACCATTTTTCTCCTTGCTGGGTCTGGATCTTAAGCAGATAAAGAAACTTCAACTTTTTGGGGGCAGCTGATGGTGGCGTTGGGGAGGAAGGTCAGAGAGATCTTGAGGCTTCTTCTGTCAGTCCAGCATGTCAAAATGCCATATTCTGGGGTATTGGTTTCTGAACCCCAACAGGTGCCTGCCGCTGCTGTGTGCCTAGGGAACAGGTTGGAGGATCAGGCCAGGGTCTGGAAAGAACCATCTTCCCTGGAAGCCAGAGGCCTGTGGGCAGGACCAAGCATTTGTCCTAAAGACAAAGGCAAGGACGTCTGGAAGCACATTCTGGGCCCCAGGGATGCTATTTAGCCCTATGGAGCCCAGACACAGGTCAGGGTCAGGCAGGCTCCCTCTCAGCACCCACCTTTATGTCCCAGCCCCCCACCCCCTGGGCTAGCCACAACCACTCTCTCCCTCTGGAAGCCAAAAACTGGTTTAGAGGGATCTTGAGCAGATTTCTTAACCTCTGTGAGCTCCGCTCACCTCATCTGTAGAATGGGGTCTTGCTGCCATGCCCTCCTAGGCCAGAAGCTCAGAGGATGAGTGAGTGAGGTAACATTTGTGCAAATGCTTTAGCCTGCATTGTTAAGAAGCAGAACACCCCTAGGCCTTCAGAAGGAGGCTAGGGAGGGAGAAAGGCGTTTTGCTGGTTCTGATAAAACTGGTCATAGCTGGGAAGAGTGGCTTCTGCAGGAAAGGCTGTTGCCTTGAAGGGACAGTCCGAGGGGGCCCCACGATCCGGATCCACATACCCCTGATTTTGCCCACTTTCTTGCCTTCCAGCCAACTTCAGGCCAGCTCGTCCTGCCTTGCAGAGTGGGTGAAGGTCCTGGACTGAGAAGGGGGTCTCCTTTCCAGAGCACTTGTGTGTGTGGTGGGGCAGGCTCACCAGGGGTATGCCTAAATGAGGCATCAAGGAGTAACAGAGAGCAGGGCCTGGAAAAGGGTGAAAGTGTTTTCCATCCCTTCAAACCCCTCACCCTTTCCGAGAACTAAAACCTGCATCCCTGCCTCAGGCCAGTGGTTGGGAGGGGCAGGGAGTGTCCTTTGTGTCACAGGAGATGGCTCCAGGGAATCATCCTGGTGTCTTGCGAAGATGAGATGATTCGGAACCTTTAAAAGCTCCGCACTTCTGCTCAGAGGCAGGACGTTGGTACTTGGAGACAGGAGTCTGCCAGCCTCCTCATTTGCCGGAAAATTAATAAACTCCTCTTTCCTTCTCCTCAAACCACTTGTCCTCGTTCTTCTGATGCAGCTTTGGTGGGGAGGAGTGCTGAACTTTGAACCTTTGGTAACAAATGAACCCCCTGGGGGGCAAAATGTACCTTAGCTAAAGAGAACGTGGAGGGTGATGTTGGATGCGCTGGAGAGCTGGGGAGTCGCTCCTCCCACAGGACAGAGGAGTCTCTCTAGAGACCAGCCCCAGGGCTGCCTCCCATGAGCTAGCTTAATTCTATCTGCACCAGAATCCTGTGAAGTATCCCCATTTTACCCCTGAGAAAACAAGCCAGAGAGATTTTGTTTGTCCCAAATCCTTACGTAGGGAACTAGGATTTGCCCTCAGGCAGGCAGCCTCCACCTCCCTGCTGGGCCATGGCAGTCTTCTCTCACTCCCTGGCTGTGGTCCTGGTGTTGTCAGTGGCTTCCTGGTGCCCAAAGAAGACCCCATGCAGAGTGCATGTCCCGCCACCTCCTCATGCTTGTTGCCGACCCCAGCCCCACAGCAGCCCCGCCCCCAGGCCGGCCTCCTTGCTGCCCTGCCAGGCGCCGCCACAGATTCTTTGCACCCACGTTGCTCCTCATCTTTTTCTCCATGTTCTTCAGGGCCCCATGCAGCCGAGAAGCTTCTGGGGTGACTCCAGCTGGACGCGTTCCCTCACCCATCTGAAATTAGCAACTGGCCCCGCAGATTCAGCGCCTGTGAGTTTGTGTCCGGGTGCAGTCACCTCCCTGCCCCAAGCACCTGGGCGGAGGACTTGGCCTTGGCTGCCGGCCTGCTGTCCCCGGCGCCTGACTCACACTCACGGGGAGGGACAAGGAAGAGAACTGCCCCTGGCTGCTCTGGTGTGCCCGGCCCTGGGCCAGGTCTTCCCACACATTACCTCATTTGATCCCCACTACTGCCCTGTGACACCCGTTTCACAGGTGAGGAGACTGAAACTCAGAGTGGGTGAGAAACTTACCCAAGGCTGCACAGCTGGTAAGTGGTAGGCTGAGATTCAAACCTAGGCCTGGCTGACGTGGCAGCCAGTTCTCCTCCTCACCACTTCAGGAGTCCTTTTGGCCTCTTTTTGTGCCAGTGGATGGGCCTGGGCCCCATGGGCTTTCACTCCCACTGCGACAGACTAGAATACCCGAGGAAGCTGCCTGGCTCGCCCAGAGAGTAGATGGGAAGAAAGGGGCGGATGCAGAAGGACCAGCCAGGCGGAGGAGTTGGACTTGTCAGATCCCACCTGCAGGGCTGGCTGCCTGTCCTGTCGACCTCGCTGCGTCCTGCAGGCCAGCGGGGCACAGGGCACTGGCTCTGGCTATCTTCAGACATTCTAGAGACCTCTCTCAGGAGGCCACAGAAGCCACTGGAAGCCTTCTTTTCCTTTTTCTTTTTCTTTCTTTTTATAACTTCTGGTTAATAATCTGCTTTCCATTCACCTACCCCTTCCAATCCCACTCTGCAAATATGCACAAGACATACACGTAGCCTGGAGGGTTCCACTCTCTTCCAAAAATGGGATCGTACTGTGCACAATACTCTGCAAATTGCTTTTCTCACTTAACAATGCATCATAGACGTAGCACTTAAAAGGCAGCTTCTTTCACTAAAAATAGTAGCATTACATAACATACAGGTGTGTGCATTTTATTGTTATTCTTCCTGCTTGTCTGGGCATTCAGTCACGCCCTCGCAGGGAGGGCTAAGCGACACAATGTGAGAAACGACACCCCTCTCCTGAGATGCGCAGAGAGATGAGCTATCAGGTTGTCTTCTCAAATATTTTAATAACATTGGAATTTAAAATCTCAATCGGTTTTTTCTGGGGAGAGAAACTTTACAAAATGTTTCTCAGAGTCACTTGGAAGAATGAACAGATGAAAGAAAAGCAGAAATTGTTGAAATTGAAGGCACAGTTGAGCATATGAAAGAGCTACGATCGATGAAATAGTGCGATACAGGTACCCAAAAACGGTCACTGTGACAGAGTAGGTCATCTGAAAATAGTTCCCAGCGTGAAGCTAGGAAAGTGTGGTACGGGGCCAGTAAGACGTCACCATGTGGAGAGCAAAGGACGTCTTACCCCATAAACTACACTGGTACAATTGGTTGCTATTTGGAAAAAAATCCATCTGCATACTGTAAAAACCAGTATAAACCCAAACAGATCAAACAAAGAGTTACATGCCACGAAAGAGAGAAAAGAAGGAAAGAAACCTTAAGAACTAGAAAGAATGCTAAGTCAACACCCATTTTATCTTTTGTGGAGAAGGGACTTTCTAAGCTAGAAGGCGTCTGAAAGGGGTGGATCAATGGGTTTGACTAAAGATGATAGACCTGTGTCCACTGAAAACAGTAGAAACAACTGAAAAGTAAATAACCAGGAAAACTATTGCAACAAATAGAACAGACATAGGGTTACAGTCCTGAGTTACAAAGAGCTGTTGGAAATCGGCAGGAATATGAAACACCAGCAAATGCGTGAGAACAGGCAGGTCACAGAAGAACCCAAATATTTAACCTTTCTAAAAATAAGAGAAAAAAGTAAAATGGCATATCTAAAAAACATTTTAATAGCCTTTTCTGATTATAAAAGTAATGTCTGTTTATGGTAGAAAATTTGTAAGATAAAATTGACCCACAAGGTCGCTATCAGAAACAACTGCCACGGACATTTGCGGCATATCCTGCAAGTGTTGTTTACTCTGCCTTTTTCTTTTGTAGTGAGGAGCACATCGTTGGCATCCCATTTTCTGCCTGTCAGACTAGCAAAGCTTTTTCTAAAAGCTTGTACTCAGTGCCGGTGACAGTGCGTACGGCTCAGTAGACTCAGCGCAACTGCACTGCATGCAAAGCTGGGGTGTCAGGCAAAGGCTGGCCCACTGGGCCAGGTGGGGTGTGGGTTCAGATCTCCAAAGGCAAAGTGCCAGAGTCACCAGGGACCACCCAGCTCCAGTGACTCAGAGGCCCCCTTCACCCAGGGGTCCCTGCCCCTGGTCGGCTGCCTGGTTTAGACCAGGATCCAACCCCAGTGAACCGTGTGGCCTCGGGCACTCTCCGAGCTGTGGTCTCGACGGGAATTCCGCCTCACGGGGCCATTTTCAGGTTAAAAGACACAGTGTAGCTGATGTGTTTCGCCCCTTGCCTGGCGATAGGAAGTGCTCAAATATTGTTAGATCAAAAAGGCAAACTCCGAGTGGGTATTTGTTTTCTGTCTTTATAACTAAGGACCCTCAAGGGATTCTTTTCTGAGCAAAGGCACTGTGAATTCAGGCCTCTGTCTCGTGAGAGTCGGAAAGCTGCCGGCAGCTTTCGAGTGGCAGCTTCTCCAGGTTTCCAAATATCTCCCGGCTGAATCTCAGAAAGCCTTAACAGTCCTTCTCTGAACACCTCCTGCCTGCCCAAGGAGGCGTCCACATCAGAGGCAGAAATGGGTCGCGGCCCTGAGTCCAAGCTGCCTTCCTCCCCACACAGTCTTGCCCTTGGACTGGGGGTGCCAGGCACAGCAGCCAGCGGGTGGGGTCGGTGGGCTGCGGCCGGAAGTGGGGTGAGGACGAATGCAGCTGCTGGGGGCCCCTGCAGCGCTGGGCTGGACGCTCGCTAGAGGGTCACTGTGTCCAGAAGCGTCCTTTCCTTCCACGGACAAAGCACTCAGCCGACGCAGCCCCACCCGCAGAGCCTGCTGTCCACATCGGGGCGGTCGTCCCCGCCCCCCATGGCACTGTGCCTTGGTATAGTAAATGCTTCGGCCGAATGTACTTTATTTGGGGGAATGTCATTAAACTACTTTTGTGGAAACATTTTAATTGAATTAGATTGTTTTCTGATTGTAATAAATGTTAATTAATCGAGTGGGCTGGGTGTCCTTGGATCTAGCTGGCTTCTCTCAGTTTAATTAGAAGGTGAGTGCGGACTTATTTCTTTTTGCCATGAGTCTGTGGTTTAAATTCATCTTTTGTGCTAATAAAGAGATCAGGAGAATGCAGGGAGCAGATTATTTCTTATATCTGAAATTTAATAATAACCTGCTTCGCTCACAGAGCTGAGCAGCAGCCTCTGCCCGGCATCATCCAGGCGTGACCCAGTTCTCCTGTCTTGGCTTAATGAGGTTTCTCCATTTCTTTTGGGAAAAGAAAGAAGTTTTGAGTTTTGCAAACATCTCTTTGTCTCCCAAGGATAGCAGTCACCTGGGGGAATGGAGGTGCTGGTTCCCGGGCACTGCCAACCTGAGTGGGAGGTGGCCTGCAAGGCAGCTGGGACTCCCAGGCTTTTCGGTCACCCCGGAACAGGCAGGCCATGGGCAGTTACTGAAATTCAGAAAAGCCAAGAGATCCCGGAAGGTTCCTCATCGTAGAGATGCAGAAACGACGCCCAGAGAAGGAAGCGGCATGCCCAAGGCCACACAGCATGGCTCTACACCCCACAGCATCTTTGACTAGTAGCCAGTTCAGCCTGGGCCAACCAATACTGACACGAGCCTGAGCCTGGGCTAGGTGTGAGGGCAGAGGCAGGTCCAAGGACCTCAAAGAGGTTGCAGAATATTGACAGTGATGGTTGTGTAAACTGGGTAACAACAGACAGATCCATACACCACAGAAAGCAGTGTGAGGGGCCAGGCATATTACCTTGACTTGTGGGTAGTAAAGGCAGTCTGGGGAGCCTTCTGAGAGAAGATGTGTCTGCACTGGGTTTTGAAGGATGAATAGGAGTTCCCCAGGTAGACAAAGTGTGGAGGTTATTCCAGACAGAAGCAAGAGTATGTGCAAAGCCAAGTTCATTCTGGTATGTTCTGGAAAACACATAAGAGCCACAGGAGGCTCTCAGCAGAGACAGGACATGCTCAGATGTATAATGTAGGAAAGATTCCCTCAGGCTACGGCAGTGGAAGGAGGCCAGAGAGGGAAGGAATCTAAGGGTAGAGAGACCTGGGGGAGAGAGGCTGGGAGCTCCCAGCTCAGCTCATGGGCATGGAGATGGAAAAGCAGGGCCAGATTCTCGAAATATTTAGTAGGTGGAGTCAATAGTTCCTGGCTGTCCAGGAGGTCAGGCATCCCGAGGAGATGCCCAAGAGGGAGCAGGCGAGGAGGAATGAAGGGTGCTGCCCTCGCTTGGACAAGTTCCTCGGCAGCTGAGTGGCTTGTCTTTCCGTAATGGTGCCGCAAGGCGGTGAGACTTGCAGTGGCAGAGACAGCTCACGCCCAGCAGCTTCCTTAGGCCAGATGCCGTTCCCTGTGATTTGCCGTGTGGTGCATTTAATCTGCAGGACAACCCTGTGAGGTAGGTCCTGTTCCCACCCCATTTCACCAGCGAGAAAACCTGAGCGTGGAGATGGTCAATGATGTGCCCAAGCTCACCAGGCTCAGGAAGAGGAGAGTGGGAGCCCCTCTGCTCTCCCCCCAGCAATGTGTGCTCCACATTCAGATGGGGCTTAATCGACTCCTTACCCCAAATTATCTGTTATAATGACAACAAGAGTCTAGGTTTTCCTTCGAGAAAACAAAAGACCTTCCCAGCACCAAACATCATTCCCCAGGAGCATGGGGCCCCAGACAGCTGGTTCCTTCCTCATCCACTCCCAGGGCCCTCCTGCCAGGTAGGAGCAGGTGAGGAGCCCGGGCTGGGCTTCCTTCCTGAAGGCCCCACAGCATAGCCAGAAGAGCCCAGTTCAAACACAGACTCCCTGTGCGGTCCCGGGCAGGTCCCTTTCCTCACCAGTCTCAGGAACTGAGCAGGTCTGCATCAGACCCTCCCAGGGCTGCCGTGGGGTCCCAGGGGCCACGTGGGCAGGACTCCTGGCATGTAGTAGTTGATGGCTGCTGTGATTGTGGCTGCCTGTGCCTTGTTCCTGGGTCTCTCAAGGCCCAAGAGGTCTGAGGACACACAGAAGTGTCTTCACAGGGGCAGCCACTAACCCTAGACATTGGCCCCGGGCCCTGCCACCCAGGAATCAAGCTCACTGCTTGTAGAGCCCCTTCCTTCTGTAGCTCCCCTCCCCTGCATAAGCCCCTGGTTTGCCGGGAACCCCAGGCATACCCTTCCCCACCCACACACCTACCCCATCTCTGCCTGGCAGGACTGTGTTCACCCTTCAAGGCCTCGGTCTAGCCCACCTCCTCCCCCCACATTGAGCTTCTCCCCACCTGCTCTCGAGGCGCTTCCTGTGGGTGTCTGCCCCGAGCCTGCCTACTCTGCACCGGGCGCTTATCTGAGGCTGCAGAACTCCCAGGGCAGGCTCAGCCCGTGACCGGCCCCAAGCCTGACAGCCCTTCCTGAGGTAGCTCTCACTGAGGGTTGTGGATGGATAGAGGAAGGAGGAAATCCACCCTCTCCGCCACATACACACTACCTGGTCCCGCTCCCCATTTTGTGGTCACAGCTGCCTTCGGTCTAGCCCCGCCCCATCTGGCTCTGGGCCTCTCCCTGCTCTGCCCTTCCCCTTATTGAGCTGTTCCAGAAGCTCACTGGGCCACCCGGTCATCCCTACCCTGCCCTTCTCATTGGGACACGCCCTGACTTTGGGGCAGGGGCTGGCACCAGGCAAGATGCCACTACCCGCCACGGTGGCCCTGTCCCTGGGGAAATAAGAGGAGCATGGCTTAGTCATCTACCGCCTCCAGGAGACGCCCACAACATCCAGGGAAGGAGCAAACCTGGATCCTTCCCAAGGACGCCAGGAAAATGGGTCCCGAAAAGCAGGGTTGAGAAGCTTTTCCCCTCACCCTCACTGCAGCGCAAAGCAGGGCGTCAATCGGTCCCCAATTGATAGGTTTGCTGTCCCCCCCCGGCCCCCCCCCCCAGCAGAATAGACCAGCTGTCGGTGCCGGATTAATGGCCGCAGTTAAAAGCAAAATGCCCTTGCTGTGGCCCACTGTCCTCCCACACCTGCGAGCCTGGAGGTTGAGCTCTAAGCCCCGGGAATGGGAGATTTGTAATGAAATCGGACAGGCCTCTTAGCCGCTGATGGTATCAGAGCGCAGGGGAGATGCAGACTTATTTCCTAATCTCCTGCGGAGCATCTGTCAGCCCCGCCACACAGCAATGTCATTCCTGTGCGCAGCAAGGACCTTTCATGGGGCAGACTGTGGACTGCCTGCCTGGCTGCCCGCCCGCCTCCGCCAGCCCTGCAGCCGGTCCCTTCCTGCAGCCTGGCCCAGGCCGCGCAGGCGCGCGCACAGTCACCCCGATTCATTCCCGAATTGCCTGCTGTGCCCCAACTGCACCGACAGGCAAAAGACAAAAATATCTCTTTAGCAGCGTCGGCAAACAGAAAAGGGCACCACTGATAAAGCGGTTGCTGCGAGAGCTTCCCAGAAGCCGAGACGCAGAGAACAAGCAGGACGAAAAACGCACTGGTGCTGCGTAGCCCTGACCCATAGACAACCCTGGGGACTGGCTTCCCCACGAACGCCCAGGGAGCGCCCGGCTGTGGCAGCAGGGGGTGGGGGGCCTCGGGAGCTGAATCCAGTACCCCCCCAGCCCGCATGGACCCCCTGAGGGCACCCCGCAGACGCTGGAGGGCTGGAGGGGGCGGTGGCGGGAAGCAGGTGCATGGCCTGGACATGCTGGAGCCGCGCATGGAGACCTGCCGCCACCCACCCCAACCTCTCAATGCCAACGGCACCCCGTGACACCTCAGACTTGAGGCGCGAGGAACCCTGTGGCCCCAGTCCCCAGTGGCCACTTGCTCCCAGTTCATGCCTGTGGAAGGGAGCTTCCTGCCCACGGCCTGCAACAAGGGCCGCGTTAGGTCAGGAAGCGCTGTGTGCTACAGCCCCTTCCGCGACGCGCGCGGTCGGTCTTAGCGTCCCAAAGGCTCTGAGCAGTCTTACAGTGACTTTTATTGTATAATTTACACTCGGTGCAGTCGCAGATCTTAAACGAATGAATTTTGACAATGACACCCATATAACCCTCACCCACGTCAAGACGTAGAACATTTCCATCACTCCAGAAAGTTCCCTCGTGCCTCTTCCCCCACCCACAGGCAACCAGGGTATGGATTCTGTGACGATACACGGGCTTCGCCTGTCCCGAGCTCGGCGGCAGTGGGTGCGGGTGCAATGCGTGCTCCTTCGGGCCGACTCTGCCACTCAGCACAGCTGTGAAACGCATCCATGTTGTTACGGGCGTCAGCGGTTGCTTACTGTTTACCGATGAGAAGTAGTCTGCTGTGAAAATGTTTATTACAATTTGTTCATTTTTCTGCTGATAAATATTCAGGTTTTTCCAGATTTTGCTATGAGCAAAGCTGCTATGAACGCTCGCGCACAAGTCGTGTTGTGAACATACGAGTCACGTTTTTCCTGGGCAGGCACACCTGGAAACGGCATCCGTGGGCGCTGCACGCTGCCAAACCGTTTTCCCAAGCAACGCGTGAGAGTGACGGTCGCTCCACATCCTCACCAGCATTTGGAGTTGCTTCTAAAGGAACTTTTACAAATTTGATTTAATTCAGCATTTTCCACACTAATTGAGCCACTGAACTTTTGAAAAATAATCCTTTTTAACATCCCATGGAACTAGTGTTCTGAAAATGTATTTGGAGAATGAGGATACAGGGCTTCGTTTGTAACTACGACAAACAGGAACAGCAGCTCCCGCGTAAACCGCCAGACGCGGAAGGAGGCGGAGCCGCCGGGGAGAAGCGCCTCGCAGGGAGGCCCCGCGCATTCCAGGGGTGTCGCGTGGGCGAGACCAGGCGGGGACGGCAGGGAAGGAGAACTGGGAAATTACCACCACGACTGCCAAGATGAAACTGAAGAATTAATGGATTGGAATAAACTCTGCTCCCAACTAGTGACGCTCGTGGTTACCAACAGCGGCGTGAGGGCGTCTCTACCCCTCTTTCCTCCCTGAAACCAATGAAACACCTTA
Source organism: Indri indri (assembly GCA_004363605.1). Lineage (NCBI taxonomy): Eukaryota > Metazoa > Chordata > Mammalia > Primates > Indriidae > Indri > Indri indri. The sequence goes on from RJWJ010000166.1 coordinate 71,554, forward strand.
AGAAGAATGAGAAACGGGGAAAAATGCTCTTTTCCATGAAACGAGGCCCCTCCTAGCACCAACATGCAACGCGTGCCTGCCATGGCAACGCGGCGGGAGAGCACGCTGAGACACGCACTCCCCGAGAACCGGCGGGGATGAGAACCGAGGGCTCCTGGGCTGGAACAGCGAGCTCCGGGTGTTTGCACGGGCTTCAGAACCTTCCCGAACGCCACGTGCCCGCGCGGCCTGGCCGGGCAGGGAGCCGGAGGGCACCGGTGGTGACTAGCACAGCCCTGCCGCTGCGGGTCCGGGCGGCCGAGGAGAAGCGGGGCCCCGGCACACAGACCCGGGCGTGCTGGGGCGCGGCCGCCTGCTCTCGCGGCAGAGGCACGGCCCGGAGAGTACCTTAGTTCCTGTGGCTGCTGTAACGCGTGACCACGAACTTGGGAGCTGAAAACAAGGGACATTGACTCTCTCACAGTTCTGGGGGCCGGGGTCCCAAATCAGCGTTGCCGGGCCCACATCGAGGCCTCGGCAGCGCGGGGCGCCCCCTGGGGGCGGGGGGAGAATCTGTCCTTCCCCACGCGGCTTGCGGTGGCTGCAGCACAGGTAGCTCGTGGCGGCGTCACTCCCGTCTCTGCCTCAGGGGCCGTGCTGCCCTCTCCTCTTCGGGATGTCAAATCTTCTCCGACCGCTTTCTGCTTAAAACATTTATGATGGCATTCAGGGCTCGCCCTGATAATCCAGCGTGATTTCTCCCTCTCAGGATCCTTAATTTAACCACATGTGGACAGTCTGCCATTTGAGGTGACAGTCACACGTTCCAGGGATCGGGGCCTGGTGTCCTTGGAGGCCAGCGTTCAGGCTACTACAGCAAGCATTACCAGGCACTGTTCCGCCAAAGAGCCGTGCACGCAAAGCGACCCCCAAATGCCCGTGGAGCTGAGAAACCAACGCATGAGGCAGCAGATCTGGTTTGTCGGCTTAGGATGATTCATGAGGGCGACTTACGGGCAGAAGCCTGGTCTTGGCTGGCTGCAAGACAGGTAGGTCTCTGCCCACACCCCCAGAGCCAGGGCTTGTATCTGGGGGAAAAGTATACGTTGCTCTAGGAGGAACGTGGAGGTGGCTACGTCACAGCCTAGGATGGGCGCAGAATATCAAGGGTTCTTTTGGAGGAGCGGTGGGACGATGAATAGGCGTTTCCACATAAACAGTAACCATCGGCTAGACCTTTTGCAGGCATTCCCAGACTTGGGATTAGTCAGGCGGATTAACATTTAAAAATAAAGTCACTCTCCTCCCGACAGGCACAGACCAAACCAGAACTTACTTCTCTGGCTCCCTCTCCATACTATCCTTTTTTTTTTTTTTTTTTTTTTTTTTTTTTTTTTTTTTTTTGAGACAGAGTCTCACTGTCTTGCCTGGGGCGAGTGCCATGGCGTCAGCCTAGCTCACAGCAACCTCAAACTCCTGGGCTCGAGCAATCCTACTGTCTCAGCCTCCCGAGTAGCTGGGACTACAGGCATGTACCACCATGCCCGGCTAATTTTTTCTATGTATATTTTTAGCTGTCCGATTAATTTCTTTCTATTTTTGGTAGAGATGGGGTCTCGCTCTTGCTCAGGCTGGTCTCGAACTCCTGAGCTCAGGGCGATCCGCCCACCTCGGCCTCCCAGAGTGCTCATACTATCCTTCTATTATATAAAAACCTAGTCCAAAAAGACTAGAAAAAGCTAGTTAAAAATGAATAATGTAACAAACAAAAAGCGTGAAATAAAATGGCAGGAAAACCAAACATTTCATTGTCACAGCAGAACTGTGACTTAGCTAAATGCCTCTGGTTAAAGATAAAGACCCTAATGTTGGGCATGCACGCACATACGCTCGTATACACTCACATACATACACACAAGTCTGGCCACGCACCAGTTACACAATCCCGAAAACAACAAAGATTAACATTTAAGGTCTGGCAAAGATATCCCAGCCAAAGGCTAACAAGAAGGAAGGATATACTTACGTGAGACACAGTAGAATTCGAGGCAAGAAGCGTTAAACAAGACAACATTTTTTTTTCAGATGAAAGATGCACTGTACCAAGAAGATGCAAAATGAAAAAGTCTTTAACCAAGCCATACTCTTAGTGGGAGAATTCATCAAAACATCTTTCTCAGACTCAAACTCAGTAAAGAGAAGGTTTGAATATGACGTCAAACACACTTATGTGTAGTCCCCAGAGTCTGTTATCTTTTCAGATCCTCATGGAACAACCACAAAAAACTTCGTAACCAAAAAGTAGAAATCATATGAGCCACATTTCCCGATTACGATGTAATACAATCTAAAAAGTAACGACAAAAAGATAACACCTTCACCCGGGTCTAACCACTCATAAATTTTCAAACATTCCTCAACACAGCTCAAGTGGAATTAAATAATAAAAATTGAGATTACAAACTGAAATTGTGAACAATGAGAGTATTTCATACCAAAACCTACACAGGAAGACTGAAGCTTTCCTCGGCACGGTGATCCTAGTCTTCAACTCTTATATGCAAAGTCAGTAACTCGTTCTTCCATTCCAAGTGCCTGTCGCAGTCCAGCGCTGCTTCAGGGGCTGGGATCGAGCAGTAACCGAGAGAGAGAGAGTTTCTGTCTGCAGAGCCTACGTTCAAATGGATAATTGTAAGAATTACTGGGGGAAAAAAATGTCTTAAATATTCAATTCAAGAAGCTAAAGAGGTACATTAAAATAGTCTCAGGAAAGCAAAAGCAAGAAATAAAGAAAATGTAAAAATTAAGGACTTAGAATAATAAAGTAGAATTGAATAGACTCTGGTGAGTCTAAGAAAAAAGGGAAAACACAAATATATATCATTAGAGACGGCAAAGGGGAGATATAACTTCAGCTACAGAGGAGATTATATAGATTATAAGAAAATAATATGTATAGCATAATGTCAAAAATATGAAAACTTGAATAACATAGATATTATGGATAAAATGTACATATGTCTAGAAACATGTACAGTAACAGGTTGGCTCAATGAGGGGTAGAAAACTTGAGTGTCCCAGTAACCACAGAAGTTGAAAAGATTGTTCAGGTCTACCCACCAAAACACTCAAATACCTAGATGATTTAAAAGCAAAATTAAAAAAAAATAAAAGCAAAATTTGACAAACTTTCAAGACACCTATAGTCTTATTAAATTACGCAGAGCATAATGATGGAAAGAGGCTCTTCGCAAGGCTAGCACACAGAACAAACGTTGGAGTTACAGTTACAAGCAGGATGGCTGGAGCGCAAACTGCCCCGAGGGAGAAGTTGTTGGCGGTTGGCAGCACTGTGTGTGTTCAGTTGGGCACATGGGTGGCCTGTCACCCAAACATAGCTGTGGGGACATCTCACATATTGTGGTACAGCCCTCCTCTCACTCCCACTACAGTCGACATCTGTGGCTTCATGGGGTGTTTTCTATGGCCACTGTACAGGGGAGGAAAATAGTTGAACAGAGTTTACACACAGCTGGTCCACTAAATGTGGACAGCTACAGTGTTACTATCCCACTCAGGGGGGCCCCAGAAGACAGTGGGGAAGGGAAATCCTCTCAGGAGCACTACATCTTGTCGACACTTTCCCTGAACGCGAGAAGGCCTGAGACCTAGAGCGACGCTTGCTCGTGGGCAGCAGTGGATGGTTCGGCCGGACAACCAGGGCTCAGAGCGAGGGTGGAGACTGACGCCGGCGTGGTCTGGGGAGGAGAATGTGAGTGGATCGCTCAGAACTGATTCGGGGCAACGACTGCTCATGCCCCATGTGGGCGCGCTCCACAATGTCCTCGCTGTGGAGGAAGTTCTCAATGATCATGCGGACAAGATGGCCCACCTCGTGGATGAGTGGATGTCCATAAGCCTCTTTCCCAAGTCACCCCGGTGCCCACTCAGAAATGAAATAGTTTTGGAAGCAGGAAGAGAGGCCACTTGGTTAAGTCCAAGTGAGGACTTAACGCCTCTGCAAAGCTGAAGCAGCCAATGCAGCCGACAAGGGTCTAATTTCCAGAGGCAGAGACCAATTCTGCAAATCTGATATCACACTACAGTGAGGAGGACCAGGCAGCTATTTGATGGCAAGTTAGTTATACTGGGCTTCTTCCATCATGGTGGGGCAGCAATTTGTCCTCATTGGCATGAATGCTTGTGTTGGAGTTGACAGTGCGTGCTCTCTCCACCATGCTTCCCTCAGCACCCTCAGTGGACTGACTAAATGTCCTCCACGCCATCACAGCAGCCACACAACACGGTTTCTGCCCGAGGAACCAGCTTTACATTCAAAGAAGCGAAGCAACGGGCTGATGGTCATGAGCTTCACTGGGTCTTATCACACACGCAGGAGCAGCGGGCCTTATAGAAAAGTAGAATGCACTGTTGAAGGGTCAGTTACAGCACCCTGGTAGGCAACATCTGATGAGTTTGGGATGCTGTCCTCCAGCACGTGGTATCTGAGCTCAACCAGCAACCAAGTTATAGTGACAATTTACAGCAGTCTTGGCACTAAGGCATGGATGTGGGAATGGTGCCCTTCACTATTTAGACCAAATAACCCCCTTTCAAATAATTTGCTTCTTTTTCCCACAACTCTACATCTGCTGGTTTGGAGGCTTTGATATCCAAGGAGGAAAGCTTCAATCTGGAGACACATACTGGTTCCCCCAAATAGGAAGTTAATACTGAAAACCAGCCATTATGGGCTCCCCATGCCCCTGGAGGAACAGGCACAAAGGGAGGTCATGGCGTTGGCTGGAATGGTTGATTTTAGACCGCTGCTGTCCAATACTGCAGGTGCCAGCCACATGTGGCTATTATAATTAGTTTGTATTAAACAGTTCCTCAGTCACACTAGCCACATTTCAAATGGTCAGTGTCCACATGTGGCTACTGGCTGCCATGTTAGGCAGAACAGCTATGGAACTTTTCCACCACGGCAGGAAGTTCCACGGGCCAGTGCTGACTGAGACCGTCAAAGGTAGTGGGGAGGTTGTTACAATGGGGCGTGAAGAAGTGAGGTTGACCTCCGGGAACGCTCTGCCCTGCCTGCTAGTCCTCCTCTACGCAGTGCTAAACATGGAAGGAAGATAGGGCACCGGGGCTGAGACCCCTCAGGAATCATGGTCTAGGCCGCCCCACCAGTAAAGAACCCCAGCCAGCTAGTGTGGGCTGAAGGGCAAGTAAACATGGAACAGATGGTAGAAGAGGGAGGTCACACATCCTACCAAGGCGGAGATCCTGTATTTTCTTCCTTGTTGTGCCATATATCTATTTCTATATTTTAATGAATTTCTCTTATTTTCCCCTTTAATCCATTAGTGTATATATTGTTTGCAGAATATTGAGACAGGATTAGGACAGAGGTATGGAAGGACTGGGCCTCACCCAGAACTATTGGACTTGAAGTTATGTAGAATAACTGAGAGAAGAAGTGATGTTTTCAGTTTGTTAGGCTGCAGCTTTGCGGGTAGAGGAAAGAAGCCTGCACTGCAGTAGAACCGTGTTGGCAATCTTGCCTGCCAGAGCTTGATTCTCCCAATGGTCTTCCAGTGTTAGCTTAAGTAGAGTTGGTTTCTGTTGTTGCAAACAAAACCTCTGACTGATATAGAAGTATAAGTATTGGCCAAAAATAGACCACGTGGCTATTTGCAGATGACATGCTTGTCTTCCTAAAGAATCAACAGGAAAGAAATAGAAAGCATTAAAGAATTTATGGTGACACAAATGATAAATGTTTGAGGTGATAGATACGCTAATTACCTTGGTTTGATCATTACATGACGTATACAAGCATCAAAACACCACATCGTACCCCATAAATATGTGCATTATTATGTGTCAATTGAAAAAAGTCAAAAATTTACTGAGGTGGCCATATATAAAATTGCTTTCTTATTTATCACCTTTATTCTGAAGGAAAACTTAATTTTAAAATCCCATTTTCAACGTAAAATAAAACCAGAGGCCAGGCCTGGTGGCTCAGCGGGATCACTTGAGGCCAGGAATTTGAGGCCAGCCTGGGCAACATAGTAAGACCTTGTCTCTACAAAAAAATTTTAAAAATAGCCAACTATGCTAGTGCATGCCTGTAGGCCCAGCTATGGGGAGGCTGAGGCAGGAGGATCGCTTTAGCCCAGGAGTTTGAGGTTGCAGTGAGCTATGATTGAGCCACTGCCCAATCTCTGTATAACAGAGCCTGCGCAACAAAGCGAGACCCTGTCTCAAAAAAAAAAAAAAAAAAGAGAAGAAAAGAAAAAAAAAGAAAGAGAGAGAGAGAATAGAGAGATAATTCACTGCTTCCCCTGATGTAGTTAACCAATTTGTTATTTTATTAGTGATAGTTTTAGAAAAGTTTCCTTCAGCTTCATGACCTACTGGTAAAGTCATAAATTTGGGAGATTGTTGTCAAACCTTTATCAAATTTCTTTTATAAATGAGCTGTAAGATCTCAGGGTGTTTGAAGTTTTCTTGTGTTAAGGACCAATCTTAAATACTCTGAATTGATGGTGCTCGTTAGCCAAGCCATTCAGATGCATTCTTAAATTGCTGCTACATTGCTTTGAGCTACATAATTGTGTAATAAAATTACTCTTATGTTACATACACAGTACTTATTGATGAGTATGTGTGGGAGTTTTGTCACTGGGATACTTGTTTCTCTAGGCTGTCTTGCTGTGTTGGTGCAATTTCGTGTGCTATTTCATCCGGACCTTCCAGACCTCATCAGGACAAGATGCATCAGTTATACCAAGATGTGATTCCATATATTGGGATGCATAAAACATCTGACTTCACTCACAAAAGTACTCACTGTTTGCAGGACTGCTATAACACTCAAGCCCTGTAAACACTGAAATTCTGGTAAATTTTATTTTGCATGAATCCCATTAAAGAGAAACAAAATGTGTGGTGCATTTATAATGGTATATGCTGCATTACTGAATATACTCTTGAAAGGAGAGAACTTCCATTTGACTGACCATCCATGAGAAATAAGCTTGATGTTCTGATGGTGGGAGAATTTTCCATAGACTGGCTTCTGGCTTTGTATATTTCAAACCTTGTTTCTGTTTCAGAAACTGTCAGTGCTGGGAGTGGCACATTCATATTTCAATGTAGCCTCTGGCCCTGGACCGTCCTGTCGCGACGGTAGTGGTTGGGCATGGTGGTATTGGAGGGCAGGAGTATTACCCCTGGAAGCCATTCCTAAGCCAGAACAGCTAGCGATAACTTAACTATACACAGAAGTGACTGTAAACCTCATAATTATATCCCACCAAGCCAAGCAAATGTGTCTTTGACTTAACTTCCCATTAGCCAGATCCCAAAAATGCCAGTGGGCATCCAGCACCATCCAGCATACGTGGAAATATGACCGAGAAGTTGGAGTAGAAGAGAGAACGATCTTAATTGATTGTAGTTGAAACATTTTACTTCTGCAAGTTCTACAGAAACATTATGACCATGTAAATACATTGCTAGGATGCCTCCCAGGGCTTTGCATGGGGCCTGCCTAAGTGAGCATAATTAACATCCAAGTGTATCTTCCCTCGGCTTGGGCTGCCAGAGTGGGAGCTGGGGAACAGGGAACAGTCCTATTAGTCATTCCTCTCACCACAAAGCATTCCACGGTTCCACAGAGCAACCTTCACACTTGCCCTCTCATTTCCTCACTGCAACACGCAGGCATTGTCGTTCCCATCCCACAGAGGAAAAGTGGGGGCCCAGAGAGGAAGGACCCTAGGCCACGGCCACACAGTTGGCAAGTGACAGAGCCCAGCTCCCTGTATCCCCGTCTGGGGCTCAACCCCTGCGCCAGGGCTGGACTGCCTCATTTCCCCCACACGGAGGGGCGGGGAAGGGGTCATGTCCCCATTTCACAGAGGCGCTATCCTTTGTGATCACCTCCTCACACCTACTCCTGGACAAGAGGCTTTTACGCGCATGCGTTTATGTAACTCTCGCAGCAGCCCGCAGCGTGTTATGCCCGTTTCCTGGTAGCGGAAACAGGCTCGGGGAGGTGCCATGGCCCGAGTAAGGCTGGGAAAAGAGGCCCGGGAAACCAGGTCTCTGGACTCGCAGTTCAATGCTCTTTCCCTGCATTTTGCTTCGTCCCCCTTTAGAGGCCGAAGGGACCTCAGAGTATCATCCAGCCCCCAGCCCCTGTTGCACAGGTGGGAAACTGAGGCCCAGAGAGGGAAGCCAGTCGTACAGCCCGTTGGGGCAGATGCCCGCCTGACCCAGCTGTCAATTGGGTCTCTCCGCCTCTCACCTTCAGGCACCCAAGAACCTTCAGTCTGCTCCCCCATGCGAGGGTCCCCGTTACAGGCCGGGCCTTCGCCCTGACCTCGGAGCGACCCGTCCAGCAGCGGCCAGACCAGGCGAGCTCACTATCACCTTCCCGCCCAGTCCCTACTTTGCAGCTGTCTCCCACAGCCCGCCACCGGGGCAGAACCACGCCCCCACGGCCGCTGATTGGGCGACACGTGACCCAGGGGAGCCAATCCCGTCCGGGCAAAGCCAGGAGCGCAGGCGCACGTGCGCGCAGAGCCCGCTGACGGGGTGACGGGGTGACGGGATGACGGGGTGGCGGGGCGGGGGGAGGGCGCCCGGACAGCCTCTGCCTGTAAGGTCACCTGTCCCCTGAGCCTTAGCAGTCCCTGGGGCCTGCTCATGTTTCCGTGTCTTCACATTAACACACTTTCCCACGGAGTCCCGTGGGACGGTTTTTGTGCCATGCAATTTAGACATTATAGGGTTAATTTATTTTTATTTTTAAATAATGGGTAATATTTATGAGGTTCACAAATCGAAACACAAGAAGGGACACGTTAGGATGTCTTGCTCCCATCCCTGTTCCCGCACACCCTATTCCTTAGTCCTCACTACATAACCACTTTTATTCATTTCCGTCGTATCTTTCCCGCCATTTCTTGATGCAAATATGAGCAAATGCCAGTATATTTCCGTGCTCCCCCTTCTTACTCAGAGGTAGCATATACTTGTGTTCCTTGCAAAGCAAGCATACAGTGTGCCTTGCATTTTTTGACTGAACAATCCTAGAGATCTTTTCATATCATGAGATGATGCATTTTACATTCCACTGAAATCATGATGTCCTGAGCTCCTTGCAATAGAGATACCGTAGGCTAAGGAGCCAGATTTTATTGGGAAATTTCAATATTTCCAAAATTCTAAAAGCCTCCTCTTCTTCTCAACAGCGGTGCTTAGCCATGTGAAGTCTCATCTACTACAAGCCATACGGTGCGGAGAGGGAGAGGGGGCTCTGCCGAGGCTGGCAGAGAGAGACCAGGGTGGGCCTGTGCATGGACAGGCGAAAGTCAGATGTGAGGGCCGCAGTCTCCTTGGGGCTAAAGCCCTGGAGAACCAGAGGGGCCGGGCCGTACCGGGGAGCTCGAAGCGGTAGACTGTCTCCAGGGGGAGCCTTGAGCCAAAGGCTCTAGGTCAACTCATCGGAAGCCGGTGACCCTGCCAAGGGGTGAGATGGGCCCCAGAGACTTCAGGTCAGACAAACGAGCAGCGGTCTGTGGAGATGCTTCTGACACTCTGCTGGGGGAGGACGGAGAAGGGGAGGCTTCCACAGTGTCTGCGGGAGCCAGCAAGCGCCTGACCTGGGGCTTGGCCAGGACAGGGATAAAAGCCTGTCATCCTTATCTTCCCACAGGCCCACTGGCCTCTGCCACCCTCACGTCCCCTGGCCCTTCCCTGTGGACTTCAGAAATCGGTCTCTCGCCCAGCTCTGATTGCGCGCTTATTTTTCTCTCCCCAGCAGTTGTTCCACCCACTGAGCTGGTGGCTGTGAAAACATGAATGCTGTCAAAGCCTCCTTGTACCTCCACCCTCGCTGCCTGTCCCCAGCACTGCTGGGTCCACCTCCGGTCCCTGCTCCTCAGGGTCCCCTCACCCATGGCCTCAGTCAGAGCAGTGCCAGGGGCTGTGGGCCCGGAACAGGCAGCTTCCCTTTCCCTCTGCCCACCATGACCATCGTGGGGCTGTGTTCGGCCCCTCCCTGAGCTCTCTCAAGGAGCCATGTCTTCACTCCTAGACCTGCAGTCCCAACCCCTGGGCCACACCAGGTACCGGGCCATGGCCTGTTAGGAAACGGGCTGCACATCCCTACCCGAGCTCCGCACCCCACCCCCACCCCACCCGGTCAGTGGAAAAATTGTCTTCCGTGAAACCAGTCCCTGGTGCCAAAAAGATTGGGGACCGCTGTCCTAGACCCTGGAACAATCACTGGCAAATGGTGATGTGGCGAATGGGTCTTCACCCGCTGCCTCAGTCTCTTTAACCCAACCCTCAGGCTTCCCTGGCCCCTGGGCGGTGAACTTTTGCATCTCTGCCCCTACCTGTACCCAGTGCCCCAGGGATTCACACCCCTGTGCACCTGTCTCTAGGAATCACGCCTCCCGTCTCCTCTTTTCTCCTCTCCCACACGTCTTTATTCTGTCCTGCAAACTGCTGTCATAACTCTGTTCCTGCCTCAAGGCTTAACTCCTCTGAAATGCCATTTCTTGACTTCAGCCTGGCTCCGGCATCTCACCCACATGTGACTATGGGTCACCTCCTCTTTTAAGGAACTCTGAAGTGTCTTTCTTTTCTCTTCCTCCTCCATACCTTGTCTGTTTGCTTGTTCGTTTTAGATACGTTGTCAAAGTTATGGGGCCATTAATTAGGGCCAGGACATCTTCTCACAGAGGAATATTTGCTTTGGTAGGTAGTTCAGCTGAGACAGTATTGAACGTGTCTGTATCACTGAAAAGAGTGACTGCGCTGCGTGAGTTCCCACACTCTGTCTCCCCATCAGATTGGCAGGAGGTGACAGCCCCTTCTCCATTCATTCCTTCAGTCAGCAAACACTCCCTACAGCCTCCTGTCTGTGGGCCCTAGGACACATATAAGAATAGGACATCGTCGCTGCCTTCAAGAATCCTCCAGTCATGAGCAAGGATAATTTGGGACCACCAGCTGCATATTTTTGTGACACTTTATCTGCTATAGCAACTGTGACGCATCTTTTGGACACCCATTATGTGCCAGCCATTGTGCTGGCATTTATATTGCTTCGTTTCAATCTCACAACTACCTTGCAAGTTACCTGTGGTCAACCTCACTTTGCAGATGAGAAAGCGAAGGCCCAGAGAGGTTGAGTAATTTGTACAAGGTCACATAGTAGGTGCAGAGCCAGGTTTTGATTCCAGGATAGTCTAACCCCAAGGCCAGGCTCCTTCCACGGGTGGGTACAGCCTGCTCTCAGCTCTGGTGGTAGGAAGGAGCCATGTCCACACTGGGTCTTCACCCTGCCTCTCTGCTACCCTTAGTGCAGCAGGCTGGGCTTGTTGGACAGAGCTGGGCCCAGACGCTGGAAGGGAGCAACTGGCCTGCACAGGGTGAGCCGTGCAAAGCAATGTCTGTCTATTTGTCTACACATGCACACGAGGGCGCAGCTAGCAGGGGACAGCAGGTCTTACGGGAGTAAATGGGCCATCTTTGCCTTTGCAGTGCACCTTCGTATGCATGGAGGCCGTATTATCACCAGAGTCACATGCGATGGGTGCTCCTAGCCTGGAACAAGCCCTATCATTCAACCAACAAACCATTCCTGAGGCCCTCCTGTGAACTGGCCACAGAATAAGAGATGCACGAGAAACAGTCCTTTTTCTCCAAAGGAGCTCATAGCATAGCCCTTCACAAACCAAGGTGCTAAGTGGATTGATAGCAGAAGGAGTGGGGCCCTGGGAGCCCAGGGAAGGGGCTTTAGCCCAGCTTGAGGGGGACATCAGGAAGGCTTCCTGGAGGTGATGTTCAAACTGAATCTTGAAGCATGAACAGTCCTTCAAGGGAAAAGGGGTGAGAGAGGGCATTTCAGGCCAAGGGTGTAACGTGTTAAAGGCTCGAGGGGAGGGAGGATAAGGAAGTTCTGGGGAACTGTAAGCAGTTCAGAGTGGCCAGAGACTTTGTACAAAGAGCCATTTAGCCAAGCTAGGACTTTGGTCTATTCAGTAAACAATGAGAATTACCAGAGTCCTTTAAGTGAAGGTAAGGAGTGGCCACAGATTTTAGAAAGATCTTTCCAGGAGATGTCTTGTTCTAGTGGTGTGTGGAGAGCAGCCCAGGTTGCGACCTTCTGCACTTTTCACAGGAAGCACACGAAAATGCAAAACGATTCTGAAAATCACTACTGATAATCAGTTACCAGAACCAGAAAGGCAAAACAATCACTTCCGTGTGCTCCAACTAGGGAACAAAGTGATTTGCCCACACGAATAAGCAAGAAATACAGTTAGTCCTCCTGCCAGCCGGTGACCCCCAAAATCTAACAACTAGAATGGCCGCATTTGCTGTAGATGCGCTACCTTCTGAGGGACTCAGAGCAGTGTCCTCAAATTCTTATCCTTCTTGCACACACCTCTCTACAGTCAGATGAGGCTGTGATTCCAAAATAACAAAAGGAGAGAGAGCAGGGGGCCCAGAGCAGCATGTGACATCCAGGAAGGTAAAGGGTCTCACGGAGAGGGGGCCCTGAGGAAGCTTTTCACATGCTCTGTCGATATAGAATGGCAGGGGCCACACAGGGCAACAGAAGGGACCCCACTTTCTGTGCAGCAAGAAGCTAGAAAAAGAAGAGCAAATTAGACCAAGTAAAGTGGAAGGAAATAAAAGTAAGACCAAAAATGAATGAAATGGGAAAACAAACAGTAGAGAAAATCAACAAAGCCAAGAGTTGACTCTTCGAAATGATGAGTACAGTGGTCAACCTCTCTGAAAAGGGCTAAGTCACAAAAGCTCTGCTAGGAATAAAGGGGACATCCGTATATACCCTATAGCTAGTAATGAGACTTGTGTTTTTTTACATTCAGAATGCTAATAAATTTGACAATTTAGATGAAATGAAAAATTCATTAAAAAACACAATTTATCAAAACTGATTAAAAAATGCAACAGAAAATAGAAATAGGTACTATTCATATTTTTAAATGAATTATGAAAAATAATTCATTAAAAAAATCATCCTACAAAGAAATCTTGAAGTCATATGTGTTTACCAGTGAATTATTCCAAATACTAAAGGAAGAAATGATTCTAATCTTACACAAATTCTTCCAGATGATACAAAAAGGAGAACAATTCCCATCTCATTTTATGAGGCCAGCACAATCTCAATACCAAAACCTGATGAGGATTTTAAGAGAAAGGAAAATCACAAGCTAATATTTCCCATAAACATAGATGCAAAAATCTGAAAGAAAGCATTAGTGAATGAAATGCACTGACATATAAAAGGGATAATACATCATGACCAAGTCAATTTATTCTAAAAATGAAAAGAAATTAGAAAATAAATCAACACAATTCCCCAAATTAACAGAAAAAAGTAATCATATCATCTCAATAAATGCGGAAAAAGCATTTGATAAAATCCAATACCTGTTCATGATTTAAAAGTATAAAACTTCTTAGCAAACAAGGAAGAGAAAAAATTTTTAATAATCTGATAAAGGTATCTACAAAATCCTGTACCAAATGTCATATTTAGTGGTGAAATAGTGAAAGCTTTCCTCTGATTGGGAATAGATCAGGAAGGCCTGTTGTCACCACTTCTATTCAACATTGTGCTTGGATTTAACCGGGGCAATAGGGCAGAGAAAAGAAATAAAAGGCTATGTCTTATGTATTAGAAAGAAAGAAAGAAAACTGTCATTATGCATAGGCAACAGAATTATGTACACGGAAAAAATTTTTTTAATCTACAGATAGAGCTGGGCATGGTGGCTCATACCTGTAGTCCCAGCTACTCAGGAGGCTGAAACAGGAGGCTCACTTGAGCCCAGGAGTTTAAGGCTGCAGTGAGCTATGATGACACCTGTGAATAGCCACCACACTCTAGCCTGGGCAACATAGTGAGACCTTGTCTCTAAAAAAAAAAAAATCTACATACAAACCCATAGAATCAATAAAATTTTGCAAGGTTACTGGATAGCTTGTCTATATACAAAAATCAGTAGTATTTCTACTAACCAGATACAAAGAATTAGAAAGTAATGTTGTAAATGTAGGACAGTAACATTTAAGAAGCAACAAATATCTAAGAACGAATATAATGAAAGATGTTAAGACTACACACCACATGACTGAGTGAAATTAAAGAAGATTTAAATAAAGGGAGGAAGGGCTATATATACCATGTTCATGGATTGAAGACTCAAGAATATTTATAGGAGCACTATTCTATTCTAAATAGCCTAAAAACTGGAAACAATTCAAATGTCCCTCAACTACAAAATGCATAAACTCATCATAATGTAATCATATACTTAAATGTGAATATTTATGAGAATGAACACACTACTGCTACATGCAACAACATAGATGAATTCCATAAGCATAATGTGGAGTGAAAGAAGCTAAACTCAGAAGAGTCTGATTCTTTATGATTCATTTACACGTATGATTTCATTTACAAAAAGTTCAAAAACAGGCAAAACTGACCTGATGTTAGAAGTCAGGACAACAGTCACTCTTGCTGGGAGGGTGACGACAAGAGAAGCCATGAGGGAAGATTTCCGGGGTGCTGGCCATCCTATATTTCTTGATCTGGGTGGTGGTTTCCTAATTGCTTTCACTTTGGCAACGATTAAGCCATGCACTTATATCTGTGCACTTTTCTGAATGTATGTTTTAATTCAGTAAAAATTTTAATTAGAAAAAGAAATAATTTAGGAAGTGGAAAATTGTGATATAAAGGCTTTTCCAACTCAGGGACTGGGTTGAATTCTGTGTTATGTATGGCTCCCACTGCTCAGCAGTAGAGCTGAGTACTTTGTTTATTTACTCATTTAATCCTCTCAGATTAAACATACTCAATGAAATAGGTGTTATTTTTGCCACTACTCCCATTTTGTAGAAAATACAGTTGTAACCTCTTCGCCACAATTTCACTTTCCTAGGTTTTTGTTACCCATGATCAACCACAGGCTGAAAATATTAAATGTAAAACTCCAGAAATGAACAATTTATAAGTTTTCAATTGTGTGCCGTTCTGAGTAGCATGATGAAGTCTCTCACTCTCCCACCTGGGTCGTGAGTCATCCCTTTGTCCAGCATATCCACACCGTATATGCTACTGGCCCATCAGTCACTTAGTAGCCCTCTAGGTGGTAAACAGATGAAAAAACTGTGTCTAGAGGGTTCAGTCCTATCCTCTGTCTCAGCCATCCACTGGGGGTCTTGGAACATATCCCCCATGGATAAGGGGGGAGTACAGTATTAATGAATATTATTCCTCATTTTACAGATGAGGAAACTGAGGCCCACAGAGTTTAAAATAACTTGGCCAAGGTCACAAAACAAGACCACCTAAGGGGTAATAACCAAGAGTCAAATCTCAGCAAGTTGGTCCCAGGACTCACTCTGCCAGGCCACTGCATCAGCCTGCCAGCTGTTTCTGTGTGTTTCACTTCTTCCCCAGTTCCTGGAAAAGAGTTTCTCAAGCCCCATTATTCATTCCGCAACTCAAGTGGCATCTTTGCCATGTTTGATGATGCAAAAAACAATAAGGACTCCTATTGTTTTTCAACTCTTGCCAGTGATAGACAAACTTCTAAGGAGCTTGGAACACTGTGCTGGGAAAACAGCTGAACGAAACGTCTTCTGTATTTTATCAGCAGAAGCAGAGTTGGAAGCGGCGGTGTTCACTTGCGCCGCCGAGAAGCTTGCAGAGCGACTTCCACATCTTTAAAGCCGTGAATCTACTAAGGCTTTTTAGTTGGTAAAGAGTAACACACTATGCAAATGGAAGGAATTAGCCATCCCCTAGCACCTCTTCATGTCATCTGTTTCATAGGAACTGCTAAAGTGACTTTGTTAACTATGCATACAAATTTGGAATAATCAGTGTAATCTCAGTTATGTAAAAATGTAAGTTTTTAGGAAATACACCACATTATTAACAAAAGTTATATCTGGGTTGTAGCCTTTTTTTGTAGTCTCAAATTTTCAATAATGAATAGATATCACCTTTTAAGGCAGACAA
>RJWJ010000166.1:87737-141250 GCA_004363605.1 Indri indri
CTCTTGCCTGGGGCGAGTGCCGTGGCATCAGCCTAGCTCACAGCAACCTCAAACTCCTGGGCTCGAGCAATCCTACTGTCTCAGCCTCCCAAGTAGCTGGGACTACAGGCATGCGCCACCATGCCCGGCTAATTTTTTCTATATATATTTTTAGCTGTCCAATTAATTTCTTTCTATTTTTGGTAGAGACGGGGTCTCGATCTTGCTCAGGCTGGTCTCAAACTCCCGAGCTCAGGACGATCCGCCCGCCTCGGCCTCCCAGAGTGCTAGGATTACAGGCGTGAGCCACCGTGCCCGGCCTTAAGGCAGACAATTTTAAGATCAGTTTAGTTACACATTTTTATATTATGATATAACTATAATTATGTTAAAACATGTATATAGTAAAAGACTAGGAAAAATTGTTAATAGTTATTTATTTTTTCCTGGATGTAAAGCAATACATTTTTTCTTCCTTCTACTTTTTCGAATTTTCTAATTTTTCTATAAAAATCATTGGGTTCTTCATTATAAATAACAGAAGTGGACTCCAGTCACCTTGAGCAGCAAAGGATTTATTGTAAGAAAGTTGGGCAGTTCCAGCATTGTTCAGAATGCTGGAAGCTGAGGAAGGTTTATCAGGGGCAAACTCAGCCAAGGTCAAACCACAGGGGTATTTTGGTTAGGAGACTGCCACTGGCATTACTGCCCGGGCACCCACGGCCATTGCTGCTGGACTCTCAACGTCCACACTGCCATTGCAAACATTCTCTCTTACTGTCCCTATGTTTTTGTGTCACTCTATCAAGGTCTAGATCTCTGGGCAGGATCATCTGACTTGGCAACATTCATAATGTGCCCACGTTCCAGCTGCCCGAGAGCAGGCAGGACTGCCAGGCTCTGGCCTCCGCTTCTCCACAGTTCATACAACAGGGGTCCTCCCAAACAGGTAGGGTATTCAGACGTGCGATAGCTCAAGAAAGACAAATGTCCACTATAAGCAGGTATTATTATTATTATTTGCAATGTCTCACATCAGGCTGCAGAGTGAATCTAATAAATACGTGAATCACCACAAACAGCCATTGCTTTTACCATGGGGGGAAAAACCTTTTCTTTTTTGGTAATGGACTCTTTGTGTCACACAATGTGGATCAGGATGAATTTTACTTCCCATGCTACAGACTCAAGAACAGAGTTTATTGGGGTAAGTTATAAGCCAAGGGTCTGCAAGAGAAGGCACAAGTGCCCCATCCTTCCATCGTCCCCAGACAGGTGTGCCACTGTCAGATGCAGTGGCACACAGAGTGACTCTGTGTTTTGGGGGAAGGGCTTTACCTCCTCAGCTGCTCTCTTTCTTACAGGAGCAATTTTGCCAGGGGAGGTAAAATAAGACTGCTTGCGTGCAGGGAGGTAGCTAAGCTCCCAGCAAAAAACTGGGTCCCTTTGGTAGAGTTGCAAGGGATAAGAAAATAATAGAGAAGAATGGTAAATAAAAGAAATAAAAGAATACACAGAGACAAAGACACAGTTTTATAAGTTTATGAAGATTATAGGCAAAGCGGGATCTCAGGGGGCCTAGACCTTCTCCGTGGGTCTCAAAAAGCCCCGAATGAGGTCTTACATGGTAACTTATAGGAAACAGTGATTAATTGCCAGGGGTAACAGATTTACATAACAACAGGTAGTTCCTCTCAGGTTAACAGATTTTCAAAAGGCTTCTACAGATCCTTTAACTAATTCTATTTACGTGAACAAATGATAACAAAATCTTTCAAAGATTAACTTTTAAGTTCTAAGGTAAGTTTATCACTTAACAGAGGGGTCAAACAGAGATATCTTGGCTCCATATTTATTAGGTTATTGCGAATGGAGACAGGTAGTCTGGAGTGTTTAAACAAGAGCTTCTTTTAGCCATTCGGGCAGCTGTCTGTTCCGGGGCGGGGCCGGGGGGCACTCCATTGTCAGCTCTCATCCCATAGTTTTTAATAGATTCGCTTTGCTTTACAAAGCAAACCCAAACCTTTAGGTCTGAGAAATGCGGCGCCTTGTGGGATACAGCCGCTACTGTCTTTCAGAGACGCCCTTCTGAGTGCAACAGCATTTGAAATGCAAACCAACACGGTCACATATTCATTCCTTCAGGGCAAAGCTCTGCGAAACTCCTAAGACAAATCCTGTCTGCAAACACATCTATGTTAATTCATGGAGCGACACTTGCGCACTGGGCAGTAGGAATTAAGAGTTCCAGGAGCTACCTGAGAAGGCTAATTCTCCAGGAAGAAGGAGCCTCTCAGTGGTATGAAGGGGTCAGTGAGGGAGGGTATGGGCCACGATAGCCACATCCTGGCCTGGGTAGGAGGCTGGGTGTGCTATTCATGGAGCTAAGGAACACAGGTAGAGGAGGGGCAGGTTCAGGGGAAGTGATGAGTTCAGCTTGGGACGTGCTGAGTCGGGAGCACATATGAGTTGCCCACATACAAGGTCTTGGTCCTTGGTATACTCTCACGGCAGCCTGTGACTCTCATTTGCATTGCTTATCCCAAGTGCAGTTAAATCAACAAATGCATCATTAGTGTTCAATCTCTGCTCTGGATTGCAAGCTCCCTGGGGCCATAGCCCACCCAGGTCTAGCCACTTTGCTGCTATAACCCCAGCATCTGGCATAGGGTCAGGCACAGAGTGGGTAACCAATAAATGTGAATCAATAAATGAATCCACCTGGACCAATGCAACAGGCAGTTGGATATATAGATAAGAAATTGAGAGAAAGACCTGGCTGAAGTTCTAGGTTTAGAAGCGTTCTGTGCTTAGATAGCAACTGAATCCAATGCACTGGGTGAGCTGGCCCAGGTGGGTTGAGAAAGTCAAAAGATCTGAGCCAAAACTCCGGGAAATACCAACACCCAAAGCATGCAAGGAAGAGGTGCAGCTAGAGAGGCAGACAGAGAACTAAGAGAGGGCAGTGTTGTGGAAGCTAAGCGAGGAGAGAGTTTGAATATGAAGAAGTCAATGGAGTCAAAGGCTGCCACGCCTTGCACGTGGTAAACTAAACATCAATGACTATGGAGAACTATGGGTCAGGGCCTCCTCTGACGGCTTTACATGTATTAACTCACTTAATTCTCACAGCAACCACGTAAGGTAGATATTATCATTAACATCCCCTCCCTAAGATGAGGAGACTGAGGCACAGAGAAAGCACCCAGCTAGTAAGTGGTAGGGCTATTAGTACATTTTGAACCTAGGCTATCTGGTCTCTGAGTCGGTGCTCTTAACCATGACATATGCTGCCTCAGAGATAGGAAACACAAAAGTCATTGGTCACACTGGCAAGAGCAATTTCAGTGGCCCTGTGGGGTGATGCCGCCTTGCAGCAAGTGAAAGGGTGAGTTGGAAGTAAAAGAGTCACGGCCGGAAGCCCAGCGCCTCCTGCACAGAGTGGTCCAGCCGCATCCACACTGCCTTGCCTCTGCATTTTCACGAGATCTGCAGGTGATTCGTGCCCAGTGAAGTCTGAGAAGCACTGGATGAGATGATTCTTCTAGGAATTTTGATAGAAGAAAGAGACAGAAAATAAAAATGCAGTATTGAGAGGTTGTTCTTTTCAGGATAGGAAAGATGAGACCATGTTTATAAACTTAGAACAGTGGTTTGCAAACCGACAGCATATTAGAATCACCGGGGGTGCTTTTAAAAATGATTGCCTGAGGCCCACAACCCCAGGATCTGACAGTTTGCATGGCCCAGGTGATTCTAACGTAGGGGCGGCCTGAAACCCACCCAGGGAGCAAGTAAAGAGCACAGAATGGAGGTGCAGTGCGGGAAGGAATGAGTGGACAGAGGCCTCCTCGGGGAAACCGGAAGAGGTGCGAGGAGGATGAAAAGGTGCCAAGGAGAGGTTCTGGGAAGGGAGGAGAAGCAGTAAGAGCACAGCAGAGTGAGAGATGTATGAGAGCAGGGCCAGCAAGGAGGTAGATGCTCAAAAGGAATCACACCCGAGAGCCATGATTTCTTTTTTAAAATGTTAATTAGGGCATACAGGGTGTAGCAAGAATGGTACTTTAAAAACTTAAATCAGATGCTGTTACTGGCCTGCTCAAGGCCTTGCGGTGTCTTCTCATCACACCTGGCTTAACAGGCCCTTGGTGAGCTGACCTTGCTGCCTTCACTCTCTGTTCCTCACTGGCCTCCCGCACACCAGGCTCTTTGGTGCTCCTTTTCCTACACAGTGACCACGTCCCCCAGGCCTTTGCACGTGCTAGTCCCATCTCTGGGCTGGTCTTCTTCCAAACGGTCATTTGTCTTGTCCCCTCGCTTGACTCCGGGCCCTTCCAGTGTGGGTAACCAATAAATGTGTTGAATCAGTAAATGAATCCACCTGGACCAATGCAGCAGGCAGTTGCATCTGCTCAGAGAGAACTTCCCGCATCACTCCCTATTCCTTCCCTCGAAGTTGTTTTCTATCAGTACCCAACACCGCGCCATAGGCCCCCCTGCCTAGTGTCTGTGGTCTGCCGCCTCCGCCGGAACCAGCCGCGGAGCCAGGGTTTGTCCTGCCCGCAGCGGAACACCCGCCGACGACGCGGCACAGAGGTGGCACGTGCCAAAAGTTTGACGAGTGAATCAGCGGCCGCTCTGCTTGGGGGAGGCGACGACCCGGCGACTGCGGGAGAACGAGATGATTAAGGACAATAAGGACAAAGAGACGGGCGTTTTTAAGGGACGGACCAGTCAAGGAAGAAGTGCGGGCTAGGATGGCAGGACAGACGGTGGAGAGGCGAGTTGCAGTGAGGCTGAGAACGTGGTTTCTGCACCGGCACACCCAGGCTGTGAGCGCGGGGGAGTTTCTTGACCTTTCTGGGCCTCCACGAGCCGTCAGTAAAATGAAGCTGATACCCCAGTGACCTCCTCGTGAGGACGTGGCGGGGGAGGGTCAATGAACCTCCTCGCACGGGGTAAACATTCGGTAATTGTTAACTGCTGTGACGGATCCAAGACTGGAGGAAGAGTGTGAAAACTGGAAAGTAAAAAGGCGTTTCTGTACTCATGAGTCTTGGCCCGAACGTACCGCCCTGGCGTAGACCCTGCTCCCAGTCCTGACCCACGCAAACCTGCCTCTGCCTTGCCGACCCCCGCGCCAGCCTTGGCCTGTCCGGCGACTCTGCCGAGAGCGGCCTGGCGCGGCCAGCTCTCCACGCGTGTCCGTGGTGTTCCCTGCTCTTCTCCCCCAGTGTGTCCTGCTCAGGACGATCTCCACGTGCATGGAGAGACTGGTGTCCCCGATCTTCCTAGGGGAGAACGGGGTCCACGTCAGCACTAAGGCTGGAACAGTGAGCGTGACTCAATAGGAGGGGAGTTGGTTTGATCCGCCAGAACCTCCCTAAGGAGCTCTCTGCATCCAAGGGCGGCCCGAGGCCTAGAAAAGGCGTGAGGCTTCGGCTCCTTTAACAGGCGTGGCCTCGCTGCGGCCTCCGTGGCGTGATTGGCTGAAGCGGCCGCCGCGGCCGCGGGAGGCGGAACTCGGTTGCCAGGGAGCGGCGCGCGGCCGGGCCGGGGGCGGCTGCGGCTGCGCGCAGGAGCGGGGAGCTCGCTGGGGTCGGGGTTGCGCGGCGGCGCCGGGGTCTGCCGGACGGCCACGCAGGCGGCGCAGTTCCCAGCGGGAGGCGCCGCCGCCGCCATTGCCGCCTCGCTCGGTGGGCGCAGCGCCGCTCGCCGAGCAGGGCCTCCGCGGGCATCCGGCGCCATGGGCCAGTGCGGCATCACCTCCTCCAAGACCGTGCTGGTCTTCCTCAACCTCATCTTCTGGGTGAGCGGGGCCGGCGGGGCCTCGGCTCTGGCACCCATGGGGCCGGGGCTGGGCCCGGCAGGCGCTGCGGGGGCCGCGGCGGCGGGGAGGGGTTCGGGCCGGGGCCCTGCGGCTGAGGCGTGGGGAGGGCTCGGGCCCGGAGGCCGCTTCGCGAGGCCCCTCCCAGTCCCTGGCGAAGGCCGCGGGCACGGAGGACAGGACAGTGGAGGGAAGTCCTCGGGTCCTTCTGGTGGCTGCAGCCGGCGGCCTCCGCGCTCGGCCCGACTGGCTCCGTGCCAGGGGCTCTGGGTTGAGCGGCTGGGCCGAGTCCCCGTCTCTCCCCCGGGAGTCGCCTGCTGGGCGGAGAGCTCTCACTGCAGGTTCTTCCAGGACAGCAGGCTTGAAATAGGATATTCCCCAAAGGGGCAGGCTCCGCTTTCTTTGTCAGGGGCCCCGGAGACCCAGTGGCAGTCTCGTCTCGAGGTGCGCGAGCAAGCAGTGCAGATGCGCGGGACGCTACCGGGTTAGGGGCGAGAGTTCCTGACTTAGAGGTCTTTGTGTATGGAGAACTGGTCGGCTGGTCACCAGTCCAGAACACTGAAGGATTTCAACTCGAGAAGCCACATAATACTTTGACTAGGAAAATCAGTCCTGAGAGTGAGTAGCCTGAAGTTACAAACCTTGGTTAAGTATGATTGAAATGTTATGAGATTTTTAAAGTGATGAGTTCACTTTCAATAAAAAGTGGCTTATGAATTTTGGGGGCACACCCCAGAGAAGGAAGTGTTTAGAACCATTCCATCTTAGTTCAGGTCCTTATCTACTTTTATAATAACCTGTGTTCCTATCAGTCTCTCCACCCTCCAGTCTATTTGGACCTTGCACCCGGATAAATCTTTTAAAGCATTTTCTCCATCACGTCACTTTATTTGAAAAACCAAAAACAAAAGTTTCAGCAGTAGAATAATTCAACCTCCTTCATCCGGTATTGCATCCGAAGTCCTCAGTCTGGTCCCAAGTCACCTTTCCTCTCTCAACGTGTCATTTCCTTAAACGCTTGCTTGCCCTGAACAGTGTTCTCTGTCCAGGGTTCTCAGAACACTCCGTGAACATTCCCATTAAGCATACTTTTGTACATTCTGCTCTCCATCCTCACTGGTCTCCGTATGGTTCTTTCCTCCCACACATACACACACCTGTTCTGGAAAGAATCCTTTCCTTCCTTCTCCCCTTTCCCCCAAGAAGGGGTGGAACTTTTCATATGTGACAGCTGTAGCATAAAAGGATAGTTATATATAAAAAGGCATTTGCTACACACTTGGGTTGCCTCAGCATCTTTGAGGATGTTTACGGTGTAAGGGAAAGAGTCCTGACTGAGAGGTAGTACCTGTTCAAAATCACCCACATGACATTGGAATTTCCATGATTTCTTGTCCAATTAGAGCAGTGTTAACTCGAACTTGAGTTACAGGCCTTTTTAAAAGGAAAAATAATTTTCAGGGATCCCCAAATGAGAACACTTTATTAGATAGTAAGATACTTAAGAGGCAGAGGCATGACGTTGTACCCTTTACAGTGCCTTGTGATTTATGGGCATAACTATTTGATTTTGGAGAATAAACATTGGGTGAATTCTGGGCTGTTCAAGCTCAAGGACTAGAATTGTTAATGTAACAAAATATTGGAAATTCAGCAACCATTTTCTTTAAATCAAAAATTTTTTTTACTTGAATTTATTAGTTCATTCTAAGTGATTGCTCAGTAGTCTTTAGATATTGTATAAGATGTGTACTATTACTCCAGTGAAGAAAGTTATTTTGAACTTCATAATGTGTTGTTGCCAATACTGAAGTCATACTGTTTAGTAAAACTTTACCTTTATCTGGGTTAGTAGGATGGTAAAGTTTTTGTAAGCTGTGATAAGGAACTTAAATAGACATGCAAGGGAAAAAAATTGTGCCCTAGTGCAACATAACTAATGAGAAAACAGTATTTGGTGTGTCTCCCAACAATTTATTAGTTTATGGACAACCTGTTAGAATCTGGTGAGGATGGTAACGATAGCCACCATTGAGTGCTTACCAGGCACTGTGCAAAGTACGTGAAGTATCCTCATAGCAACAGCAACCCCATCTGGTAGGGTGTATTATTATGCTTATTTTACAGGTGAGTTCATTAAGGTTTACTGAGTTAAAGTAGCACACCCAAGGGGTGGTAGAGCCTGTGTTCAAACCCAGGTTGCCCCATACTCTAGAGCCTGGGTGTTAGGGCAAGGTGTGATTTCAAATATTTGAAAAGAGGAAGGAACTTGTTAGGCTATGTTAGAATCACTTCTCTAAAACATACTGATTTTAACTTTGTTAAAATTAGAAATTGTGCCAGTATTTAAAGT
Source organism: Indri indri (assembly GCA_004363605.1). Lineage (NCBI taxonomy): Eukaryota > Metazoa > Chordata > Mammalia > Primates > Indriidae > Indri > Indri indri. The sequence continues at coordinate 95,897 of RJWJ010000166.1, forward strand.
TGTTTGTTTAAAAAATTAAGTCATTATGAGGAAGTAAGTACATTAAAAAATGTTAACAGGTTCTTCCTGGGAAGTTGTTATGTATTCTTCAATTCTAGTAAGTGTATTCACATGTAGTGGCCCCTCCCTCCTTTTTTTATGCCTTGAGATGTAAAAAGAAACATTCTCTATATAGAGCATATCAAAAGTTTATCTAGGGACCCTTGGGCAACTTTAGTAAATGAAGACTTAACTCTGTGGCACTGGCTTTTCACTATCTAATGGTAATGGCTGATTGCTGATAAGTGATAAAGTTTAATTACTTTAGCAATATTTTCTTTTTTTTTTTTTCCGAGGCAGAGTCTTGCTACGTCACCTTGACTAGAGTGCAGTGTCATCATCATAGCTCACGGCAAGCTCAAACTCCTGGGCTCAAGCAATTCTCCTGCCTCAGCCTCCCATACCCGGCTAATTTTTTCTATTTTTTGTAGAGATGGGGATCTCACTCTTGCTCAGGCTGGTCTTGAACTCCTGGCCTGAAGCAGTTCTCCTGCCTTGGCCTCTCAGAGTGCTAGGATTACAGGCAGAGCCACCATACCAGGCCTGCTTTGGCAAGATCTTTAAACTACACCTTCTTATGTCTTGATTTCTGGTTGACTTGGTAGTTCACAGTTCATTGAGCTGCAATATAGAAATAGATATGTACCCGAAATAGACACTAAATGATCCAACAGCCAAAACCGTTAATGTTGATTGGGTATAGATAGTTTTGGATAATGCAGTTTAAGAATATTTTTGTGGAAAGGCACCAACTAAAAGAGGAAGCAATCATTTCTAAAATCCTGAAGGTTGTCTTAATGGAAAATAGAGAGTTCCTGTTATGGCTTGAATGTTGTCCCTTCCAAAACTCGTGCTGAAGCTTAATCCCCAAAGTGGCAGAATTGAGAGGTGGGGCCTTTAAGAGGTGATTGGGGCATGAGGCCTCTGCCCTCAAGAATCAATTAATCTGGCGGTCCCCAATCTTTTTGGCACTAGGGACTGGTTTCGTGGAAGATAATTTTTCCACAGGACAGGGCCATGGTGGGGGTGGTGAGTAGAGTGGCTGTAAGTACAGATGAAGCTTCGCTTACTCACCGACACTCACCAGCTGCTGTGCGGCCCAGTTCCTAACAGGCCACAGATGGGCACTGGTCTGCCACCTGGGGATTGGGGACCGCAGGATTAATCCATTCATGGACTAATTGATTAATAAATTGTCAGAGGAATGGGACTGGTGGCATGCTCAACCCCCTGACCATGTGATGGCCTGTGCCACCTTGGGACTCTGTAGAGTCCCTACCAGCAAGAAGGCCCTCGCCAGATACTGCCCCCCCAACCTTAAACTTCTTAACCACCATGGCTGTAAGAGGTAAAATCCCTTACTTTATAAAGTACCCAGTCTCTTCATTTTTATGGAGTTGTATAGCTTTAAATGTAAGTGTATCAGCTAGACCCATGGTGATTTATTGAAGAAGGTTAGGAGTGTTTGAGGTAAATGACTAAAATGTGAAGGCTGTTGTAATAAATAGTCATTAGTGTATCCTATAGACTACCAAGGTCAGGCAGGATTTTTTTTTTTTTTTTTTTTTCCTGAGACCGGGTCTCATTCTGTTGTCCGCGATAGAGTGCATGGTGTGATCACAGCTCACTGCAACCTCATGCTCCTGGGCTCAAGCTATCCTACTGCCTCAGCCTCCCAAGTAGTTGGGATTACAGGCATGTGCCACTGTACCTGGCTAATTTTTCTATTTTTAGTAGAGACCAGGTCTTGGTCTTGCTCAGGCTGGTCTCGAACTCCTGACCTCAAGCGATCCTCCCACCTCAGCCTCCCAGAGTGCTAGGATTACAGGCATGAGCCACCGTGCCCAGCCCAGGCAGCCTTTTTAATTTGGTAGGTCAAATTGATCTGACCCAGGAGGCTTCATCTAAAATAAGTATAAATCAGTACTCTCTAATATCCAGTTTTCATTCTGAGAAGTTAATTTATTACTTAATCAAGTCCTGTGTTATACAAATTACCTTTACTTCTTCTACCCTATTAGAAAAACTAATTGACTAATATTTATTTTGCTTATATTTATCTTAGGCATTACAGGGGCTGTAAGAGAAAGCTTTGTCCATGCTTGTAGAATTTATAATCTTGAATATCTATTTAGGCCATTTTTCATCTGTTATGAGAGGTGATAGTAAGACCGAAACGCCTATAGAGGGGGGGAAGTACCACAAGAAAGTCAAACACTTTTTAAATAAATGCCTTTAAAAACGACTTTGGAATGTAGCACCTTTACTAATCATGATTCACTCATCTGAAATACCCTATATAAATATAAATCATATTTGAAAGCCATACATAACTTCTAAAATTCACCCTACCTTAAATAAAACTTACCACACTTACCTGTGTGAATGTATACTTCAAGGAAAATTGCTTTGTTAAACAAATATAACAATATTTGAGCACCTGCTTTGTGCCTCTAGCATCAACAAATGGTGAAAAAGACAGAGAAGATCCCTATTATTACATACTTTCTGGTGGAGCAAGACAATTAAAAATGAGAAAAATACCAAATAGCGGTGTGTTCTGCAGGGAATGAAAACAGGGTGATGTGATAGAGTGATTGGCTGGCTGCTTTAGGTTGGCAAAGAATCTGGAGTACAAGAAGGAGCCAGTTTGGGGATGATCTGGAAGAGACGGGGGAATTCGAGACTGAGGGACAGGTGATAGGCCCTAAGGCAAGAAAGAATATACTTGCATGTATACCTTCATTCTTTTGTTTAATAAATAAAAATGTGTAGTGAAATATTTCAAGGGTTTTTTTCCTCCTCACAAATCCTGTGCATACTTCGTGTTTCCAGCACATCCTACACATTCGAGTTGGTAATATGATACTTTGAAACTGGATCCTTTATCTGACACGGAATTTGCTTTTCTACCTCCTGTATTTCTCCTGCTATGAATGACTGCTCTGACAAAGAATATGTCATTGGAACACACCTTCAGCTAACAATTTTTTCATAATTGCTTTTCACTTGTCTAGAAGAAAAGTTAACTTTGTCAGTAAGCAAGTCATGGTACGTAATAGGAAATGTATTTCTTAATTTGTCTTTGACAGTTAAGAAAATGAATATTTCCAGTGTTAGTATATTCTTAGTCATCTGTCCACTGACCAAGAGCCTTGTGGCCCTGAGTAATTATTTAGAACTTGGAATCAGCAGGAAAGCTCTCTTTAGTTGCAGTTTAAGGAATAAGTTGTTTATTAGCTTGTAGAATATTTATCATGCTTTGAAATATTTTAATGAATTTTATTCCATAAGGTCCAATTCGAGTCATGATTTTTTAACAGAAAATTCATTCCATAAAATGTATACTTGCACCAAACAAGTATACTCTAAGAATCATTTACTCAGTAAATGCCTGTTTCTGAGAAATATGAAGAGTATAAACATAGTCCCTGCTATCTGACAGCTAATGGGGAGAAGGGGCAGACTCTTCATTGAATTTAATTTCTAGATGCACCTTTCTCCCAAAAACCATACTTATGGATGGTCTCAAGTTTTCCTTGAAAAATATTATCTCTTCTGCCTTCTCCTTACCCCTTCCTTTTAAGAGCTGGGCAGAGTAAATAAATGAGAAAGATTATTTGCGTTTATATATTTGTTTTCAATCTAAAGGATGTTTATATAAATGTTGACATATTGTATTTTACATCGTTGCCACTACTGATTAAAGTTAAACACACAACCCAAGCATGGACAAACTCTAGTATTATAAAGGTTAAGTACTCCAGGCTCCTATAGTTATAACTGACTCTTTTCTCAGAGTATGGTGGAGCAATGAGGGTCTCAAAATGCATGTTTAAATTCCATGCTTCTCAGATGACCCCTGGAGTCCTGTAGTCTGAAAGTAGTCAGTTTTCATGCTGTTACAATAATTTGGCTGTGGCAGCTGGTTGTTCTCCAATTTCATTTGCCACTTGAACTTTTGAGTCTTTCAACTGGTAGGTATAAATTGGATAAAATTGAACAAAGTTTGTAAAGCTGAATAAACAATGATTATAAAAACCAAATATAGAAAAAGTAAAAATAGAGCAGAATTGAGGATCATGACCTTCGGAATATCCTCAGAGAAAGAGCAGTTTAAAAGGATTAAAATATTTCTTATTTAAGAATAATGGCAGTAACGATGTGATGTCGATGGCAAAAGTGGCTTATTATCAAAACTTTAAAAATCCAATTCAAGTAGGATTTTTTAAAACTTGTTTTCTTGAAAGGTGAGATGTGTGATGTGCACTGAAAGAATCAGAATTGTGTTAGATAATCAGAAAATATCTAAAGGATGAGTCAGGGCCACATAGACCTGAGAAAAGTGATACATGGGAGAGCTTGGCAGAGGTGTCTACAATATTTGGGATTGAAGAGATGCCTATTTTATGTTGGTGGTTAAGGACATATCTAGGAATTCATTTGGGAGAGAAAAGCAAAATCTCCATTTCAGACATAATTTTAAATGTTGTCCTGATTATGCAAGTAATAATTTGCTTTTGTAAGAAGTCACTAAAAAGTATTAAAAAAAAAAAAAACAAACTAACATCACCCATAATTCCACCACCAAGAGACAATCAGTATTAACATTTTGGTTTGTTTTTAAAATGTCTGTTATGTGATATATGTGTGGTTTTCCGCTAGCACACCACAAACATATTATTATGATTTAACAAAATATTTCAGGGCTGTAATGCAAGCACACCTCTGGATACCAAGGCTTTTGCTTTTGCTATTACAATTACAATTTTGTTAAAACATTTTGATGAACAAACCTTCTACACACATCTTTGTTTCCATCTAACTTATTTCCTTAAGGATAGAGTGCTGCAAGTGGAATTAGTAGCTGTAAAGGCACAAATGCGGAGGCTGCTGTGTGTTGCCAGATTGCTTTCCAAAAAGGTTATCTGTATTAATCAATACTCCCTTCAGGCTAAGGCCCTTCTCTCTGTACCCTCACGTGTCTTTGAATACTGCTTAGTCTTATCATTGACCAATTTGTTAGGTAGAAAATGATACTTTAGTAGCTTCAGAAATTTTGGTAAGAATAGCTTTAATTTCTGAAAGAGGATTTGAAGTCTTTGGAATAGTCTTTTCCTTGAAAGTTGATAGAATAAATGAAATATGTGGCCAGTGGATTTAGTAAAGGAGTAATTGTGTTTAGTGACATGAACTATTTTATCAGAGTAAGTCAAAGTTGAAACACAGCATGATTGGACTGGAGAATATTATGGTAAGTAAAATGCTAAAAGATTTAAGATGGACTGGGTGCTGTGGCTCATACCTGTAATCCTAGCACTTTGGGAGCCTGAGTCTGGAGGATTGCTTGAGGCCAGGAGTTTGAGACCAGCCTGAGCAAGAGTGAGACCCCAGCTTTACAAAAAACAGAAAAATTAGCTGGTATGGTGGTGTCTGCCTGTAGTCTCACCTCCTTGGGAGGCTCAGGCAGGAGAATCACTTGAGCCTGGGAGTTTGAGGTTGCTGTGAACTAATCTGATGCCACAGTACTCTAGCCTGGGCAACAGAGCGAGACTCTGTCTCAAAAAAAAAAAGTCTTAAGATGATTTTAAGGCACTTGTAATGGCACTGGGGTTTTGGGAGCTTTCAGAAGTGCACTGTATGAAATTACCACTGATTCTTTGCAGAGAGAAGTGAGGTATATAAAAAACTAATATGGTCCAGGCACGGTGGCTCACGCCCGTAATCCTAGCACTCTGGGAGGCTGAGGCGGGAAGATCGCTTGAGGTCAGGAGTTCGAGACCATCCTGAGCAAGAATGAGACCTCCTCTCTACTAAAAATAGAAAGAAATTAAGCGGACAACTAAAAACAGAAAAAATTAGCCGGGCATGGTGGTGCACGCCTGTAGTCCCAGCTATTCGGGAGGCTGAGGCAGGAGGATCCCTTGAGCCCAGGAGTTTGAGGTTGCTGTGAGCTAGGCTGACACCACTGCACTCTAGCCCGGGCAGCAGAGTGAGACTCTGTCTCAAAAAAAAAAAATAAATAAATAAAAATTAAAACTAATATGGCTGTGCAAGAAACTCTATATTAAATGTTAAAAAATGTGTCCATAAAATGGATTTCTGCCCATTTTCCCCTCTCTCTCTGCTTTTAAAATATGCTTTCTTACAGAGTACACAACAGTATTTGCCCAGTCTTTCTCGTCTTATTTTTTTCTTTCTCCCCGCATTCCAATCACTTCTGCTTTACCAGTTGATTCTTTGAAGCAAAAAATCACTCCAAAGGAGCAGTTCACACAGGCAAGCAGGGCACTGCGCTTTTAGCTGAGTGAAGCCCAGATGGTCCCTCATTGTTACATTGTGCGGATTCTCACCAGTTCTGGACATGAATCATCCATGTCTGCTTCACACCACTGTAGGAAATCACTTCTGTTCTGTGGGATGCTGTTGCCTTCGCATTTCTAAATTTCCACACAGACACACTTGATGGCAGAGCTACTTTGTCTCCCAGTTTGTAACAAGTCTGTTTCATTTTTAATGTTGCCGTATTTCAGTGGCAAGTTACACTGTGGTTGATGGAAATGAAGGAATTTAGCATTTTACCAGCTCATGTTTCTTTTATAGAGAATTTGAAAATTACCTCCCCCAAAAACCAACTTCTAAACTGTAGAAAAAGCTATCTTATGTAAGTATGGAATTTCTTACTTTAAGAGATTCCACATTTGTGCATATGTAGAAGAAGAGTAAAAGAATAAAATGAAGTATCATACTTTTGGAACTCATGCACTTCCAAAATTTTATAACAAGATAGCTTTATCTTTTAGAGGAACAGCTTGGTGTCATAGAAATGCACAGGCTCTCTTAAAGTTTTAAAATTCTGTGACTTAATTTAGAACATAGATAGGCTTATTAAAAGATAAAGAAGAATTTTTTTTTTAAATTATTCTTTCTGTAGTTTCAGATCTCAGCCTTTCCTTTAAATTTCCTTTCACTTCTTTGTAAAAAGGATGAATATTTTTAGTATACTGTCCTGGCATAAATCCTCCTTATAGGCTCAGATTTTCTCATCAGTGACTAAAGCAGTTCAGCTGCTTCCAAGATCTGCATTTCATCTCCTCTTCTTTTGCGCCTCCCTCCTGCCCTCTCCTTCTCCCCTCCACCCTTTGCAGCTGCTGTGTTGGCAAAGCCCAGATCCTTTGATAGATCCCAGTCCCATCGTAGCGCTTCAGAAGAAGAATTTAACCAAGCTCACCTTTGATTCAGCTTTTCTAATACCCACAGCTTCTACATTAGAAAGTCCCTACGCATACTAGTTAGGAGTTACTTATAGCCTCCTCTCCGTTTACCATACAAACTCCACTGTTCTCCTGTTACGACACCTACTCTGTATTTTCAGAGTAAGTGGAGTCATTTCATAAATTGTTTATTATACAGCTTAAGATGGAAACGGTGTATACAGATTTCATTAATAGCAGAATATTTTTAAGTTGTTTTCAATTTAGGAAACAGCCTCTAGTTACACATAATTTGATTTATATAGTGTTTTTTTTTTTTAATGTGGGGGAAGTGAGGTTCAATTTCCTTTTTTTTTTTTTTTTTTTTTTTTTCGAGACACAGTCTCACTCTGTCACCTGGGTAGAGTGCAGTGGCATCATCGTAGCTCACTGCAACCTCACACTCCTGGGCTCAGGGGATTCTCCTGCCTCAGCCTCCCGAGTAACTGGGACTACAGGTACATGCCCAACTACTTTTTCTGTTTTTAGTAGAGACAGGGTCTTATTCTTGCTCAGGCTGGTCCCAAACTCCTGAGCTCAAGGGATCCTCCCAGCTTGGCCTCCCAGAGTGCTAGGATTATTGGCGTTAACCACTTCTCTTGGCCATTTGTATAGTCTTTATAACAGCAGTCAGTCCTGTTTCTGCTTTTGTGTGTGCAACTAAGTTGCTTCCCACTGTTATGTTGCCAAATAGAGCTCTATTATGTTCTCATCCCTCCTGCCTGAATTGGATATTGACTGGTTTGCAACCTGGGAAAAGAAATTACTCTAGAGTCTACCAGGAAAGAAGCAGCAGCTTTACAAATGGCATCTCCTCCATTGTATTTGTTGTAAGTCTGATTGTCTGTGGTGGTGGTTTGTTTTCTGCCTTCTTGCGGTCTCAGTTTCAGACGAGTGCCTCTGCCCGGGGGAAGGGTGTCAGCATGGGAAGCATTTCACTCGACCCATTTCCAAGTAGCACTAAGTGTGAGTCTCAGGAATCTCTTTAGGTTGAAAACTCATCATTTTATATCTAAAGTGCAAGTAGTTCTTCAGTGCCCTATGCTTCAGATTAATTGTTAAGTACATATATCCTCTAATGTTACCCTGTTTTCATTCAAATTTATGTAGGCTAAAACTTGCCTTTTGGAGTAAGAAGAGCTAAGAATGTAAAGGATAAAGCGATGACTAGCAAAAACAAATTGGACAAAATTTGATTAAGTCATATTTAGGATTGCTTCTTTTTTCTTTCTTTCTTTTTTTTCTTTCTTCCTTCTTCCCTTCCCTTCCCTCCTGCAGTCCATCTGTCCATCCTTCCTTCCTTCCTTCCTCCCTCCCCCAGGTAGAGTGCAGTGGCCTCATCAATAGCTTACTGCAGCCTGAGCTCAAGTAATCCTCCTGCCTTAGCCTCCCACATAGCTGGGACTACAGGTATGCACCACCACGCCGGGCTAATTTTTAAATTTTTTTTTTTTTTTTTGTAGAGACAGGGTTTCGATATTTTGCCCAGGTTGGTCTTGAACTCCTGGCCTCAAGCTGTCCTCCTGCCTCGGCCTCACAAAGTGCTCAGGTTATAGGCATGAGCCACTGCAACTGGCCTAGGATTGCTTTTAATTCAGTTCGAGGACTGATACTATTTATTTTACTCGTTATGAATATATATCACACATGTAGTCAAGAAAAAGGAGTATTTGGTAAGAGTGTTAAGTAGTCCACATGCTTCTGTAATAAACGCAGCCAAATTAAAATTAATCTGTGTCTTCTCGTTTCCTTTTCCTATGCTCAAATTCATTCCATACTACTATGCCTCAAAAGCAATTTATGCCAGTGACCTCTGAGGACCTTTCAACAGGCATGGTTGCTATAAGTACAGAATTATCTTTATGATAGAAAACCTTTCATAAACTAATGAATTCTTGATGTGATGGCCATTAGAATTCAGTAAGCTGGATGAAGTTTCCAAATCATAATTGAATGGTGAATTAAAAACTGTAAACATTGGGCCTAAGAGAAACAAAGCAAATACAAAGCAAAGCTTATGTTAGAGATGAGAGGGTGTTTTCATGGGAAGGGATACAATGAGGTGTACTCGATAAATTTTAATACATACCTGCTATGTGCCAAGCACTGTTTTAGGTGATGGGTGGTGATACAAGGCTGAAAGGCAGTTGGGTACAATTTGTGCCATGAAGGGATGTTGAAACATGTATAGTTATAACTGCAACAGATTTAATAAATGCTCTGTTAGAGCTATGCACAGATCAATGTGTGTGTGGACAAAGGGCACCTAATCTAGCCTGAAATGGTCAAGAATGGCTTCCAAAAGGAAAGGGTGACATTTTAGCTGCATCTTAAAGAGCAATGAGTTCCCAGGCAGACGAAGAGAGAGCATTCCAGAAAGAACAGCAGAGGTAAAGAAGTGAGAGATGTGGTACATTTACATATAATAGTTTTATATTGTTTGGGGTGTATGAAGGGCAATGAAGTTTGAGCGTAAAAACAAGGAGGACGAGCTTGGTTCATCAGGAGACTTACTTTCCACATCCTGATTTTAAGCAAGGCTAAGCCTTGATCTAGTTTGTATTTTTAACAAATATAATCCTGGTAATATAAAGAACATATTAAGGGGCAGGGAAAGTCAGCAAGTAAGATTTAGGATGATTGCTTCGTATGGCTTCCTTTTCTGCAAAAAAAAAAAAAAAAAAAAAAGATTTAGGGTAAACAATGATAAGGCCCAAATTAAGACAGAAGCAGTGCGGTACAGTTGAAGAGAAGTTGAGGCATTCAGGTAATGTTTTGGAAGTAAACGAAGGAGTTCGGTGATTGATGGATTATAGGGGCGGGACAAGAAAAGAGTATAGGGTGACCTTCAGGTACTTGCCTAGAAAAGTGAGCTGTCTGGTGCCTTCCGCTATGCTAGGAATGTGAGGGAAGGTTGGCTGGAGTGAGCAGGAAAGCAGATGGAAATATGTAGGTTTGAGATGAGACTGATATCTCAGGTAGTGAGCTGCGGGGACTAGTTAAGCCACGGCTACCGTAGCCCAAGGAGAGCCCAGAGAATGAGTAAAGAATGAGGCCGAAGATAGAAACCTGCAGATCACTGACAGTTCCGAGTCTGGTAAAGAAGAGTCCATAAAGAGCACGAGAAAGTGCACAGCTGGGGACACAGGAAGAAAACCAACAGTGGGGCCTCTCCGAAGCCAGAGGAAGGGAGTTTAACAACAAAACAAAAGGTTTTTAAAATTGTCTTCATTATTCTGGTTGTCTTCTCATTTTAAACAGTCTATGTTATAAAAAAAAATCAAGTTACTTTCCCGACTTTACATAAATGGAGTCTTTTTCTTCCTGATTTGACAGTGATTATAATATCCTAGTATAAGAAAATAGACTGAAGATGCCCAGGTTTACTGGATTTCATAGATTTAAGAAATGAACTGAGTTTTCAGGTTCAGAGGAGTTAATGATATTTCCTCTACCATTGTGGAGTCTGTTTTCTAGTTTGAAGGTGATTTATATGTTAATTTTTAAAGGATGGTGAAATAATTCTTCTCCTCTGAAAGTCTCAAAGAGTTCTACACATGATAACTCATTAGACTAAATGTTGTAACAATTAATCTGACACTGCACTTATTTGCATAATAAGCTAGTGGCATCGGTCTGTCAGCACAGAGCGGTACCCAACTATAGCAAAATTGACAATGGTAGAAAACGTGTGTCAAACTCTGCAGCTAGAGAAGGGCGCCTGGAGCAGCAGCTGAAATAAGGCATACCTGTTCCTGACTTTCCACATTCACTTTCCCTTCAGGTCTCTACCACCTTGTTACTCAGACTGTGCTCCAAGAACCAGCTGCATCAGCATCACAAGGAGCTTGTTAGAAATGCAGATGCTCAGGCCCCCCAGACCTACTCAATAAGAAACTGCAGTTTAGTAAGACCCTCAGGAGATCCTAGTCACGTCGTTTGAGAAGTGCCATTGTCAGGAACAAAGAGATCAAAGTGGAATGTTCTTTAGTGGCTGAGCCCTCTGGCTTTACTATTTCACAGTCTCTAGAACAAGTTTTTGGAAATAGGAATCGTGCTCACTAGTTATTATTATATTTTCTCTCCCCCGAGGGGGCAGAGATTTACAAGTGCAGATTATGGAGTCAAATTGCCTGAGTCCAAATCCTAGCGCTGTCGCTCGTACCTAACTTCCCCGTCTGTACCTAACTTCCCCGTCTGTTGAGAGCAACTCCACAGAGCAGAGACCTCCCACCCCACTGATCTGGACTGGACACGTAGTTGCGCCACAGATAAGCCTTTGTGGGGAGTATGTGGAAAGGGTGTTGTCATCTGTGTTATTTCTTTGACTCATGGTTTCTTGGTCCTAGCTGAACCGTCAGTTATTGAAAAGTAGGTAAACTTGGGAACATTTTTAAATTTTATGTAGTCAAGAAATGTGCTTAATAATGAAATAGACTTTTAAGCTTTACTGAAAAAAGTCTACATATAGAGTCTGCAAATAGATTTAAAAGTGATGAGAACTCATTAAATTTTAACCTATGAAATGATAGTAGGAAATATTTTTACTGTCATGTCTTAGAGACCAGTGCTCTGACCTTGTTTTCTACAGGGGGCTGCTGGCATTTTATGCTACGTGGGAGCTTACGTCTTCATCACTTACGATGACTATGACCACTTCTTTGAAGATGTGTACACTCTCATTCCCGCTGTGGTGATCATAGCTGTGGGAGCCCTGCTTTTCATTATTGGGTTAATTGGCTGCTGTGCCACAATCCGGGAAAGTCGCTGCGGACTTGCCACGGTACGTTAGCACGCCACTGACTGCATGTGTCATCAGAACGTGCGGGAGTGTTTCTTCTGTTACTCTCCTTGAATTGGACATGGAATTCTGTAGTCTCTTTGGCTCTTATAATTGGAATAGAATTAGCACTCGTCTTGAACTTCTAGCAGTTATCTCTGATAATTGTTATTTTATCAAGTGTATTTAGAGGTTTTTTTCATTTGTATTTAATTTTTCACAATGTTTCCTTACAGTTTGTTATCATCCTGCTCTTGGTTTTTGTCACAGAAGTTGTCGTAGTGGTTTTGGGATACGTTTACAGAGCAAAGGTATGTTGTCTACTATAATTCACATAATGCTTTAAAGGGTGATTTATATTTTTCAGTTGAAATAGAACAAATTTATTTTATCAGAGTCATCATTTTCTTTTGCCTTTTTTGTTTAGCCAATCCTTTAAATATCTAAAGTTAATTAGCAATTATTTACATATCAAGACTTCCAGTCTCATTTAAATAGCACAGTTTTAATTATATTGTTGACTATAGGTATTTATGGCTGCAAATGAATAATCAGCTGAGAAGTTTGTTCAAATTTCCTCAGCCTGTAGAGTCCCTATATTGGGGGGGGGGAATATAAATTTTCCAATTTTTATTTATTTATTTTTTTTGAGACAGAATCTTGCTTTGTTGCCCTGGTTAGAGTGCAGTGGCATCATCACAGCTCTCTGCAACCTCAAACTCCTGGGCTCAAGTGATCCTCCTGCCGCAGCCTCCTGAGTAGCTGGGACTACAGGCGCATGCTACAATGCCTGACTAATTTTTCAATTTTTAGTAGAGGCTCTTGCTCAGGCTGGTCTCAAACTCCTGAGCTCAAGGGATCCTCCCACCTCAGCCTCCTCGGCCTCCCAGAATGCTAGGATTTACAGGTGTGAGCCACTGTGCCCAGCCTGAATTTTCTGATTTTTGTCTTAGAAGAACTAACGTGAGGATTTCATTTTCCATTGCCTCTTTCAAAAATGCCTTGGTCCTGGACATAGAAAAACATATCGTTGTGATCCTACCTTCCACACCTGTCCTGGGAAACAAGGGGCCCCACCAACCTAGAATGCCAGAGCAGCTTTTGCCAGCACCCCCTTCCTACCCCTCTTTCTCTTTTTCAGTCATTCTCTTTTCTTTTCTTTCCCGTTTCTTTCCTCTCTATTTTGCCTGATTTTGCTTTCCACCTATAGTACCATTTAAGCTGTTTTAAATTAATTTGGGTATAATTTTAGAGCCATGATAAAGACATACTGGAATCATTTTCATTATAATTCAACAGTTTTAAGTCAAAAGCCTGATATTTCAACCTCACATTCAAACCATTGATACGTAGGGCACCATACAACTATGCCTGAAAAATGCAATGGATCGTGTCCCTACCTGTGCTCTGGTTATAATTTTATAGTCTTATCACATCACTGTTACAAGTTACGAAGTTTATTTCTTGTCTCCTCTTTTACATATATTGAACAGCAGCTTTTTCATAAAACGCCACTTTTAAGGACTGGTTTTTTTTCTAACCTGCTGATTACTTTTGCACATTGAGCCAACTCTAAACATTGAATGAGTAAAATGGAAATAATGTTGGTATTTGTCCCAAAAGTATCTTATGGGGGCTTCAGAGTTGTTTTATTTATACCTAATTTAGGAAAGGAAAATGAGTAGGTCTTCTGAGAAACATTAAAAACTTATTTGAAAAAGGAAGGGTATCCATTTATAATTTAGGGCATCTATCCCAAGGTTGAACTTCTTTCTCTCTTTTGAATACATTGTTAGCCTGCCATCTTGCACACAATCTTCTCTTTGAATGCTTTAATCTGTGTGATATAATATGTCTGAATTTTTACGTGGCACTTTGAATCTATATGAAGGCAGGACGGGAGAAAACTTTTTTCTTACAAGAAATTCACAGAGATCTGACAATTTGCAAACATTTAGGTGCTTTAGCTGGAGCCTCAACCAATGTTACTTTTACCAGTATTTTTGAGAGACTGAATTCTTTGTTTTGATTCAGGTGGAAAATGAGGTTGATCGCAGCATTCAGAAAGTGTATAAGACCTACAATGGAACCAACCCTGATGCTGCTAGCCGGGCTATTGATTATGTACAGAGACAGGTGAGCTTTCTTGAGGCAAATTTGGTTTTGAAGGCCAGTCACTACTGGGTCAACATTAAACTAACTGGTATTACTGTGTAAATTACCCATGTACCTTGACAGCCATGTTTATCCTCCTGATGTATCCAATATTTTTCCACACTCTTCACACTTTATAAGTTTATTTCAACATCATCTAGCCCGATAAGAAGTGTCTTGAGCTTTTTTGTTATCTGACTACCCCCTCGCCAACCCTGGTGCTCTCCCCTTCTCCAGCCAAGGAACTTCGAGGGGTCATAATGGAAGAGAGGTACGTGTCACAGGAAAGGTGGGAGTCCAGATGGACTCTAGGGCAGGGGGGAAGTCTACATATACCTTTAGAAAGATCAGAAAAGGCAAGAAACTGTTAAACAGAGTTATCATGGACAATTTAAAACATACACAAAGGTAGAGAGAGTAGTATAATAGATCTTGGTACCCATAACCCTGCCTGAAAAATTACAAACTTTTTGTTAATCTTGTTTATTTATTAACCCTACATATTTTTTGCTCAGTTGTCTTAAAGCAAATCCCAGACATTTCAAACACTTTGTAATTGAAAGTAATGCTTAACTTGGAACCAGATATTTAACATGTAAGGTTTATGAAGATTTTCCTTAGCTGAAACTACCCCTTATAGGCAATGTGCTTTTTTTTTTTTTTTTTTTTTTGAGACAGAGTCTCACTCTGTTGCCCTGGCTACAGTGAGTGCCGTGGCGTTAGCCTAGGTCACAGCAACCTCAAACTCCTGGGCTCAAGCGATCCTCCTGCCTCAGCCTCCTGAGTAGCTGGGACTACAGGCATGCACCACCATGCCCGGCTAATTTTTTTTTTTTTCTATATATTTTTAGTTGTCCAGATAATTTCTTCCTATTTTTTTCAGTAGAGACAGGGTCTCGCTCTTGCTCAGGCTGGTCTCGAACTCCTGAGCTCAAACAATCTGCCCGCCTCGGCCTTCCAGAGTACTAGGATTACAGGTGTGAGCCACCGCGCCCGGCCTGACAATGTGCTTTTCATGTAAAGATTCTAGAACCACTATAACCATGTCTAACTATTTAAGTTTAAGTTAAAAATTCAGTTCCTTAGTCACACTAGCCACAATTTAAGTGCTCAGTAGAGCTTCGTATGGCTAGTAGCCACCCTGTTGGACCGTGCAGACCTTCCATCATTGTAGCTAGTTCTATTGGACATCACTGGTCTAGAGTAGCTTATCTGAAAGCTTTACAGAGTATGGAACCCTAAAATTCAGCCATCTATTCTCTTCTCCTCTAGCTGCACTGTTGTGGAATTCACAATTACTCAGACTGGGAAAATACAGATTGGTTTAAAGAAACCAAAAACCAGAGTGTCCCTCTTAGCTGCTGCAGAGAGACTGCCAGCAGCTGTAATGGCAGTCTGGCCCACCCCTCTGACCTCTATGCCGAGGTGAGTCCTTTGGCCAAAACTTGAGTCTACCACGAGACCTGGTTCTCACTGTGTTACCACCACCTGGAACTTCTTTTCTACCCCCTTTTGCTTGTCTTGAATGCCATGTTGTTTTACTGTGAATTATTTTAAAAGGTACTGTCTTTTCCTTTAATTACATCTCTGTAAGTTATTCTAACCATGTAATCTTTTTTCTTGCTTTCAGTCTCTGTCATTTTCATTTCTGTCAATGAGTACTAATCTGTGAATCTGAAGCTTTCACTTTAAAAAAGGATTTCTAGTGAGGATGACTACATGTTTGTTACAGGGGTGCGAGGCTCTAGTTGTGAAGAAGCTACAAGAAATCATGATGCATGTTATCTGGGCAGCCCTGGCGTTTGCGGCTATTCAGGTAAGCACAGCTGGCCAAGGAGTTGTCACCAGAATGAGCTGGTTCTCTGAGGTCAACCCTGAATGGTTTTAATCACTAAGTATGGTGAATCTTTGTATGTGTAGGTAACTTAGACAAGATTGAGGTTTAGCCACCAGTTTCCAACATCTTCCGTTTCTTCTCTGTAGACCTAGACCCAGAATGGTCTAAAGAAACCAGAGTGGACTCTTTGCCTTATTTTCTTGCCTTGATTAGTGGGCAATCTGCACAAAATATTATTATAAACAAACTGGTGTTGTAGTATATTCTTGGGAGATATTTTAATAGAACTTCACAGAACTTCTAAAAATTGTACTGCTTTATTTCTGTTTGGAAATGGAAAGCTATATTTCAATCTTTTTGTGTAGCATTCTCTTTCCAGTTCTTGTTTTTCTGTCCTTGAGGGTTTTATGTATTCGTATAGCTAGATCAACAACTGATACTACAACACTAATGTCTTACATTAAAAGAAACAATTTTATTGCTCCATAGAAAAGGCCTTCCAGTAAAAACTGAGGTTCTGGCCTCTTCTGTATTTGTGGACTTAGTTATAATATTTTAGACTGACAGCCATCAAGGAGTCTGAGACATCACTTGGTACATATGGAAGTGTGCTGTGCCATTGTTGGTAGCTGAGAGGACCTGTTTTCCCAACTCCTACCAGTGAAAATAGTTGTCCTCTTCCCTAGTTTGTGCTAGTTCAAGCTAGTTTGTGCAAAGTGGCTGGTAATTGCTTAATCACCTCTCACTTTATCTGCTCCCAGCTCCTCACCCCCTAAAAATACCACACTCTCATCCTTCTCCCCCACCTAAAAACAATTAAATAAGGAAGATGGCCATTTTCTCAGCGTAGCTATTCCACATTCCTAGTTTCTCAGGTATATACAGTATATCTTTTTTTTTTTTTTTTTTTTGAGACAGAGTATCACTCTGTTGCCTGAGCTAGAGTGCCGTGGTGTCAGCCTAGCTCACAGCAACCTCAAACTCCTGGGCTCTGGTGATCCTCCTGCCTCAGCCTCCCGAGTAGCTGGGACTACAGGCACACGCAACTGTGCCTGGCTAATTTTTTCTATTTTTAGTTGTTTGGCTAATTTCTTTCTATTTATAGTAGAGATGGGGTCTTGCTCTTGCTCAGGCTGGTCTGGAACTCCTGAGCTCAAACGATCCGCCCACCTTGGCCTCCCAGAGTGCTAGGATTACAGGCGTGAGCCACCAAACCTGGCCTATATGATATATCTTATAAATTCCATTAGGGAAATGCCTTAGAGGAGTCTTACAACTGAAAGTAGCTATTTGAAAATGATTGGAAATCCTTTGCATCAGGTCTAGTTCTCAGAGTATTCTTTCAGTTCTTGAAATAAGCATTGGGCCTAGAGAATCTATTTTAAGAAAGTATAGATATCTTATAATTGTTAGGTAAAACTAGTGTAATTACTAGTTTAAATGTAAATTGCTTGGATTGCCTGCTCTTTGTATATTTGAACGAAAGCTAGTGTGTTAATGGGAAGTGCCTTTTAAACTGGCAAAAGGGCGATTGTTTACTTTGCTGGTATTCAAACAGCCTTGAAATGATTCATTAAAAAGCCTAACTCTTTATTTGCGATGGTCTTTGCCCTTCTAAGCATTTGCTTTGTGGCTCAACATAGCAGTAATCCGGTGATAAGCAGGGATGTGTTTTATGTTTTGATTATCTGTGCAAACACATTCATTTAGCTAAAAATAATGAAATATGAGGGAGGTCTTTTTTCTCATGTAGAATTCTGATCTGTGTATTCTTAATGATTTTTTGTGGTAATAAAGCTGCACATGTTAGCATGCAGCAAAACAGCTGTGGAAATGTATGGTGTTTGTGGTCATGAAATATGCAGCATGCATGTGGAAGACTGATGAAAATCGTCGCTTTAGCTACATCCCCCATCTAGTTAAACTAGCTTATTTGTCTGTCAGATATTTACTCATTAAATATATTTCCATGGGAACTAATAAATATTTTAACTAGTTTTTTAAGTATGCCTGCCATACTTGATTTAAGTTTTATATTTAAATCCGCCTGACTTAAATAATATCTGATAAAGATTTGACTTTTTTTTTTCTTTTTGAGACAGAGTCCTGCTCTCTCACCCTGGGTAGAGTGCAGTGGCGTCATCATAGCTCACTGCAACCTCAAACTACTGGGTTCGAGCTATCCTCTTGCCTCAGCCTCCTGAGTAGATGGGACTACAGGCACGTGCCACCATGCCTGGCTAATTTGTCTGTTTTTAATAGAGATGGGGTCTCGCTCTTGCTCCGGCTGGTCTTGAACTCCTGAGCTCAAGTGATCCTCGTGCCTCAACCTCCCAGAGTGCTAGGATTACAGGCATGAGCTACTGCACCCGGCCATAATTTGACATTTTCAATTCAGCAAGTCTAAGTTAGGGATTCAGAACTTTCATGGACTCAAAACCTAATGGTTTTGAAAATAAAAAAACATTGGTTTTAAGAGAAAAACATCCATTTGAAATAATAAAAGAATTTTCCCTAATGTGTTTTTTAAGAGTACCTATAAATGTTCTAAGCTTTTGGTATTCAAAATCTGATGTGGATCGGTGCCCTGAGTGTGGAAAACCTGAACAAAGGCAGATAACTGAAAGATCAGTGGGCTTTTGTTCTTGTACATCAATGATTGATGTACAGTCATTGATATTGAAATTTAGAGCTAGAGAGATGCTTAGGGATTCTCCAGTCCCAGTCCCCCTTGTTTTGCTGCAAAATTTAGGGGGAGCAAGGATAATATGACTTATGACATCACACAGAGAGTGGCAAAACTAAAGCTTCAACCCTGGCTCTATTCGTACTCTGCCTCCAATTACATATCTAAAAATTAAGATACTCAGAGGATTAAATCCCTTAATTCTGTTAGGAAACCTGGCAATTAATTTACTCTTCAGCTGGATAAAATACAGAGATAAAATGGCGGAGTTGAGTAGTTACTATAGAGACTGAATTTTTTCTCCTTGTTTGCAAAGCCCGAAATATTTAGCCCTCTAAGAAAATGTTTGGTGATCTTTGCGCTAGTTAAATAATCTGGGTTTGGATAGAACCAAAATGATCAAGAAAGAAAAATCTGAAAAATGCTAGTAGGTTATTATGACAGGATTTTTGAATATAAGAGAATGAAGGTTTTACAATTTTGCTACATGCTTAATTAATTGGCAAGATGTTTCGCTGCTTTGAGAGTAGCCAGCCTGTTAAATTAACAAATGATCAATTATGAATTTTATATTTAAAGGGTGTGATCATAGTAATAGACAAAAATCTGAGTTTTGATTTGTCAAGCTCTTAAGTGTCTGCTGTGGGCAAGGCTCTCTGCAGGCAATATGGGGAAAATGGGAAGTGTCAGTTCTTACTTTGGCGTCTCTTGAAGTTGGCATGTCCTCAAGATTTAGTAATCAAGGGCAAACTTTCATAGAGAACTGTTTCCCGAGGCCACGTTGCTTTTTCTTGTCTTTGTGCCAATAGTGAAGGAGATTGAGACTGCTTTTTCCTTCCTCTTCCTTTTTGATTACCAGTTATTCATTAAAATAAGTTAAAATACATAAATAAATAGCACTTGGGGTCAGACCCCCAGATGGTAGTTAAGATTGACTGGCTTAATTCTGACACTTTTTAAAAAATTCCAGACAATTCTTCCGTAAAAACTTTAACCAAAGTATAAGAAGCTAACTCTTGAGTGGCTCAGATTTTTTTTTTTAACTTGAGGAAAATCAATTGATAACTTTTTGGTAGTTTTTTAAAATCGACAATACCCATTTGATAAAATTTTTTTCAAATGATATAAAATGATACAAATTTGGTCAAAGGTAAGCCTCCGCCTTAGTCTTGATTCTAGTTCTTGAGTCCCCTTTGTAAAGGCAGCAAATTAAGGCCGGGCGCGGTGGCTCATGCCTGTAATCCTAGCTCTCTGGGAGGCCGAGGCGGGCGGATCGTTCTGAGCTCAGGAGTTCGAGACCAGCCTGAGCAAGAGCGAGACCCCGTCTCTACCAAAAATAGAAAGAAATTAATCGGACAGGTAAAAATATATATAGAAAAAAAAAATTAGCCGGGCATGGTGGCGCATGCCTGTAGTCCCAGCTACTCGGGAGGCTGAGATAGTAGGATTGCTTGAGCCCAGGAGTTTGAGGTTGCTGTGAGCTAGGCTGACGCCACGGCACTCGCCCCCAGGTGAGAGTGAGACTCCGTCTCAAAAAAAAAAAAAAAAAAGGCAGCAAATTAGTTTCACATATATCCTTCCAGAAATAGTTTGTGCTTATACAAACATATGTGCGTGTGTGTATGTGTGTGTGTATGTATGCACACACACACACACATAAGCAAATAGAAGCTAATAAGATGCAGTTTTGTACCTAGCTTTTTGTTTTAATTGAGTTAATTGTAGATTCACATGCAGTTGTAAGAAACAGTACAGGGAGATAGATCCCTCCTGTGCTTCGCCCAGCTTCCCTGAGCAGTAACATTTTGTAAAACTGTAGTATAATATCACAACCAGGCTATTGGCATTGATGGAGTCTGCCAGTCTTATTGAGATTTCCCATTTCTGTGTCTTCAGTTCTATACAATTTTATGGCCTGTGTATGTTTCTGTATCCACCACCACAGTCAAGGTACTGACCAGTTCCAACACCAATCGGGTCCCTCCTGTGACCCTGTCATAACTGTATCACTTCCTTCCCCCGAAACCCTGGCAACCATCATCTGTCCATTTCTAAAATTTTGTCATTTCAAAATGTCATGTCAATGGAAGCATATGGTTTGTAACCTTTTGTACTTCGCTTCTTAAAAACAAATTACTATCTTTCGGGTATAAACCTACCTTTTTATTTCATAGCTGCATGGTATTCCATTTTATGGGCATATTTTAATTGATATTAATGGGCATTTATGTAAGTCTTGCGATTAGAAAAATGCAAGGAGTGAATACCCTCTGGATTCATGTTCAAAGACTGTTTGTAGCAAAAATTTATAGCCATGAAATTGAGGGGTCAGAATGTATGAGTGAATTTTGATAGATATTTCCAAATTTTTGTCAGAAAAGGGTGTTTCCAATGTGCAAGAATTCTTATTTTTTTTATAAGAATGCCTGTTTCCCGATACCACCGTCTGCATAGTGTATCACAGAACGTTTTACTTTGGCAATTAGGTTTTTTTACTCACCACGTGTCATTTTTTGCAGTTTTTGCAGTTCTGGGTATTAAATGTAACTAAGTGGGCTAAGTGAAGGTTAGTTCTCCTGACTTGAATGTTGCAGGGCATCATTTCATTACAAGAAATAACACTGGAGCTTAAATATTTGTAGGATATTTCCAAGTCTATTGTTGGAAAATTTCAATAATCAGTTAAATTTCAGTATAGCAAAGCTTTGGAAATGGGCCTGTAATAACTTGGGGGTGAGGGTAAGAAGTTATTGTGTAGAGCTTAATGTTCTTAAAACAGACTCATTCCCAAGCACAAGTGGGGTTTTATCAAGCTTATTTAATTGTTCTAAATCAATGCAAGTTGACTTAATTGAAATAAAAGAATGAGAAAAGAAATACTTATTTCAGACCTCATTTCGAGAATGCTGACTCTTCCTGTGGAAGTTAACCAGCTGAAAGGAATGCAAGGACGTGGGGGTTGGAAGAGAGATTTTTTTTTTTGCCATAGCAAATCAGTAGTGTCTGAGCTTTGCATTTTTATTGCTCAATTTAACATTGCCTGGGAACATAATTGTGTTTGATTTTATAGCTGTTTTAATAATATTTTGATGTACAGTGAACAGAAATGTATTTCTCTAGGATTTAGGTACTAAACATGTCTCGAATTGGCTTAAGATGTTTAGTTAACTTAAACAGTATCCACTTTTTAAATGTCTTTAAGGTGCTTTGCACTAGTAAGCACTCAGCAAATGGAGATGTAATGAAACTGATGGATTTGAGCAGCAAATACATATATCCTGAATGGGTAGAATGGAGGCCAATCTGAGCGCAGAAAGTGGAGTGTGTGACTTTATACCATGGAGAACTTGGAATGAGGATATCCTCTTCTTCTTGTGTGTGTGTCTTATTAGTAGTTAATCTTCCACTTCAAACTTTGAGAGTCTGTTTATGGATCTGGGTACATTCTGCTGAAATTAGATTGACCCCAAATGTACAGAAGGCCTTACCTTTTAAAATCAAATAACCGGCCTTTCGCTGTCAATGAGAAGTCAGAACAGCAAATTAACTTACTCTTCTCGAGCCCTCTGGTTACTGTTTTTGTTTCGTGAGATGGTAGGTCAAAAATTCTAGAATCGTTTTCTCTTTAATCCAGATTAATCCTCTGACTTACCCAGAATAACATGGCACAACTTCATTACTATTCCAAAATGCTACCACAGGATTAGGGACTTATTAAAATAAAATGATGAGGGAAGAGTGACCTTTAAAGAGTAATGTGTACGTAATACCCTGACCCAAACCTGGGCTTCAAAAAGAGTAAACGTGAAAGAAACAAATACCTTCAAACTGTATTTTTTGGCATCAGGATTGGTTTTCCACAATAGGGCTACTCGTGTACTGAATTTTGTGGATTGTTATAAAACCTATTTCTCCAAAATCCGGATGACCGAAAAGACCACCATTAAACACACACAGTCTCAATCATTCCATTCCCTGACCTTCGCTGTCTAGTATGGTAGCCACTAGCCACAGGTGTCTAAATTTAATTTAAATAAAATAAAGCATGCAGTTCCTTAGTTGCACTAGCAACCTTTCAGGTGCTCAATAGGCACATGTGGCCAGTGGCTGCCACATTTGACAACACAGATGTAGGATGTTTCCATCATTACAGAAAGTTCTTTGGGACGATATTGCTCTAGATTGATAGCAGAGGTGGCAGAGAGCCTCCTCTGCTGGTTTCGCAAAGATTTCCCGGGTATAGGGCAGGGAAGCTGAAGCTTAGTGCTCAGATAATTCCTTAAAAAATAATGTCCTCATAAGAAATTCCTTCTGTCATTTTTATTGCCTTTTCGATGATTTGAGGTTATTGAACTTTGAAACAGCTGCATTGCCAGCAAAGAAATACACACTTGCCATAAAAGTTTTCAGCCTTTTCCCCCATTGTTGTTCTCTTCCAACAGCTGCTGGGCATGCTGTGTGCATGCATCGTGCTGTGCAGAAGGAGTAGAGATCCTGCTTATGAGCTCCTCATCACTGGCGGAACCTATGCATAGTAGAACACTCAAGCCTGAGCTCTTTAGTCTTGTTCTGATTTGGAAGGTGAATCGAGCAGGTCTGCTGCTGTTGGCCTCCTGAGTTCATTTAGCGAAAGCACACGTGCACTGGTGTTGGATAGCGCAGCTTGGCTTTTCACGTACCCACCTGCTTACCTACCCACCCCATGACTTTCTTTTCCCTTGTTCTAGCTGACTCTTCATGCCCCTAAGTTTTTAAGTATGATGGTAAATGTTCTAATTTCAGAACCAATTGTGAGTTACGTAGTGTGGTAGAATTAAAGGAGGACGTGGGCCTACTTCTGTTACTTCCAAGCAGTAATGGGACTTATGCTGAAGTATCACCAGGTCCTTTCAGTCTTCACAATGGAGAACTCTTGGCCAAAGGTTTTTTGGGGGAGAGGGAGGAAGCCAACTATTTGGTTAAAGTTAACATGAGATGGTGCCCCCATCAGTGTCCTTTTAAAAAACATATACTCTAGTCCAATAAGATAGCAACTGTACAAAATGGCTAAAATAGATTTTAGAATTATATGGTATATATCTTGGTTCATCTTCAAAATCAGAGACTGATATTTGAAACTAGTGGTTTTTAATCAAAGCTGGCTTTATAGGAGGAGTATAATGTATGCACTACTGTTTTAAAACAATTAGTATGAGTGCGTTTTCGTGTGATTGAGCCCATTCTTCCTGTCAAACTTGTTAGAAATAATGTACCCATCCATGTAGACTAGCAAAATAGTATGTAGATGTGATCTCAGTTGTAAATAGAAAACTCTAATTCAATAAACTCTGTATCAGCCCTCAACATGTAGTTTTTAATTATTTGGGGGATATTTCAACTCCAGAGCAGCAGTATAATGTTTTCTATGTTGGTGCTGTCTACGGTCCATTATGATTTGCATGTGTTTTCGTTACATCCGTTGCCAAATTCTAAAGGCCTTGGTATTCAAAAAACCACAGATGCTTTTCAGTGCAGTATATTCCACAAATATGGAGCATCTGCTGTGCACAAGGCACTGGGGACATGGTGATTAAGCTGTCCTTGTCTTCAAGGAGTTTGGAGTCCTAGTGTAGGAGACGTATGTAGGAGCAGATGACTTTTGTATGGTGCAGTGATGGTAGTAATAAAAGAATGGGAGCCAAAGGAAGAGCCCAGAGAGGTCAGGAGTGACTTCTTGGAGGAGATGGCCAAGCCTGAACGCTGGATAGGCTTTGTTGGAGAGAGCACACGGGAGTGGGAACGTTTGTGTGGACGGGGAGCTATAAGGAGCTCATTGTGCCTGGAGCTTGAAATACAAGGCTGGGAAGAGAAGTTGGAGAAGTGGCAAAGCTCAGGTTCTCTGTTGTCTTATAGGACATCCTGTGGAGCTCAGACTCAACTTGCAGACGGAGGCAGCTAATAAAGGGTTTGAACATGGCGGTGATGCAAGCAGACTGTCCTAGACAGTCCGTGTGGCTGCGCTCTGAGGATGGGTTGGAGGAACGTGCCTAGGCATCAGTTAGGTCGGTGTGGTAGTTCAGGAGAGACTTACGCATGAAGGAGTGCACTGTTGGTAGGCGTGGTGAAGGCTGGACTCAGACTGGAGGGGGAAAAATGGCAGAATTTGATCATTGGTTGACTGGATGGGGGGTACAGAGAGAAGGGAGAAGAAAGGAGGAATCTAGGGTGAGTCCCAGGTTTCTGGCTCAGTCAACTAGGGAAACAGAGTTAGCCATAGAGGTAGGAGCAATTAGGGATCACTTCCGGGGGTGAGGGGGCGTATGAGTCCATGTTCAGTTTTGGACCCATCAATTTTGAGATGCCTGAATATCATGCAAGTCCATCCCACCTGAAAATGGAGATGCGGGAAAGGAGAGCAGTGAAAACTAACTCCTGTTCACAAAGTGGAAGTTACCAAATGATTTCGGAGAGCTACAAAGCATTTGGTAATATTGCCACTGACCCATTGCGCCTCTTGTCCCTGCCTGTTACACTGTGGGCAAGAACGTTTGTGACCTTTCACTTCCACCACCTCTCCCCAGCCCTGTTCCCCCAGTTTCTGATGTGTCCTATTCTGTGGCTACCCTGTCACAGGTTGGAGCTGAGGTGAGTAATATTTGGACTGTGACATTGGTTGCCCTCCACTCTTTCTGTGTGACAGAATTAGGCCTCTGGAGTAGGAAATTACTTTGGGAAAATGCACCAATTGATAGCCCACTCCTTGAACTTGCCTGAGAGGATAATTCCACACCCCTTCCCACCCCTTCCTGCACTCGGCCGTCTCCATTTGTCCAGTGAGAGCAGCTCTCTACCTGTGCTTTGCCCGCTGGCCAGACTGGCCACGTTAGCGGCGAAGCCAAACAGATGAGGCTGGGGAGGTAGCTCTGGGGCCAGTTAAACATTCTAGCTCCTGCCACCTTTAAGTTGTATTTAATTCCTAGCATAGTCATCCTGGAAATGCCTTTTTCCCTTGCCTGGGACCAATGAGAAGGGGAAAATTCAGCTTCTACCTGCTCATATCGCTGAGACTGGGAGTTTGCGCTACCCAGAGACCCTGTTCCCCAGTGCTTATTCTTCAGAGGGCAAAAGAGCTGCTGCTCATGTCTGACATTTAGTAAATGAGCTCCCCCACTGTGCCAGTGTTTTCCACCCTTCTCTGTACATTGGAAGCACCTGGGGAACTTTAAGAACTACAGATTCCTGGGTCCCAGAGCTGATAAAGTGGTCTAGGGTGCTTCCAGGGTGCAGCCACAGTTGAGAACCACTGCTGTAGTCTATAGACTTTTTTTTTTTTTTTTTTTTTTTTGAGACAGAGTCTCACTCTGTTGCCCTGGCTAGAGTGCCGTGGCGTCAGCCTAGCTCACAGCAACCTCAAACTCCTGGGCTCAAGCGATCCTCCTGCCTCAGCCTCCCAAGTAGCTGGGACCACAGGTATGTGCCACCATGCCCAGCTAGTTTTTCTATGTGTCTTTAGATGTCTGGCTAATTTCTTTCTATTTTTAGTGGAGACGGGGTCTCGTTCTTGCTCAGGCTGGTCTCAAACTCCTGAGCTCAAACGATCCTCCCACCTCGGCCTCCCAGAGTGCTAGGATTACAGGCGTGAGCCACCGCGCCCGACCTCTATAGCCTTTTTTTAAAAATTAATTTTATTTGGAAATAATTTCAAACCTACAGAAAAGTTACAAGGATAAGAATTGTACATATAAGGCCCAAATATCCTTCACCCAGATATACCTGTTAACATTGCGTCCCATTCGATTTGCCATATGTATTCTCAGATGTGCACTCCCACTCTCTTTCTACGTGCACATCATGGCCTTTTACCCCTAATACTTCCGTGGGTATTTACTAAAGATATAGATATTCTTACAACTGCAGTACAATTATCAAATTCAGTACATTTAACACTGATAAAATACTTTAATCTACCAGTCATATTCCAATGGACCTCATAATGTCCTGTATAGCATGTTTTTTCTTCTGTTCTTCTAGATCCAGTCTAGGATCAGGTATTATGTTTAGTTGTCATGTCTCTTTGGTCTTCTCTAATCTGGAACATTTCCATAGTTTTCTCTCTTATGTATGACATTGACATTTTGGAAGAATACAGTTCCTCCTTTTAAATGGTGCTGCTCATTTGGGCTTTATCTAATATAACTTCTTGATTGGATTGGGTTTTGCATTCTAGGTGGCTGGAATATACCTGTGTCCTGTGGCCTCTCGGTGCATCACACCGGGAGGCACACAATGTCTGTTTGCCCTGATGTTAATTTTGGTCACGAGGTCCAGTGAGGAGAAAATGTGAACAGGACATTTTTAATATAAATGTTAACTGTGTAAAAGGTGGTTAACTACTAAAAGGGGTAAAAAGAGAGCTCTAAAACAGCTCAGCTGAAAACAGCTGCCACCCTAGGGGCGAGGGAACAGAGAGGACGAGGAACTTGGAATCTCAGAGGAGGTTCCCCCAAGGCTGAGAAGACCTCCGAGGGGCAGCTGTGGCTGCCACAGGGACACCTGCCTGCCCTGTGCTAAAGAGTCAGCTCACTGGAGGTGCCCACCCCCAAGCCGCAGGAGCAGAGAACTGCTGTTGGGAGAATGCTGCCGGCACCATGCCAGACCACAGGAAACAGAAAGACCTTCCTCCGCTAGCCTTGCCTCCCCTTCAGAACCCCTGTCGGCCAGCTGGCAAAAGGGAAATGTTGTTTACAGGTCCCTGCTTCAGTGTGACAAGAAGGGCAAGGACAGGTGAGTTTGGAGCTAAGAGGCAAAAAACTAATGCCTGGCACACCCGCTCAAGGTGTTGTCCACTTTCTCCATGGCATAGTTACTATTTTTTCCCTTCTGACTAATAAGCAGTCTCTAGGGATGTACTGTAAGACCATGTAAATATCTTCCTCACTGAACTTCTCCCCAGAGTTTGCAAATACTGCACATTCTGGCCTGGTTCGGCCCTTATGATGACACTTGCCAAAGGATGTCTTTCCAGCCCAGCACTCCTTCCTCATTTACCAGTCAACGCCCCCCATTTATTCTTTTATTTATTTTATTTTTCTATATTTTCTTAGAAATTCCCTCATTTATTTTTATATATCCACTTACATCCACTGTGGACTGATGGGTTCCCATTTTTTTCAACAATCTATAATTCATCATTGTCCTTTGGGGGTGGGGGAAGAGTTCCTTAAATAGTTCCAGATTTGGCCAGTGGGGAGCCCCTTCAGGTCGCCCTGTGTCCTAGCATTTCTCTGATGCACTTCTGCAGGTCTGTCACAAGACGTTCCGGGCTCATCTGGCGCCCTCTGTGTCCAAGCCCTGGAGTCAGTGTTCCTTTGAGGAGCCCAGGTCCTTTGCACTAGGTGAACTCATTCCCACCAGGGTGTCTGCTTCTCGCCCTAGCAGTTGACAGAGCTTGTCATACCACCTTTTTAAAAAACAATTTTTTTAAACAAAAGTAAGTGGTGCTTTAAAAAATGTAAACAGTGTAGACATCTGTAAAAATCAAAGTACCCACAAAGAAGCAAGTTTAGCAGTGGTGTGTGTCTTCCCAGACTCTCCTCTCTACATGTACAGAAGCAGACTTGGTGGAAGTTTTGGTTTTGCTTTTTGCTATTGTGAATTTTAATCTACAAGGTCCTCTTTTTCTTTTCATGACATAGTATGGTACTCTTCATGTCAGACTGTGGGATTTGTCATTGCTTTTTGTTAGCTTTGTGGATATATTAACACCATGATTAACCAATGTATAGTGGATGGACTTTCAGGCTGCCTCTAGCCCAACTCTAGTAAACACCTCTATACACATCCTGGCAGTTATTTAAGAATTTTTTTTAATTAAAAAAATTTTAGACTGGGCATGGTGGCTCATGCCTGTAATCCTAGCACTCAGGGAGGCCAAGGCAGGAGGATCGCTCAAGGTCAGGAGTTCGAGACGAGCCTGAGCAGGAGCGAGACCCCGTCTCTACTAAAAATAGAAAGAAATTAGCTGGACAGCTAAAAATATATAGAAAATAATGAGCCAGGCATGGTGGCGCATGCCTGCAATCCCAGCTCCCTGGGAGGCTGAGGCAGGAGGATCGCTTGAGCCCAGGAGTTTGAGGTTGCTGTGAGCTAGGCTGACACCACGGCACTCTAGTCCAAGCAATGGAGCAAGACTCTCTCTCAAAAAAAAAAAAAAATTATTGAGGTGAAATTCACATGGCATAACATTTTCCATTTTGAAGTAAACAAGTGGCATTTAGTGTATTCACAATGTTGTGCAACCACCACCTCTGTTGAATTTCCAAAACATTTTCTATGTCATGCATTTTTGCATGTACTCAAGGATGGATTCTTGGTAGTGGATTTGCTGTGGATCAAAAGTCACATCTAAAAATTTTTATGGATATATCCAATTGCTCTCCAAAAAGCTTATATCAATTTATATACCCAGTAGCAGTGTATGAAAATGTGCATTTCCCTACATCCTTGTTTACACTGGACTCAAGTGATCTCCTGCTTTAGCCTCCTGAGTAGCTGGACTACAGGTGTGCACCACCACACCCAACTAATTTTGTATTAATTTTTTTTTGTAGAGACAAGGTCTTGCTATTGCCCAGGCTGGTCACGAATGTATTTATTCGATTGTTAGCTAGGCCCAGGATGTGTTTTTGAGGTGTTTCAGCCATTTGTATCTTCTGAATTTTCTGCCCAGTTTGATTGGTTTTGGGGTTTTTTCTTTCAGATCTTAATAGAGTTTACTTAGGAAATTTTTCTGTGCAACTTAATTCCTGCAGCTAATGTGAATGGAGTAATTTTCCTGATACATTTCCTAATTGGTTATTGTTGGTATATAGCAGCTCGTATTTTTTGGATGGGTTGATTTCATATCCAACATCCTTGCAGTTCTTGAAAATAATGTGTGTGTTCTACGTGGCTTTTTATTGCAGTGTCTATGAGATCTCCTGAGGGTCTTGTACAGTGACCTTGCAGAAACCCCCCAAGTCTGTCTACTGCATACCTGTCTGGACAGTGCTGGGCGTGTTGCTGGCTGTTGGGAAGTTGACTCCTACACAGATCCTGCTCTCCTGAGTTTATCCAATGAAGACAGTAAGACAGGGAAATTATAGGGTAGAAAGAAAGTTAGTTATCTTTGCATCTTCTAGCATCTGGCAATAGTGGACACTAATGGTCTGAAATAAGTCACTATGGTGCCGTAAGAATGTGGTTTTCAAACTTTTTAAAATTTTTAGCTGGAGAACCCATTAGCCAGGTCGTCCTCAAGTCTGAACACATGTTAGAATCACTAGGAAGAGGTTTGAAATATTTATGCAAAAGCTCAGCTTGCAGAGATTCGGTTTCTGTTTGTCTAACGTAGGACAAACAGCATTTTTAAAAGCTAATTCCCTTGAGCCGCCAGGGTTGAGAACCACTGCTAGTCCAACACGTAAACTCTATGAGTAGAGCTTGAAATGGAGCGCCCCACCCCTGTCTCCTCCTTTTGGGGACTAGGGGGGCTCTGCCGAGCACAGTTTGAAAGTGGTCCTGATAATCCCATGAGGATGCTGAGGACATGGAGCCTACTTGCTGGGGATGACCTTGCTCTGGGCTGTGCTGCTCGTTCCCATGCCGGGTGGGGAAATAGGCAGCCATCAGGCTCAGCCGAACTGAGCCCAACTGGTAACTCTTACGCTGAGCTCGCTTGGCCTAGGAATGGCTGTGGAACAGTGGTCAGAATTAGGTGTTGGCACTGCTGGTGTGTGTGTCCAGTTTGGCCAAATGGTGAATTGCTGCTCCTCCTCACCATTGGAAGGACTCAATGACAACCACAGCTGTCCCAGAGGCATGGGGATGGAGGGTGATTATGCTAAGCTCAAAGCTGCTGTTGACTATGGCCAAGATTAGGAGGTTGTGGCCTTTTTGTTAAGAGTGGTATCCCTTGCTTTTAATTAGCACTTAGCTATTATCTAATTTGAACCTTCTGGGGACAGCAACTTGTATGGGGCATATTGCACCCATCTTACTGATGGTGAAACTGAGGCCTAGAGAAATTGCAACTTGCCTAAGACCACGCAGGGAAGTGTGAGCCTGGGTTTGGACCCTGATGTTCTGATTCAGAAGCTGTGCTTTCCCTCCTGCTCTGTGGTCTGGGCCCTTGTCAGGAAGAGGCTGCAGTTATTTATACACCCAGTCACACGCGCCAGCTCTCTCTTTATCTGGCACTGTCTCTGCTGGGAAGGCCATCCTTCCACGCAGTAGCTCCCGGCAGCCGAGGCTGTGACCTGGTGCCTGGGGAAATGGAGAAGGCTGCAGAGTCAATGACTCTGACTTAGTTAGATTCATTTGTGGGCCCCCCCCCCCGCCGCATATAAATTGTGACCCAAGAGTTGCTTTCAGTGCTATTCTCTGGCCGCCTGAATGACTGGAGAACAGGCTTTGTTATCTAACTCTCGCTACCCATCACCTTCCAGTACTCACAGACACTGCGGCACCTGTCAAAGATGATGACAAATATCTAGGCCAAAGGTTTGAAAAAAAATCTTTGCAGCGGAATGGATGCTCAATCAAGATGACAGGGCATTTTCGAGGAATAAATAAAGCACTGGTACCTAACTTCACACTCTCGTCTTTCCTCTTCCTGCCCACACAGGACCTCACCCGAGCGGCCGGCCCCTCGCCTGTCCTGTGCCGGCTGGGCCCTTGCTGGGGCTCTGTCCTTGCTGCTGCCCCTCCTCCATCTCTCGCTCCACCTGGGGGAGACCTGCCCGTCTTCCAGGCCCAGCGCTGAGATCTTCCTCCTGTCTCCCCTTCTCACTCCCCCACACTCGTCTCGCATCCCATGAGTCGCCAGGTCCCATTCTACGCCCTGCATTCTTCCAGAATGGCTCTCCAGCCCAGTGGCCGCTTCCCAGGCAAGCCACCATGTGTCCTGTGTTGGACAGCCTGCACTCGGTCTCCCGCCCCCCAACACCCTGCTCGTCGTCCGCTGCGTATCAGGGGGTTAGAAAGTGCCCGTCTCCTCTCCTGGGGTGCCGTGCTTAAGAGGGAGTGGCAGTGGCAGCAGTGGCCTGCCCAGGCCCCAGCTGGGTGGGGAAGGCCGTGAGGCCCACTTGCACCCACAAGCCTCTAAGCCTGTCCTCCCAGACACTCCACCATGGCCCCTCCAGCTCCAGCAGACCCATCGCCGGTTTCCTGTTCCAAACAGCTTGCTCACTCCCAGAATATTCCCTGGGTGTCTCCACCGCCTTACCCCTACCCCACCCTCCCTTGCCCCTGCATCCTTCTTCTGTTTGCCCAGGTGTGACTGTGTCTCCCTGGTGTTCTGGGAGCTCCCAGTGACCAGGGCCAGGCCTCTTCTGTGTCCCCAGCAGACCGTGGGTTGGCCCAGGGCCCTCAGTGACTACAGCTGAAGCCTTGTCTGAGGGGGCATCTCTGCTCTCCAGGCTCCTGCCCTCTCTCCTTTGCCTCTTCTGAACTGAGCACTTGGTCGCTAAGGCAGGAGAAAGAGAAAGGGACCCAGCAGACCGAGGAGAAAAAGAACGCACCCTTTATTCCTAATGGGAGAGACTCCTCAGGGCGCAGCCAGCACCCCTCCCATCCTAGGGTGGGGGAGGCTCGGTCCGGGCCCCGGCAAGGCCAGGGTGGGTGAGGACGCTACCGACTCCACGCAGGGCAGGTGGGGGTAGCTGCTGCCCTTTCCTCAGAGCTTCTCCAGGTAGGAGCCAGGGACAAAGCCGCGCTGCCCATTCCGTTCCACTGTCCACCAGCCATCCTCCCCTTCCAGGATGACCACCAGAACGTCCCCGGCAGAGATGTCCAGCTCGTCGGGATTCTGGGCAAGAGATGAAAAGCACGTGAGGCTGGCGGGGCCTGCCGGGAGGGCCCTGGTCTGGCATCTGCCCCCGGCAGCGAACCCGAGCTTATCAGTAGGGTGGGCAGAGTCAGCTGAGTGACGCCCACACCTCCGGAAGACTATAGGATATGGGTGCCCCAAGGGACTTGCCTTCTGTCCCCCTCGGTTTGTCATCTAGGCCTCCCCACCTGGGGTTCTCCCCCCGCCCCCTTCTCTGCCCCAGACACAGTGACAGGCACGGCAGGGGCAGGGTTGCTCACCACACCCTGAGCCCAGGTCGCGCTCTCCACGGCTCACCACCCAGCCTCCCTCGCTGCCGGTCCCCAGCCCCAGCCAGCCAGTGTCACTAGAGCACCCCAAGGACCCTGTCACTCGCCTGGCCTGGCTGCCCTGCCGGGGAATGGGGGTCTGCGTCCCCGAGCCAGCTGAGCGCGGGGCCCCACCTCAGCCCAGGTGGAGCTGGGTCCAGCCGTGCACCTCCCCTCAAAGCAGGGAGCAGACCGGACTCTAGGGGTCTCGGGACCCCTACCCTGTGGCTGCCCCGGCCCATCCTCTCCCTGTGGACACCAGAAAATCAGTGCTGGCGCGAGTGGAGGACTCATTCGTGGCTGCGGTTGGTCTCTGTACTCACATGGCCTGACCCCCACGCCATTACCTGCAGGCAGCCCCAGGCGCCGGCACCTGCCTGCGTGTGTGCGCCAGTGCCCAGGCGGGCCGGCCTGCGGGGCAGCACCAGCACGTGCGTGCCACACGTGTGCCGCACGCAGACGCAGGCCCTGGTCCCCATCACCAGCGCTGTTCAGCAGGCGTGCTGGGCCCCCCTAAGCACCGAGCGCCGCCCCTGCGCTCGGGCCCCAGCGCGTTCCCAGGCGCAGCTGCCTGCGAGCGTCCACCCTCGGACACACGTACCCTCCCGCGCAGGAGAGGGCCGGGGCCTCACCTGCGCTGTGTAGTCATAGAGCGCGCGGTAGTCCTGGGCTGGCGCAACCAGGTTGCCCTGTGTCTCCCCTACGGCCACAGCTGCGTAGACACCCTCATTCCGCTCGAGGCTGGGGGTCAGGGTCTCTGTGGAGGCTGAGAGAGGGTGAGGCCTGGACCCCTCCCCTGTCTAAGGACATTGGCCCCTGGGAGTCCTGCGGGGTGGGTCAGTTTCTCCTGCTTGGCCCCGCCTCCTCCCTCCCCCTCGCCCACTTGCCCTTGGAGGGCACACCCTTCCCCTCGAGGGGCCTCTGTGGCCCTGTTTGTGCCACACGGGAGTCTTCTCCTTCCCCCTGGGGTCACAGTGTGTTTGGGGGCCCCCT
The DNA here is from genome assembly GCA_004363605.1 of Indri indri. Taxonomy (NCBI): domain Eukaryota; kingdom Metazoa; phylum Chordata; class Mammalia; order Primates; family Indriidae; genus Indri; species Indri indri. The sequence goes on from RJWJ010000166.1 coordinate 129,793, forward strand.
CATCACCCCCAGGTACCAGCAGGAGCTGCCAGTGAGGTCTTGGGACTTCCATGCAGCAGCCCGGAGAACCTGGGGGCAAGGAAGGAGGGTGAGTCCCTCACGTGATCCTCAGGCCCCGCCGGGAGAGAGGGCTTAGGCAGGGAGAACTCAGAGCGCCAGGGCTGGGGATGCGATTTATGGGGTGCCCCTCAGGCAGGAGGGCTCCCAGAGGGTCTTCCCAGTGGCTCTTCCTTCTGCAGCTGGGCCCTCGCACTCACACTCTGGCCCACCTCAGCCCCTGCTCCCTGCAGGGCCCTTGGCGGGTGCTAAGACCTCCATGCCGCAGGCTCGTGGAAACGCCCAGCTCCTCCCCGCCCCACCTCTACTCCAGCCCGTCCTACAGCTGCCCCACAGGCCAGTGAGCTCTGCCAAGCGCAGCCCCACATGCCCCCCTGGGGCCTTCACCAGCCGCCAAGCCAGCCCTCCTCCCCACGGCACTCAGTGACAGCCAGCTGCGCCGCTGCCCGCACAGTGAGCTCCAGGAGGCCGTGCTGGGCTAATCTGCCCCGGGCCTGTCTCTGGCCTACACTGAGCTGGGGTCTTGAAGGTTTGCTGAATAAAAGAAGAAAACAAAACAAGCATAAGGCAGACGCAGGGCACCCCACAAGGCAGACGGGCACGCGGGCTGAGTAGAGGCAGGCGGAAGTGCTTAAGTGACCACCTATGCTGGGATCCGGGGTGCGGGGAGGGCTGAGTCCTGCAAGTTTTTGTAGCATTGTTAGGGTGTGGATGTGCCTCCTCCTGGGGCCACTGCTTTCATAAGATTCTCAGAGGGGTGTGTGCACCCCTCTCTGAGTGCGGGCGGTTCCCACAAGCCTCAGCCTCCCGAGAGCAGGAAACTCCAGGGGCTCCTGAGGCCTTGGAATGGGCTGGTCCTTGCAGCCTGGTCTGCACCCTCCCCACTGTCCCCTGCCTCCCAAGATAGGGCCTTCTTTGTTGAAGGCTGGCTGGAGACAGTAGCAGCGGGGGTGGGGGTGGGGCACAGGCACCACATGGACCCACAGACAGGGCACAGCCCTGCTCAGAGCCCTTGCTAGGGGGCTCCCTGAGCAGGGTATAGCGCTCCCAGTGGGCTGCCAGCGTCATCACCCAAGGCCTCAACCAGGAGGTGTTTAGGTTCTGAGTCAGACCCCAACACTCAGGGGCCCTGGCCCTAGAGAGTGTGAGTGACCGGGGCACTGCACTAGGACCTTGGCACTTGACTGCAGCCAGGCTGGGGAATGGGCCCTGGAGAAGCCTGAAAAAGTCCCCACACGCACTGGCTGGGGCTCCTGCTCCTCTGCGCTGGGTGCCGCGCCAGCGGGGCCATTGCCACTGCAGCGGGACAGTCCGGGGCAGCAGCCCAGGCTAGCAGCAGGGCCTAAGGTACAAGGAAGTGTCATGGGACCTCCCCAGAGTTCGGAGCAGTCACTGGTGAATAATTGGGGTGTGATTATTTAATGCCGGGGTCCCCTTGGGCTCAAGGTTCCACGAGACTGGACTGAGCCTGTCTGTCTCCTTGGAGTGCCCAGCACCTAAACAGGCCACCAGGCACAGCAGGTGCTCCACAGATGCCACTTCCCGGCCCCGCCCCAGCGCCTGCATCCCCGCCAGCTGACGTGCACTGGGTGTCTCACCTCTTCATCATGCCGCAGGACGGTGGCACGCCAGGGCTGCCAGATGACGGGGTGACCTCCCGGTCGTAGTAGTTCTGGAAGGGCACCGGCGCTGTGGACAGCAAGCCTGTGAGGCCCAGGGCGGCCTAGGGCAGGGCAGGCAGGACCTGTGCCCCCAACACCAAACCAGTCCCTCCCCAGAGACCCAGACAGGGGGTCCACTTCCCCACTCTGGCCCTGGCCCATCCCGGTGGTTGTGGCGGTGCCTGTCTTACTCCCCTGAGAGATCCCACTGTGGGTACCAGAGCGAATGTTCTGCACTCATGATTTAGTGGGACCAAACAGACTGGGGGTGGGGGCTGTGGGAGGTTCCCCACCTCTAACCTCCCATCCTCTTCTGAGTGCTATAGTGTGCTTAGCTCTGCTGTGTTTTGCCTTGGGGGAGGCAGCAGTCCAGGGACCCAGGCAGGTGTCCCTGTCCCTGACCCCTCCCTGGGTCTGGCCAAGACTCCTCCACCCAGAAGGCAGCTGTGAGCTGCCCGAGCCCTGTCCTGGCACTCGAGGCTCAGAGAACCTGGGGCCAGGCGTTCCAGGGCCAGGCAGGCCTGTACCCAGGCTACCCACAGGCTGGGCCTCACCCGGGGGCTCGGTGCCCGTGCCCTTGGCCTGGATGAAGCTGTCAATGTCGGCGTCCACCCGGCAGCCCTCCAGCGTCAGCCGCACTTCCTCATAGAGCTGGGGGCAGGAGGGAGCAGAGGCTGTGGGGCAGGCTGCACCTCGATGCCCACCCCTGTCAAGGCCCTGCCCCTCTGGGTCTGAACTCCAGCCAGCAGTTGCCACCCCACCAGCCTCCTCTCGGCTTTTGTGCACATCTCAGCACCTGTAATTTGGGACCTGGGGTGTAACCGCCCCAGGCCAGCCTGAGGGGTCAGAGCCCTGGCTGACGGCTTCCTGTTTCCTGAACACCTTTTGTCCCTTCTGTGCTCAAGGTCCCGTGCAAGAGACTTAACTCACACCTGTCCTCCAGGTAGACACTATTTTCCCCATCTTATAAATGAGGAAGCTCAGGAGAAAGCGACTTGCCCGAGGTCACAGAAAAAGAGTGCAGCGCAGTGGACTTTGGATCTAGAGCCCACACTCTCCACGGCCACGAGGAGGCCAGCAGTTGGGCTCAAGTCATTTGGATAAAAACAAACTAACGACGACAACGAAAAATGAAATGCCCACAGGCCACACAGGGCAGGAGGAGTCAGAGCCTCCCCGAGACAGAGCTCATGGCTCTGGGGCTGCACTAACAGAGGTCAGGGCCCCTGGTGGAAGGCGGCCCCTCCCTGCCAGGCAGCTTGGGCTCAGTAGGGAAGAAACTAGGACACCCTGGAGAAGGGGAGAGCAGAGGAGGGCCTGGGCCGAGGCTCCTGCCATCACCAGGCCTGGGGCAGAGCCAGCCAGGGTCCTCTGGCCCCTCTGCAAACCTCCGAGGGGCTGTGTCCCCTACCCTCCCTACCCTGGCAGAGGGAGCTGGTGCTCTGTGGCTTTGGAGTGGGGGCGTGGGGACGTGCCAGGGTAACCACCAAAGCACAGTCTTCCGGGCAGAGCAGCTGTGGCCCTGTGCAGTACTGACCTCCCTGTCCTGGGGTGCTGGGAGCAGAGGCTGAGCTGCTGAGGCCCTGAGACCCCAAGGGCCAGGCTTGGACCACAGAGAACTAAGGGGTTCGTTGACTGACTCAGATGGACCTGGGCATGCTGCTGCCCGGAGGCTGCTCTCTCCTCACCACCCCCACCAATGCCCTCAGTCCCACCTCGTCGTCCTTGACGCACTGCATGGAGAGCTGGTTGCAGTGCACCCACAGGGCGTTGCGGAGAATGGTCAGCCGGTCAAACTCCTGCAGCTGGAAGGCCTGGGGGCGGGAGCGAGGTGAGAAGTGAGGCGGGGGCTGCAGAGCCAGGCCAGGCTGGGCCCCACTCCCAGCTCAGCCGGGCTTGCCAGCCGGCCCAAGGAGAGACCTTCCCCTGGGTCCCCGCCCACTTCTGTGCCCACCCTGAGGCTGCTGGGAGGGGGCGGAGCTGCCTGGGCATTGCTGCCCCGGCCCGTTCCAGGCTCCAGCACTCACTGGAAGAGGCCGGGAGGCGGAGGAGCGAGAGGAGCGCAGGACCCAGAGTCCAGAGCCCCATCCGTCACCAGGGCCCAGAGAAGATGTAGGTTTTGGCTGAGCCTCAGTTTTGGTTTCGGCAAAAAGGGTCGAAGAAGGCCCAAAGCCAGGCAGGGAGCGCCCTGGGGCAGGACCCAGCCAGGGCCTGGCGAGCGCGTGGACGAGCGGATGGAGGGTGAATGATACCCGCCCCCCACTGCCTCATTTGTCCCGTGAAGCAGCCACAGCGGGGATGGGTGTCTCCTGTTCCGCACCTGGGGAAACTGACCTCCACGCCCAGGTCACTCACCTCACAGGTGGCCCTGTGCTCCTGCTCCCACTCGCCCCGCACCTTCTCCAGCTGCTCGATGCTTTGCCTGTACACCCGCTCTGCAAGCACAGTGGCCTCAGGGAGTGGCACGAGCCCCTCCACCCCTTTGCTCCTGAGGGGCCCCTCCCCCGGCAGCCCCACCTCCCGGGACACCTGCCCTGGCTGCTGGTGGGGCTTCATCTGAACGATCGTCAGGCTACCCGCTCTGCACTGCTCTTTTTGGGTGACTCTTAGTTGCCCCTCTATGCTTCGAGCTGCCGAAGGGCTGGAGTGGCGCCTCATACTCGCAAGTTAAGCATCCAGGCCATTGCCATCTTTCCCCTCAGCTGGGAAGTGGGCTCAGAGAGGGTGGCCGTGCCCTGGAGGAGGGGTGGAGCCCAGCAGACTTGGATCATGGCCCCTGTCCCCAGATCTCTGCGAGTCACCTGTCCCCGAGCCTAGGGAGCAGCTGGGTGGTGGGAGAGGCAGAGCGGAAGGGAGAGAGCTTCCCAGGCAAGGAGGAGGGTGAGCGCTCTGTCCTGGGAGGGATGCCGCCAGGCACAGGGTGCTGGGGGATTCCAGCATCAGGTGAAGGACAGAGGCCCAGAGAAGGCCGTGTGCACGCATGTGTGCACATGCGTGCCCACGCACGTGAGCATGTGTGTACATGTGAGAGAGAGATGCATGGGGTCTGTCTCCCATGAATGTGGCCATGCGAGTCCTGGGCTCTGCAGCCCAATGGCCTGGGTTCACACGCAGTCACCACCACTCACTGGCTGTGTAAAGTTGGGCAAGTACTTAACCTTTTTGTGCCTCAGTTTCCTCATCTGTTAAAAAGAGGATGATGACAGCAGCCACGCGGTAGCATTGTTGTCAGGGTCAAACATGCAAAGTACCAAGAGCAGTCTCAGCAAATGGGAGAACACATATGTGTCTAATCGCACAAGTATGGAATGAGAGTGACATCTTGTGACTGTGTGTGGCCATGTGGGGGTGTGTCCCAGGGTGAGGGAGACATGTGGTGGGGAGGACCGTCCAGGTCACCACCCTGGTCTGGGGAGGCAGCTGGGGCCCATGTACCTGCCTCCGTGGCCGCGTCCTTGCACTGCTTGGCTTTGTTCTGGCTCTGGGGAGACAGAGGGACAGCAGCCCTGAGCCCCACCCCTGGGAGCCACAGCCCCCAGGGCTGCTTTGGAGTGGCTCTGTCACATCCTTCCCGGCCACCCAGTGGGACGCTCAGTGACGACTGTGAGCAAATTCCATCATTTACTAGCAGCCTCACCCCGCAAAGGACCACAGGCTGGTTCCCATAAACCCAGAAACCTCCCGCCCATGGAGGTACACATGAGAAGTAGACGGGAGGTCCCGGAGCGGGAGAAGTGTGGACCAGGGCCAGGCCTGGCCCCTGTGACCACTGCCGAACCCACCGGCTGGGGCTTGGACTCTGGCCCCTGACTGGCCCCCAACTCACCCTCAAGTCTCCGCCCTCTCTGGGCCTCAGCTTTCCTGTCTATGTAGTGGGTGACATGTGTCTTGGGTCCTGGTAGCTGTGACAATCCCACCCTGGCCCAGAGGCCACAGCAGTCAAGAGCCTGGGCTCTGGGCCACCTGGGTTTGATGCCTTCTCTGCTGCTCCCTAGCTCTGAGACTTGGGGCGAGTCTCCTACGTCTCTGGGCCTCAGTTTCTCTTCTGTGACATGGGCCTACTGAGCCCTCTACAAGGCTGTGTGAGGTTAGCGTCTGCTCTCATGGCCCTGGGCCATGTGGGCCTGTCTGAGGACAGGGTCCCCGGGCGGAGGCCGGAGATGGCAAAGGAGGCGAGGCTGCCCCATCTGTCCACGCCCTGGCAGTCTAGGAAACCCGCCGCACAGACGGAGAAGCCGAGGTCAGTGAGGGGAGCAGCCAGCACGTCCCAGATGCAGACCCTGCCTGGGGGTGTCTACAGCACCCCTCTTCTGCCTCCCCTCCCCGCCCCGGCCCTGGGTGACACCGCGTGGCCCCGGGGTCCACACACCTTCTCGGTCTGCTTCTGGTGGCCGCTGGCGCTAACGCGCTCGAAGGCCTGCTCCGCGTCGCCTGCGTCCCGGCACTTCTGCTCGTAAGTCTTCTTGGACTGCAGTGCGGAGGGTGTGACTCGGGGGCCGCACAGCCCTGCTCTGTGGTCCCCTGGAGTGAGGCCCCCTGAGCCCAGCCTCCCTTTTCCCTGTCGGGGGGCTGTGGGTGGGGCGGGGGCACCCTCCCCAGGGACAGGGGTCCGGGGTCCCGAGTGCTGGAGAAGGGGTGGTGGCTGCCGGCAGCCTTGCTCCAGGCCCCTTCCCGCTGCGGCCACTGTGGTCCTGCCCTGGCCTTCTGGGGGTGCGGACTTTGGCAACGCCACGCCCCTCACGGTGCCGAGCCCTGCACGTGCTGCCCAGCGTCCCACAGACACGGCTGGAGGGTGCCTGTCCTCCGTCTGCCCCGGAGTCCCCAGCCGACAGTGGGGATCAGCCATGGGCCACTGCATGGGACTGTCCGTCTGTCCTTCAGTCAGGAGCCCCCCAAGGGCAGCACCCGGGCCCACCCACTTGGGCCGTGGTGCCCAGTGCAGGCCAGGCTGTGTGCTAGACAGAAGTCTGAGGCGAGCCTGTCGCGATGCTCAAGCAGGGACCACACCAGGATTGCCGCTGCGCCTTGCCTGAGGAGACACCCCCCCAGACCCTTGCTCACCTCCATGGCCTTCTTGTAGAGTGACAGCTTGCTCTTCTGGACACGGTCCATGACGGCCTCGTACTGCAGGGGACAGGAGGCTCTGAGCTGGGGGCCGCGGCCTCAGGACACTCCCCTAGGCCAAGAGGATGGGTGTCCCTGGGATGAGGCACAGCACCCCTCCTGGCCCTGGGGGTGGTGACGGGATGTCCTCCCTCTCCCGGAGCCCGTTCCTTCACAGTCACCCTCAGAGCGGAAGACTAAAGAGAAGCCCAGGGCGTGGGTATCCGCATCGGGTCCTCGGGGCCGCTCCTGGCTGGGAATTCGCACCCACACATGCATACACACGGTCCTTCCTCCTTCATTCACAAGCCTCTGCACACGTCACAGCTGCTCACGCACCGCGTGCACACCCTGGCACACGCGTGCAGAGCCCACGCGAACACGCTCAGAAGCGCACGCGTGGGTTTCCTGCGCAGACCCCCCGTCGCTGTCACCAGCACACGCTGCAGCTGCTGCACAGCTGACCACAGCCCCACACGCCCACGGCCACATGTGGGCACAGGGGCCACCGCACCCCGCCTCCCAGGCTTCTTGCCCACACAGAGAAGCTGAAACAGCCGTGACAGACTGGGTCGCAAGGCAGGAGGAGAACTAAGAGAGCAGTGGCACTGGGCCAGAGCCAGCTTGTGCCTGGAGTCCCAGGGGGTCTGTGCCAGCTGGGAGCCCACAGAGGCTCAGGCACACACCCAAACACGCACAGGCACACGGCCGGGAGAGGACACGTGCTCGCAGGCATGTACACACCTGTGCCCGTGCTCTCCTGCGCACACGTACGCAGGCCCAGACGGATGCCCTGCACACTCGTCACAGCGTTTGCCTACGGGGCCCTGGTCACTAGGGGAAGGAGTTGTTCTGTCTAAAACAGCCTTTGCAGATGTCGCAGCCCCTCTGGCCACAGGAGAGCTCAGAATAGCGGGACCAGGGCCTCGCCGCTGTAGCAGGCGCTCTGTGGGCAGCCTCTGGCGCAGACAGGTCACCCGTTTCAGCACCTCAAGGCCAGGCCGGCTGCTGGGGATGGCTTTTTGTCTGCTCAGGAACCCACATTTAGACTCCAGCTGAGAGTCTGAGACCCCAGCTGGCTGCATGGGCACCCAGGGTGTGCAGCTGGCTACATTTCTGCCACCAGAGCCACTGAGCAGAGCCGCAGCCCTGTGCGTGAAGACTGAGGCGTATCTGGCTCTGGGCTGTTCCCAAAGCTTGGGAGGTGAGCATAGGTGTCCCATCCTGCAAGAGGGAATCTGAGGCATAGAGCAGGGAAGTGGCTTGGCCAGGACGCCTAGGCCCAGCTTGGCCCCAGCCCCCAGGTGGAGCCTTCTTCCCCTCGGCAGCTCATCTTCAGTGCTTCGGACACCTTACGATGCTCCTTCTCCCCAGCAAGAAGCATTTCTGTGTGCTGGCCTCTCCCACCCTATTCACGGCACCACCCTCATCACTGAGCCTCTGGGAGGCCAAGCCCCTGTCCCCACCGGCCCACGCCCACCCGCCAGGCCAGCCTGCATCTGCCACCCTCCCAGGGACCGGGTACTCAGCCAATCAGAGTCTCAGGCGCTCTCCTCCCCAGCCCTGCAGCCTCAAGGACCCTTCAGCCTCTGCTTGCGCACCCCTGTGACAGGGACCTTTCCATGCAGTGACTGTCCAGGGACAGCCACGCCCTGCGCGCCGCCGAGAGTGTCTTCGCCTGCCCCCCCCGCCGTGGGCCGTCCTGCAGTGACTGGCCCCAGTCTGCCTTTCTCCAGGACACACAGCCCTGGCTCTTGGGCTCGGGACCAGTTTCCAGTGACCCCTCCCAACTGGCACTGCCTCCTCTGGACCCCCCAAGTTGCCACGGACCCTCTGCAGTGTGTGGTAGTAGCATATCCAAAAGACCAATGTCTTTCCTCTTCCCTGGCGTGAGGCAGCTCGAGGGAAGGACCCTCAGCGGGGCTGTCAGGCTGAGCTTCGCCATACCCTCCCTTCCCTTCAGATCACCCTTGAGCCCCCAAGCTTGGGGTGCTGTACCCCACCTCCTCCCACCACCCTCCGCCGGCTCTGCCAGGGGGCCGGTCCCCCAGCTCCGCAGTGGCCGACGCAGCCGGCCAGGGAGGGGGAGCTGCGCGCTCACTCCCAGCACCCGCCTCACCTTCTTCCTCTGCTCCTTCTGCCTCTCGCGGAACTCCTCCAGGCTGCGCAGCTCCTCCCGCAGGGCCAGGGCCAGCTGGATGTGTGAGCTGCCCACGTTCTCCATTTCTGGGGACAGAGTGTGGACGTTGGTCCCCAACGTCAGACCCGATGGTCCTTAGCCACCCACAACTCCCCCTGCCTGGACCAGCCCACACCCACGCTGTGTCCCCCAAACCCTCTGCCAGCCTCGCAGCTCCTGCGCAAAGCTGGGCCGCAGCCTGGGCTCGCCCTCCGGCCAGATTCCATCCCAGGAGATCTCGTCACCCTGCAGCTCAGGGTGGGGGACCTTCAGGACTTACGTTGCTTCAAGGAGTCAAAGGACGCCCTTAGGGAGCTGCAAAACATGGTGGTCTGGGTCAGCAGAAGGAGGGCACAGCATGAACCTGCAGTCCTAGCTGGCCCCAGGTACTTTTATTTTGGTGGGAAGACCATGGGTCATTCTAGACCCAAGGGACCCTCTAGCCAGACAGTGACCATCCACTGGGGCCCAAAACAAGGATTTCCGGAAGGCAAAGCTCCCTTTTTGGAATTACAAAGCAATCGAACCTCTCCACTGTGGCAGAAGAGGGAGGTATCGATGCCCCGCCTCTGCTCCTGGCCGCATTCTCAGAGAAGAGGGCACAGTCTTCAGGGCCCCTCTCCTCCTCCTCAGGTACCCAGCACCCCCGGGATGAGTCTGAAGCAGCAGGGGGCAGGGGCCAGACCTGGCTTTCAGCGGGTGGCCGGGAGAGCCTTTGGGGGAAGTTGGGTGAGAGGCCGGAGGGGCAAGCAGGGGCGCAGAGCTGAGAGCTGTGGGTGCTGTCTGCTCCACGGGAGAGGGAAGGAGAGAGACTGGCACGGGCGGCGGGGATGACACCCTAGGGGGCAGGGTTGCCAGATTAGCGCAAATAAAAATACAAGACACCCAGTTTAATTTGAATTTCAGATGAACAAATATTTTTTGGATATAAGTATACCCCAAGTAATATGTGAAACATCCATTCATTTTTAAAGTATTTGTTGTTCATCTGAAATTAGTATTGAACTGGGCATTCTGTGGCCTGGATTCAGTCCACGCTCTGCCACTCACTGTGTGACCTTGGGCAAGTTACTTCACCTCTCTGTGCTCAGATCTCCCTTCTGTAAAATGTGGATAAAAAAAAATGTGTGAACAGGATGGTTGTGAGGATTAAATGAGTTTACACGTATGAAGCACCTCTATCAGGACCCTGGTGCGACCTGGGCACTTTACAAAGGTTGCTATTGTTGCGCAACCCTCCCCCAAACACATCCGCACACTCCGCCAGTCTGGGGCATCCCCAGGTCCCTGCACCTTGACATGAGCTGTCCCCCCAGTGTGCTCCACCTGAAGGCTGGCGAGTGCCCCTCTGATCAGGCAGCCTCGAGGGCTGGGCTCCCTGCCCGCCCTCAGCACGGCCTAAGGCGAGAAGCAGATTCTGGGTGCGGCGCCAGTCTCAGGCAGAGGGGCTGCGGCCTGAGGCCCGGCTGCATTTGCACCCCTTGAAGCAAGGGCGCAGGTGACGCTGCGGCGGCCGCACTCCGGTCAGCCGAGGCAGGTGAGAAACTGCGCCCAGAGTGCAGCCAGGCTCCCGGTGTCGGCGTCGCACCCAGCGGTGAGGCCCGTGGCCGTGGGCTCCGCCGCAGCGTGTGCAGAGCCTGCGACACGGTCCCCGCCGCCGGGTGGCCGCCCGGCCTTGCTGCGCCCGCGGTCTGCGCGAGGCCGGCTTCCCGGGCCCTCGCTGGACAGCCGGCCCAGGGGAGCGGCGAGAGCTGTGGCGTCCCAGGCAACGCCCGGCCGGGCCTGAACTGGGAGTCTCGCAGCGAGGTCCCAGAGCCCCGGCATCACCTGGGCGCCTGTCAGAAGCCGGTTCTCAGGCTCCGCCCGGTCCAGCTGAGCCTGGGGCGGGGGACGGGGGCCGAGAGGGAGTCCCCTGTGTTTAACGAGCCTCCGGGTGCTGCTGGCAGATTAGTGCTTGCAGATGTGAGAACTGCCGTCCCAAATCACTTCACCTCCACAACTGTGCAAGTGAAAGTATCTTATTATCCCCATTTCACAGATGGAAAAATGGGGGTCAGAGAGGTGAAGAAACTGCCCCATGGCCACCCAGCTGGTAGGAGGTGGAGCCAGGTGAGACCTGGTCAAGGCCAGGCCTCTGCTGCTTAACAGGAAGGAGGAGGTGACTGCGCGGTGATACCCCTCCCTTGGCGGGTGGGGACTCTGACTCCTCACCAGCGATTACACCTCCAATTTCTCTGCTTCCCGGCACTCTCGCTTCTTGGCGTGGTCCCCCATCATGGTTAGGGCCCCTCCGGGCTCAGCGTGTCCCCTTCGCCCCCTTCCCAGCCCTCACACACACCAGCCTCGGGCCAGCTCCTGCGGGACCACGTCCCACCCAGACCCCTCCCCGGAGCTGGGTCTCTCAGCCCACAGGTGCCTCCAACGCTGGGCCCGGCCGGCCCACACACCCGCTCCCTGC